>VKOC01000006.1:3311866-3361705 GCA_009364415.1 Spea multiplicata
TATGTGTGTGTATAGCTCTGCATCTCTATAAATGCTTATTGAGGAGCGATGTGGTAAGAGACATTACCAACTTGTATTGCTACTGGGATTATCGTACAGCTCCCTTGGCTCGCGAGGGAAGATCAGAGGATCATCCCAACTGGCCCATGAGCCATACTGCCTGCAAAAGTGAGCTACACGGGACAAAAGAAAATCATGACTGTCCCATGAAAACTGGTACTGTTGGGAGATATGGCTAAATGTAATATTATTCACATTTTCTATTTTGTGTTTTGACATATTCATGAACTTTTCGTTATTTATTTTTGTGTTTCTGTGTTGTCTCCTACTTTACACCTTCTTATCAGAATGGCGGCATGAGGCATGGTCTATGTATTACTATTGAGTAATCGGAATTCTCGTAACTCTCGAGTTCTTTGGCACCCGGGATATCTATTTTCGTCGCCCTGCGCGAAAAGGTTTTTGAAAACTACAACAGCTGAGTGACGTCTTGTGCTAATTTATTCTCATCCTCGCCGCCGTGTCACAACAAGTTCCATGCGTGGACTGATAAAAGCAAAGATAAAAATAGGGCAGAAAAACAAACAAATAAAATGCTACACACCAAAATAGTATTCATTCTTTGTGTTCATTCACTATATTGGTCACCTTGGCGAAATCCTTCTGTTAGATCAGGGTCTGGATTCCCAATTTAAAAGGGGCTGGGTGATTTCTACTACGTTTGCCTCAATATGGGCAGAATGGGAGTTTTACTACCAATCCTTGCTCATTTACCTCCCAGAATGCGCTAAATTCTGCATTATTCATGTTTTCTTGACTGTTTAAAACAATTATAACTTGTGAGCCATGTTTTATATGTCCACCATGAGATAAGCTTTGGTCTGTCGTTGCATGTATGGAAATCCAAGCATTGAGGATTTTTTTTATTATTTTGGTCACTTTTCACTATCTAAAATAATCTTTGAAATATTAAAAAATATGTGATTTTATGCAAACAAAAAGGAACAAACATTTCTTGGCAAACTCAAGATCTCCTTGGCTTTCAGTAGATGCTTTCGGCCCAAGCACAAAGTTATTTCTGACATGTTTTTATTTCTTCACGTGTCTATATAATCCAATTTATACCACACACAATTAAAACACAAAGTAACTGTTTTTTAATAGGTGTTATTTGTAAGAATAACAATAGAAAACCATGTTAAAAACAACATACATTTTGGATCGTAGCGGCCCAATAACAATTTCAGGATCAATGAGCATTTTATTATATTTAATGTACTCCAGAAAGAATTAGGGCCACCCTACACATTTACATCACTGTTACATTACTCGCTACTAACTAGAAGGGATTAACTATAACTAGAAGGGATTCTCCTCCAATGTTTTTCGTAATCATTATTAAGAGACATGTTAAAATACCATGTAAAAAAGTACCATTCAGAAAGTGGACTATATATATATATTTATAAATATATATATATTTTATAGTATATTATTATTTATATTTATTTATATATGTATATATATATATATTATACATATATAATATGTATATATATATAATATACAATTTATGATTTACTTATATGGCAGCAGCAGTACAAGCAGCGCTTTAGAAAATTTGGGGTGTAGCAAATGAAAATAAAAAGAGATATATTGCTAAATAACGTAATGACGGTTTATGATGGCGAGCGTAGAATGTTAAACCCATGCAGACTTTTTGTTTTTACACGCTGTGTTCTTGTCAGACTGTGCGGAATCCTGCTTAGTAGAATCGCTGCTGAGTTCTTTCCTGCAGCGGGGTTGCCTCTGGGTGACTAAAAGCTGCTCGCTTACAATTGTGCTGCCGCCAGGAGATTTGATGCTAATTTGCCAGGGATGAGCCTTGTTGCTGTTTGCGTTCATGTTGGACTTTCCCACATCCGGATGGGAACCTTCTGTCTGAAATGAAGCCGTTTCCCCTTCAAGTGAAGGCAGCGAATGTGAATCTCCTTTAATTTGTCTGTTGATTCTCTCGAGGTCATTGGAAGGACATTCCGTATATATGATCATTTGCTCTGGAGTTTCGGGAGGTTTGGTATTTGGAGGGGTATTAGAACAGAACCCACCTTTTAGAGAATCATTTTCCAGTAACATTTCCTTTTTATGGATATCTGACCTTCTTCTTCTTCTTCTTCTTCCACTGGCTACATAAATGAGGTCTACCACACTGAGTATCAAGGAGATGGCAGCGGTCCCCCAGATAAAGATCATCATTAGTGACTTTTCAGTGGGTCTCGAGGTGAAGCAGTCAACGCTACTAGTGCACGGGGGCTCGGAACAGCTAAATCTTTTAGGGACTAAAATCCCAAAGAGAAAATACTGCCCCGCGCAGAAACCGGCCTCTAACACGGTCCTTAGAAGAAGATGTACTATGTAAGCCAAGGAGAAATCTGGAATTTCCGTATTCAAACCGTCATTGTATGAGTTATTCTTTCTGTAGTGATCGTTTACTTTGGTCATGTGTTTTATCGCTTTGCTTAAAACATGGACACTGAACAAGGCGTACGGCAAGAAGACCATCACGGTCTGAGTCAGCCAATATCTCATGTAGGACACCGGAGAGTAAATGTCATAGCACACATTAGAACATCCAGGCTGTAATGTGTTGCAGATAAATCGTTCCTGCTCATCTCGATAAAGTGGATATCCAGCAAAAATACCCATCAGCATTCTAAGTAGGATCATTAACGTAAGCCAGATCTTTCCTGCAGGGAAGGAAGACGGTACATTGTAGACAACGTCTTTAAATACTCTGCTAGCATTAGCATAATGATAATAAGAGAAATATCTTCATGTAACAATAGTGAAATGCTACGCTATAAAATCATGTTTTTAAATTAAAAAAAAATAATTAGAAACCTGTGAGATCCCTATTTTCCATGCGCAACTGCGATTTCCTTGTATTTAGCATTAGTTTATATAATATTTAATATCACTGTAGCTGAAAGTAAGCCCCCGTGATGATTCCGGTGTACGTTACAACCCACAATACACAAAGCTTAAAAAAAGAAAGAAAAATGGACAAACAGGGTAAGTAACCCTAATTAAATATGGCAGCTTTGGGGAATTCTCTTTTTCTAGGTGCCTTGGGTGTCCTTTTCTCCTTTAGCACTGAGTATTAAGCTGATTTATCTTTGGTAGTATGTGTAACAATGTCTCCGCAGGTTTTGACAACACTCAGCCTGAAGGGCATGTCCACCTAAGTGGGCCAGAAATAAAGCAGGCCCAAAAAAAATTGGCAGACAATATGTTCAATGTGAGCTATTCATTCCTGTCCATAACGCATTTAGACAAAGTTAATCCATATAGTATCGTTTAACTGCTGCTTGCCCTGGTGGCTATATGTGGAATTGCAAGTAAAACCAACAAAAATGTAGTGGCCCAACATTTTTCAATAGGAACAGCTCCGGGGGACCACCTAAACCCATGCCTGCCCACCATTACAAATATTACTTTTTATTTAAATTGAACACTCACAATTTTATTGTTGAGCTTTTATAAGTTCTTGTTTTGCGTTTAAGGTATTCAACTATGCCATGTTTTTCTAGAATTATATATTTATTATATAATATATATATTATACATACACTGTATATAATATATATATGTATATATATATATACACACATTTCTGTGTGTTTGTTTATGTGTATATATATAAATCACTAAAGTGATTTTCTTACTGATGTTTTTATTGTTGCATTTTTTTAAAAATAATCTTTATTCATATATCTAGAATATATAGAATGTAATATAATAATGATAGATAGATAGATAGATAGATAGATAGATAGATAGATAGAATAAACAGATAATCACACATACACAGACAAAAATATTAAATCCATACATTAATCCTTAAATGAAGTCATGACTTTAAAATTAAAATATTGTAAACTGAAAGTGATTTTAATATTATATAAAATCATTTATTTGATGACTAACATCATTTCATGCAAACATTTACACAAATTGTAATTAACCGAAATTTCCATGAATGCCACACAGAGAGCAGAATATTTGATTTGTATGAAGCTTTCATTAACCCCGTGCTATATTATTGTAAAATTGCATTGGTGTCCGGTAAGAAATCAATAAGATCTAGTAATCCGCTTATAATATCTAACATGTTTTGTCTTCTATTTTTGTAGCCTAATTAATGATAGAAATACAATTTTAAGGATTTATTGGAATTTCTACTTACCAATCGGAGTGACATTGTAGCTGAAAGTAACAAATAAATATCCAACAGGGTCCATGTACTTCATAATTACATAGGCGCTGGCTGCCTCCTCCTTTATTACAGGCGGTATTATTTTCCAATAAAATGTTTAAAAATGAGCGTTAATATCACACTTATTGCCAACTTGGAGTTTCTTGAAGGACCCAATGATGGGGTCAGGGTAGTCTTCTTAGTTAGGTTGTCCTCTTATAACTGCAATTCAAATTACAATATTTTTAAACATGAGGATCTTACATATATTTTCTAATTTTCAATTTAAAAAAATGCAGAAAGATTAAGATTGTATAATTCTAAATATACAAGGAAATCATTACCTTTAGGACATTGTGATCTTACCTCTGTGGCTTCTCTCTGCTGACAACTGGTACCAGACAAAGGATAACACAAGGCACCCTGCCATTATGGGCTATTCTTACCACCGAGAGCATTCCGGCATCTGAGAATTGTTGGAATATTTGTTGGAAAATGAGATCACAACACGGAATGACACCAGCCTATAAATTCCCGGAGAGATAAAATAGAGACACCGTGCAAGCATAAGGGATTTTATACCATATCTATAATAAATATATATATGTGTGTGTGTTTCAGAATAAAGCAGCATGAAATATGAATAAGGGGCGACTGTCTAATTAGGACACATTTTGCAATTAGTATATGAATAATATATATTATAATATATTAATATATATTATATTATATTATTTATATTATTAATATATATATATTGTAAGGAAAAAAAACAATATTTTATTAGAAACCAATAAAGTGTAAAGTCTATGTGTTTAGTCTATGTTTTTTTTTTTACTGGTTTTGATTGGATTGAATAGCTTTTTAAAATATATTTTGTAACATATGTTCGCTTACAATAAGTATTGTTTTACAACGGAAATGCTTAAAAACGAAGTGTTAATATCAGGTAAAGTTGATGTCAGTTGTGTTCTATTAGTTCTTCTCCAGCTTTGGTATCTTATAAAGAGTTACAAACCTTATCTAGGGAAAACTATCTTTTTTTTTTAGGATAATATAAGCTATATGTGCATCCAAAGGAGGAAAATGTTAGGAGGGGTCATAGTCTAAAACCAGAGGGGCTTTGATGTAATGTAAGGAATTTTAATTTTACTGAGAAGTTGGTGGATATGTGGAACAGCATCCTAGAAGAAGTGGTAGAGGCTAATACAGTAAGGGAGTCTTACTGAGTCTTTATATCAGGAACAATGCACAGACTAGATGGGCCGAACTGTGTCATTAAATGGATACCCATAAGTCTTTATTAAAAAAATGGCAGTTTTTTAAAGATATTTTCTTAATTAAAGAACAAAAAAAAACTTAATTAAAATCTAAGTATTCATGGGAGAAAATTTGATTTTTGGCCAAAATTTCCCAATATTAAGGGATGTCAACTAGAATAAATTACTAAGAACATTCTTTAAAAAAAAGTGTGGAATAAGGGCACAAAAAATAACATAATCTACTTCCTTCTTTTCTAATGTGTTGTTCTTGATGTTTTACATGAAACGTTCGGCATTTGGGGGGTTATATGATTCCAGTTTAAATCTCACAGATACTTTTAGCTGTGGTCTTATTCCCGTAATAGAAAAAGAGCGCATTCCATTCTTTCTTCTATGTAGCGGTCTGCACCTGTTCACCACATTTTAGACATAATCAGACTATAATGCCATTTACACCATATCAGCGATTCACACAATCGAGATCAATGTCTTGGTTTTTATATAGAAATCTATATCACAATGTATATCACATACTTACATTCATGTAAAATTTATAGTGCCACTGACATTCAAGAGATAGAATTGAGCATTAAACATGGTTCCTTTAAAGGGACGCTCCAGCTACAGTGATAGATATCTAAGTGGTCCCCTTTATTTGTTGTGATCCCCCCCCATATAGATTTGCCCCCTAGGCTTTTTCCATACAAGAGATGCGTCCATCCAAACACACCTCCTATATATATTTACCGCCAGTCTCATGGAAAGACGCAAGGGCAGGTTTATAATAACCCATGCGCGTGTGTGAAAAGCGCTCCCCATTCATTTCAATGGCATTGCTTCCCTGCCACTGATTGGCTGCTTCACTTTATGAAATGTGGTGCTGTCATCATAGAAACCAGTGCTATTTTTTATTGCATGTTCATTGATGAACATTTAAATTAAAAAACAAATATGGATTTTATTTAATTTTTTTAAAAAAAAGACCATTTAAAGTGTTTTTTTTACCCCCACCAACTACAGATTTGATATTAATCATCAATATTTATGTTCCAATTAAATGGCACTAAAAAAACAAGAAATATTTGCCATATTCAAATTTTTTATTTTACTTTCAAAGAGATTATTTTTTTAACATTTGCACCAGATTTAAATGTCAGACTTTCTTTAAAAAATATTTATTTTAAAAAAAAAAAGGTAGTTTCATTTTATGAGTGTCAGTGTTGCGCATTTTAATCCCCTGCAAAACGTTGCTTGCTTTCGGGCATTCAAAGGGTTACCCAGGTGACCGTGTGGAGCGAGATGCTCAAATCAAAGGGTTAATACATTTGTCTGTATTTTTTTGTCCTGCCCGTGTAACTGTTTCGTGTCCTGAAACCAAGTTGTGTAGATAGGAAAAGCCATTTTTAATGTTAATGTGTAATATTTTATGTATAATATTTACTTCCCATGTTATTAGTAGCGCACTAAAATTATGTTAAAATTGTGTTTTTATTTTTGTTTTAAAACTATTCTAGTTTTTACGTAATATATTCTTAAACAGCAAAGACTTAACTAAGGGACGCTCAGAGAAACTTAGGAGTTTGCGTGGCACTCCTAAGTTGTTTATTGGGTATTTAATGAAATATCGCCCACAAAGCCTGTTTTATTTTTGCATAAAGTGTATCTGTCACTCCCCCAGACCGTACATTTTATAGTTCTATAAACTAAATATACCCATGGAATGGTGTTTGAAGATTAAAATAACCAACGTATGCATATTAGAAACCCAACTTACATGTATACCACGAAAAAAGCCACCTTAAATTGTTGGCTTCTGGAGACACGTTAGTGTTATTCCTCCCCATATTCTTCTCTCTATACTTAGGATGTATGGGACAGTGATTCATTGATTACAGGCCTGCACTGGTCATCTGGGTACGCTGGACAAATGCCCACCAGCACCTCATACTCATGAAATGGAAATTCAATGAAATGGAAATTCAAAATCCTGCTGGATTGACCTAAAAACACCTCTTAATGTCTCCAACCTGCTGCTCACAGCCAATTACAGAAAGTAAAGCGCAAGACTCCGCCCACCCAATGCATTTCGCTCGTAAAGAGTTTCCTTGGGGGTATACAAGCGAAACGCGTTTCCCTGCGCTCAGAGTGTTGACTCACTCCATGCGAGTTGAACCGATGCATTTCTTTTACTTATTCTAAATAATGGATACATAATTGCAGTGTTTCCTGATCGACCCAGCAGGATTCTATATTTAATTGCATTTTTATTGCGCAGGGACCGCTATTTTCTTTTGTGTCCATCTCATTATCGCCAGTCCGGCCCTGACTGATTGAAACGTATTTTACCAGCTTTTGAAACAATTACAGTTATTAAAAAAGAAATACAAATCAACATAAGCCACGAGTATTTTCCATGAGTAGATGTTCTTATCCTAGGATCTGCGAAGGTAACAGTTCCTCTTTAAGTTCTGAGAAAGGAGAACCTACAGTAAACCAGAAGAAGGTTCTTATAAGGAATTATTACAACAAGAGGCCGAAATCCCACGGGTTCCAATATTCCGGTGTCCATAATGTTCACTTAATTCTATTTTATTTTTCACAATATCATAGAGTATGGAGTTCTCTTGGGTATCATGAAACTAAGCACATTGTAGCCAAAACAGTCCTGAAGTGTAGTGTAGATAAAATATTCTCTCCTGTCTAGAGGTCTACACCGAAGGGAAGAATGAGCTGGGCACCTTGGGACTTAACGGGAAAAGATGCCTTTTGGCAGAAGATGCCAGGGTCCTCTATTGCCCTTGCAGGGTACAAAAAAAGATGGTGGGTGGAGAAGTAGTTGGGGTGAAATAAAATAGAGAAGGTTAAAAAAAGGCTATAAGGAAAGAGACTGAAAACAAGAGATACTGGGTTTTTCACAGTCCGAGATTCTCTGGGATGGTGCAATGTAAGCGAAACAATTGGCAATATATGGAGAAATTCCTGCATAGAAGGAGAGATCTTGGACTCAAAAAATGGCACCCAAGTAGATTCATGCACAATGCTCTTCATTGGAACTTATAAGGGGCGTCTCTAGAAAATATTACAGTTTTAGAATATGTAGGGGGGGGGGAATCAAAGTTGCATTTTCATCTAGACTGTTTACGTAAATACAGCTCGGGAAACGTTATTCCTGTACCGTTGAGCACCCTTCACGGAGATAAGTCTTTAACCAAGTCAACGTTTGCGTCATTCATCATTTTAGCCGTAATAATCAGATGTGACGCAAAAGAAGATTCTGATAGAAAACGAGAAAGAATCTTAAAAGTTGTTTTTAAGCAATTATGCCTTTGAAGAGCAAAATATAAAGCAACAGATCAGCTAAGGGTCATTTGCCTAACATGCCAGAGAGAGTGAATGTAATAGAGAAGTGGGACAGCACCTTTAAAGCACATAATATAAGCTACACAGCTCAGTGCATATACCATACCTACAGATAGCTCTTGGTTCTTATCGGTTTATCACTTTCCGCACATCTGCTTGATATTCGAACCTTAGGATTAGAGGGCTGTAACTTGTGAAATTCCGTAATGTATATAAAGGAGATATTATTAACCTACATTGCGGAACATTTGCCGAGTTGTTAAGAGATGAACATTTGGTAGGTAATTGCCCAAGATTTCTCAGCCCTCTATAACTTTTAAATCTGATATTACCACTTTAAGTTAAATTCATAGATACTGAAGCAACCCTTACACCCTCATGTACAACAGACCTGGCACGGTTGGCTTCAACGGTCTCAAAAATGTCCTCTCTTTTGGCCAACTAGACCTCTCAATACTTGAATATACCCAAACTTTGTAATTCATTTTTACATTTATTTTTTTATTTTTCTTTGCAAGAGAATTTGCAGGTCTGGGTTTTCAATATTCTATGTAAACACCGTGATAAATGTTTAAGTAGGGTTACTGGAAGATCACACCAGAAACGCCGGAAGAGGAACGTGCCCTGGAGACAGGATCTTCAAAGTAGCCGTAATGTTTTACCCCTCAAAGCAGAAGAGGTCAGCCCGTAAAGCTCTGACATGCTCCTCCGGCATCTCCTTGAAATAGATAAAATGTTTGTATATAAGCTCAAAGGTTCATGTTTAGCACTCGGATTACATCTACAACAAATGTTTTTCAAGCCTGGGATTATTGAAACGTATAGGGCAGAAGTTGAGGGCGACGTACAAATTAACGATGGCACTAGAATGAAAACGCTTGCCTCGATAATAGAAATAGCGTAAAATCTCATTATTGAATTTAACCTGTTGAGCGGACAATGTGTCACTCATTTCCCGGACTTAAAAGGTCTTGAAGGCAATGCCGACATGAAGCACGTATTCAGAACGTTGCCATCAACTCAGAGATACAGGTAAAGATATTTAGTCTACTTGCCTTCCATTAAGAGTTCTTCCTGAAAAATGAACTCTACCGGCATAAACTTAGTTAGCTTAAGGGTCATACACAAGAAACCCTATGAAGCGCTTATCTATCAGCCATATAAGATAATGTATGTTAATTCAGCAATGGCATGGGATGTCCTAAAGCCGATTGCTTGCAGCCAGGCAGTTCTTGATCTCCTAGCATGGACAACAGCATTTAGCTCTATCCCTTAGCCTTCAAACCAAGACCATCACCACGCTGACATGGAGTGGATTCCCCCAGGATTCTGGCCTAAAATACATGTGGCTACCATACTTAAGTGACTATTATAATAACCATAATCATGGTGGGTAGACACACAGGACCAGAAAATATGGTGGCTGTTTTCTCTTTATTTGGAGAGGTCTCATTTAGCCTTTAATGCTCTTAGTCAGGCAGTTCACCAATCCAGTTTATCACCTTTTCTATATTAACTTTCACTTTGATCCATGCACAATCCCAAATCCATAACATGATTCTATCATCTCTAAATATTATTCCACAGTCCCATATTTAACCCCTTCAGTCCCCTATAGCCGTACCGGTACGTCCATAAAACGCATCTCAAGAAACACATATTGACGTACCGGTACGTCCTGACCTTCTTGCAGTGGCAGGGATACATCCCTGCCGCTACACGGGAGATCAAGCTGTCGTTTGAAAACTTGGACTCCCCCGTCAGCAGCTGCCAACGAGAACGCCGGAAAACCGTTACATTTTAAAATGCATTCCCTTCCGGGTCACGTCACAAGGAAGGTCATCTGAGGACAGGATATCCCAGTGTCTGTCTAGACAATGCTGGGATATCCGATCACTCCGACGAGGCACTCATCACAGACACTATGATTTCTATGCGAGTCTGTAGGGACATGCCTAGAGATCACTGTGTGCTCGATGCGGGGGGGGGGGGGTCGCAGGGAGGAGAGCGAGAAACCATGTTTGAGTAGTGATGCAATTACACATTTTATCTCAGCAAAAGGGTTTGCCAATTCCTAAAGTTCCTAAACATATTGAACCCCCAGCCCCAGGGTTTCAAAGTAATCCTCACTGAGAGATCATGGGAAATGAAGGTAAATTAGCATAACATGGCAGCCCCCCTCTCTGTGTGGAAGAAGAAATTAAGTCATATCTCTGAAAGAGAGATCATTTCATTGGATGATTTTCAGTTGGGGATCTGATAATCATTTAACCTCAGGGCTTCCTCATTAATCTAATAATCTCCATTCCATGACAATATTTGTTTAGTACATACAAAAACACAAAACTTTTGTACAAATCCAGCTTTATTGACAATGCATGGAGCTTGCAAACACTTTATAATCACTAAGAGTAATCCAGTTACAGTACTTTTTTTGGCAAAATTGGAACAGCTAATAAAGAAGGCAGCGAGAACCAGATAAATAAAGTCAAAATCACAAGGCTACTAAATGCAAAAAGTGTAAATTAAAACAAGTAAAAAAAATCCACACTGCAGATTAAAATCTTAATGTTTAGTGCAAGGAACATACACAAAGTCGCATAATTATTTCTAAATAAAGAAAAGGGAAGAATAATTATATAGAGGTAGAGTCCACTGCGTAAAGCCTGATGAGGACTAAACCAAAAAAATAAAATGAAAAGATTCATCCCATTGTATATAAGCCCATATGTACATATATACAATATATAGGCTATACAGCTGTAAATAGGTTTATAACATTAACAAAATGCAGCAAGTGCACCGAGACCTTCATATAGATAAGACATTTTATGGCGCTAACCTTTCCCGCACTATAAATGCATTTGTAGAAGTAATTTGATTTTAGAAAAGTTTCACAAGTCTACTGGTTTACAGATCAAAAAAAAATGTTCAAAATCCACAAAAAGGGGTTTTGTTGATAAACAATATTTGCAGAAATACAAAAATTATACATACCTCCCTATGACAGTAATTGGTTTAAACCAGTACACCGTGCAATATATGGCCAGATATACCATGTGATGCATTATTAACATTAAAGAGTGGGTTATTCTAGGCTATATGTCTAGCCTTCTTTTTAAAGTAACTTTTTATTAATTGAAATCAGTCGTACGATGCCTCAGGCCGTACCGTGTGAAACCATGATTTGTTACAAATGCTTTTTCTGTAAGCAGTGCTGTATTCACCATTGGTGCTGACCTAGGCCTAACCCAGGGCAGAGCCACCAGCTGCCCATCACTAGCCTTACTGCGGGGCGTTGTAATATGATGTCATAAGCTTGGCGCTCTTGCACTTTTTAAGGAAGCGCTGTAAAAGTAGCATACTATGGGGGGGCAGTACGGACTCGGCACAGTGCTCCACAGTGTTCACGAGCCGGTTGGAGAGATCACAGATCGCCCTTTTAACTGATCCATAGTGCAGTGGGGGCTACAGGAAGCCTGGTTGCCCAAATGTGTCTGCCAATCCCCTGGACCTGCCATCCTGCTTTAGGCCAGGATATATGTCTGCTTTTAATACTAAAGAACAAAGTATATTTATGCTTCAGCACCAGGGTCTCCTCAACCACTAGATTGTAAGCTCACAAGAGCAGAGCCCTCTTCTCCTTTTGTACCAGTTTGTTATTGTGTGTGATTTATTTATTTTTGTACCCGCTCTGTTGTAACAGCGCTATGGAATCTGCTGGCGCTATATAAGTAATTACCCCAGGGCCCTTTGAGAGAAGGTAGCACAGATCTATTACTCTGCAGAACCTCTGATGAGCGCGTGTGATAACTTTATCCTTTTGCCGAATGCAGATTGTGCCCACCTGTCTTGCCACATAAGCCATCTTTTGTTCTCAAGCTTGTATTTAAAATGTGGAGGGTCCAGCATGCGACTCAGAATGAACGCTGGTAACAATATTTCACTGGGTGTATATTATATTAATAGGCATCAGTGGCAAACAAAGAAAAACATGTTGGCAAAGAATCCAATATAATATTCAGTTGCAGCAGAAAACACAAAACGTCCACAGACGTGGTGATAATTATAAAATAAAAACATATCAAGGAACACCTTATGACATGAATATGTATTCCTTGGCTAGAGGGGGTTATATTAAAGGGTTAAACCACATTCAAGAGGGAAATGTTTTAGAAAGTGGTTAGAAAAAAAAAAGTAGGATTTGAAAAGTGGGCACTGGAAGACTTCGACACACTAAAGAGTGAGTGTGAGTGTGTATTATATATAATTATACACACATATATACACACACATTCACACACGCATGACTGGGATACATGCAATCACAGAAACTAATAGGCTAATGCTTAGCTATATGGAGTCAGAATGGAGTAAGGAATAAATAAAATCATTAAATATTGCCAAAGATAATACTAATCACAGGGTAAATCACAAAAAACTGTAGTGGGGGTGATGATGTTATTTGGCAATGGATGTGTATCAAGAGCCCTGTAACTGGCATATGCGTCTTTATTCACCGACAATATTTTTCAGATGCCTACCGCTCTTACAGCAAAGCATAACTCCTTGAAGCTGTAACTTTAGGGAAACCGAGCATCTCCTACATGGTTAATATATTTATCAAAAGAGCAGATGTCAGCAAAAAAAAAAAAAAAAAAGCGAGAAATCCATGGATTTCCATCTATTTTTTTTGTTATTTTTAAATAAACTTCTTATAACATTTCAGGTCTCTTTAAACACAGCGAAGAATCCAGCAGTGCCCAGCACAAGAAGCTGGGGTCATTAATAAACAGCATGTGGATCAAAACGGGCAACCCAACAATAAGGAACCTCCTCGGCTCCTGAGCTGTGACTGATCTGGCAATACATCAAATACATAACGTTCATCTACAGAATTCCGCAAGTGTTTTTTTTTTGACTGCGTACTTTGTATTTGGATGACCATGGACCTTAACATTCTACCTTAAACAAAAATGGAGTCAGTCTCTTGAATTCTAAACACAAAAATAGAAATAAAGCTAAAGTGCAAATATATCCTGAAACCAAAAAAGGTGCCTCTAACTGTCAGATGTGTAGCGAATACAAAAGACACAAAGCTTCTGGACCCTACAATACCACTCAACTGTGATAAACGACCAGGAGATGTACATCTTAAGCCACAAAGGCATCGTCCACCTCCCAAGCATTATTGTCTGTACTTCATATATCCAGTATACATGCCTTAGAAATATAATAATGTATGTATGTATGATAGCCTAGTTTGCACAAAGGTAACGCTTACGTCCCATTCATTGAGCTTCTAAAAATACATTAAGTGGGGTTTAAATGTCCAAAATTAAATACTGTAATAAATCACATTTTAGCAGAGCTTCAACATTCATCAAAGTGTGCAAGTTCCAGAGAATGAATTCCCATTTATTACTAAAATCTATACATAATTCTGCACTTGTTTCCCACTATAACCAAATGCATTGACACGAGTCCTAGACATCAATGGGAATTATGAAAGAGCTAAGCTGGAAAAATAGATATATACATTTTTTTTTTAAGTTTACCTTGTTTTTTTGTTTTTTTTTATATTGTATATACACATACAAAGAAGTTTATACTGTGTCAAAGGTAAACATAGAAAGACTAAGTATATTGCTTGCAAAATGGGCCAAGGCTGCAAAGGAGTTAACTCACTGGGAGATATAAAATCTAAGTTTTACAAAATTTGTTACTTTTCATATTAAAATGTATAATGTTCAGTAAACCGCATGGTCCGTCATTTACATCACGGTCGCTTGGTGTTTGGTTCCATAAAGTTTTGATAGCAATTTCAAGAGGTTAGGATTCCTTACCCCCATCCCCCATTTTGTTCGCTAAATTTTCAAGGAGTGGGCAAAAAGGAATGATCAAAGTCTGTATACTCTCTCATTCATACACATTTACAATTTAAATAATAAGATATAGAATGTTCAAGATTGACTTCCAAAGCGTACTATTGAGTTGCTGCTCTGGCGGACAAATTTTAAACATATAAATAAAGCAAGTGATGGGTGATGGCTCCGTCCAGCGCTTACAATCCAATCTGAGATTCACATTTGTGATGTACTAAGATTGTAATGACTAGACTGGCAATGCAGCCCAGAGCACTTCCAAATCAAGGAATGTTAAATTTCTTGTAGTTAAACATTTTGTGAAACAATAATATTATCAGGTGAAGAGATTAATAAAAGAATCCCGCGTTTGCGTAATTATCTTTGAGCTTGCATTCCTCATCCTTGGCAAATTTTAAAACGACTACAAAACATTCCGTGTTTGACTTGTTTTGGTCTCCTCCGAGAATCCGAGGCATACAAGACTACAAAATCCCAATATTTACAGTGCGTATGGTGAAAACCTGGGTCCGGACAGAGCAAGTAGCTCACAACATAAACAAAAGTCATAATAAAACACAACAAAAGTCTTAACACTGCCATTTGATTTTCTTGGTATTAAACCAGATGAGAATTTCCAAGTTGAAAACAATATAAATTCAGATGTGCAAGGGCCATTTCGTATGGGTTTCCCATTTCTTGATCCTTTTTAAGATGTCTTTCTGAATTACGATGGGAACCAATAGGGAATGTGGAAATGGCTTAGAAATGGTTCCAAAAAAGTGAGTGATGTTATCCCATCCTTGTGACAGGGAGGCACTGTAAGGGAGGCTTACCAAATCTGAAATAGTACAAAAGAAGCATGTCTTCTTCCTCCAAGACACAAAAGAAAACAATAGTTTGCACAAAAACAGTACAAGTTGGTGAAGACCGCGATGGAGAACTGCCGTTAAGATAAAATGGCCGGCGACCATCGCACTGCTGTCAGGTTATCAAGGCTCACACACCGTCTCTTGGCATACTTTCGGAAGTCCTTGTATTTATCCTCACACAATCGAGAGATGGCCTGTAAGAAGTTACATGTTCAGAGTAGTCAGCTCTTTCGGTGGAAGTTCATTATTAAAAACACACACTTAAATTCCATGTTTTTACATAAAACTGGGCAAAATTCTTATTAAGAAAAACAACAACAATCCAAATCTCTACTTTACTCTCTAGTTTACCAAAAGGAAAAGCAGCGTTCAGATAAATCAGGTTAATCCCACATAAAAAAGCCTACCTCAAGCTTACAAGCTCTGTCTCTGCTAAGTGGCTCCAGTGGAAAGCTCAGATTATTTCCTTCGGCCAAAGAGCGCAAATCAAAATAATACTTGGCGTAGACGCTGGACGGTACGTTGATGTTGAACTGCAACAACTCTAAAAACTGACGCTCCAGCTCATTCCTAGAAAAAGAAAGAAGCAAATTATTTAAAGGGTATAATCCATTGTATCGCCAACGCGCTTTAAACGGCAAATGTATTGATGACAAAAATTTTAATTTCTGATTTTTCAGTCAGTGTAATTGTTTGATACTATCGGAATTCAAAGACTATTTTGTCTTTCGGAAGCTGAGATTTGTGAAAAAAAGTGGCATGACCATCATATGAGTTGTCGTTCCCTTTAAGTTGTGAAAAGAAGCTTACAAATTTAACAAATGTAACATTTCTAAGAAACAGTTAGCGACAAGCAAAAAAGTACAAGCTGTAGATAATTACAATAAATTAACACAGTTATGATAAATGATGCAAATTGTGACAGTTCTTTACAATTTATGGCATGTATAAAAATTATCTTTCCACACTACTTCTGAAGACATACAAATAATCTACCTTCAAACGATCTTTGTTACGAAATTTTAGAAATCAAAATCATAGCAGCCAATTAGCCTAGTATACATCCAAGCGGAGATTAATCTAGAATACCTACACATATATACATAGATAGAAGTATTGAAAATCCTAGGCTTTTTTTATTTTAGGGACAAATCACAAAAATGTAAGACCTATAGAAGGTATGGTAGATATCCAGCTGCGCCAGAATTTCCAAGACATTTGAAAACTGTCCAAAAACAAAATATTTATCTAGAAATAGGACGGTATATTAACTGGATCGAGACTATGCGAGTTATTTTAGATTCCATACACATGATGAAGGACAAAGGACACCCAGAAGCAGATACAATGACACTCACATGTCCTCCACGGTGATATCTTTCAGAATCTGGCAATAGTCCACATTCCACACGGCTTGGTCATCCCAGACCTTGGACGCCAGAAGAATGGCACCTAGAACGATCCTCTTCCAGTTGGCCGGACAAATGTCTATCTCGGCATACGTTAACAGTCTTTCAAGGTACACCTACAGAGATCAAATAAGCAAATTGTCAGGAGACGGATGCACTGTAGAAAGATTATACACAATTAGCCCAAGATTTCCAGGCTTGCTTCTGAGCTACAAACCGTTTAAAGTGGAATCGTCAGATTCCATACACCGTCTATGATCCTAATCTAATTCTTATATCTCAATAAAACGCTGGCAACTAACTTTTTACTGTAAAAATTGGAAGAACAAACTCGATTTCGAGGTCTATTACATCCCAGCTCCTGTGCACATTTCCAAAGGTTAAATAGAAACAGAAGCATAAATCTATAACTATTAATGCATGGTGACAGCGCCTCATCAGCTCCTGGCCAGCGGCCACTTGTGCGAGTGATTCCCAGGAGTCCGGAGACATATTTTAACTAAAATGTCTTTTGTTAGGGCTGCATTGCCCTAATTCTGTTCCCAAAACCTTCTATATACCTTTATTGTTCCAAATAAAATCTTGGCTCTATAAACCCAAACAATAAATGTTAATTTCCTTTTATCAGATTGTTTAATGGCTATAGAGGGGCCGCAGCCAAAAAAATAAATGTATAATGATAAAACCATCTCCTATTTAGTCGGCGTCTTTGTTGTGACTCTCACACGTTGAGTGTCTGTCCTAAGTGATCTTGTCTATTCCAGTAATGAAAACGGCATCTCCCCTCTTCCCCGAGGAGCTCATGAAGTAATGCGACTGACAAAACTTAATTAATGCCGAGACGTCCGCAGTGAACGTAATGTAACCGGGAGAGGAGAATACATTGAAGGGCAGAGAGGGGTTAAAGGGCAACTGTTGCCATCACAGCTGGCAGGATAACTCATTTCATTAATTGAAGCGGCCCGTCGCTTGGGCTTTTTCTTTGTCAATCGTTGTAATCGTTTGGGAGATATTTGGTTTAAAAGTGAGGGCATAACAAGCGTGCCAGTGAATCGCTCCCTTCTGTGCCCCCCACATCCACGAGGCCTGAAAGAGCTAAATTAGTGGTTACTTAAAAAGGTATAATTCACAAGTAATCAGGCATAAATGATTGGGGTAATTTAACATTGTGGGGCGCTACTACGCAATATTCCCAATATTTACTCCTTAGATGGTTGTTTTTAGAATGGTATTCACTGGGCATGCGCTGCATTCTTGCTCTGCTTTGTGTACACATTGGTCATTATTATTGTGGCAGCAACCCGGGAATCTGAATTTGTATATGGCGAAGCAATATATTTTTCTGGTATTCTCTAGATGTGCGCTAAATTCTTGCTTTGTTTTGAGCAATTGTTTTTAATCCAGGAGAACACAAATTCAAGATGGCGCACCCATAAGGAATGTAGAGCAGAAGGGGGTGTTATCAGTTAAATGGACACTTTTGTATTAAGAAAATCCCTAAAGACTCCCTAAAAAAGGTAAATAAAATGAAAAACTTGATTAGAATTTAAGTTTCTTTTTAAGTTCACTTTGAGCAGTTATCCTTCTTTTCTGTGATTTTATTTCTGTTAGAAATACCAGATGGCTGCATGACTTCCAGAAGCTAGCGATAGATCTTTAAATGTACGCGCTAGCAGGCATCTAAAAGACTTTACAAAATCTGGCTTTTAAAACAAATTCTAGAAAACAGACAAGTGTGTAGGAAGCATGAAAACTATCCCAGGCTCCATAGCAAATGCATTAAGATACGGTCTATCGTGTTACATTAACCAAGTCGATATTGAATAATTATTCCAGGCTCTAACAAAATTATCTGGAATCAAAGGGCCTGCAGGTGCTGGCGTTCTAATCACTCTAGAAATAAGACTTTTTAGCTAATTCAATCATAATGGGATTAAACACAAGACTATGGCAATGTATTTTACGGTTGGGGCAGAATGCGTGCATATATATATATATATATATATATATATATAGTATAACTTCTTTTTACACTTTTTTTAAACTATTGCATTTGGAAAAGAGATTTACAACATTAGGGAGTTGAATTAAATATTCGCATTTTGATTAAAACAGCCCTTCCTTGCATATCTGAAATTGCATGGAATTGAACTGAATACAGTAATTAAAGGTGCGGTTCCACTTTGACAAAAATCTACTCTGTTGGATTTAAGCCCAATAAAAACTAGAAAAAAAATACTTTTCTGAGTTAGAAGAAAAAAAAAACGTTAAAAGGATCACAGCCCTAGGCCTGAAAGCAAGCTGGGTCCCTTATATACACAGTATCTACTCACCAAGGTGACTATGGCACATTCTGCAGTCAGCTGAGCAGCGCTGAAGAGCGTTCGGACAAAACGATAAATATGCTTCTGTTCTGGGTCATGCTTTTCATAATCAGATGGTATTTCGGATTTCTGAAACATAAAATATTCCCAACAACGCATATTAAGAGACATAAATGTTCGCATTATCAGTATTTGCTCCAATTATTACAGAACGGTGAGTGGCATGAATCCTCTAAAATGGGATAATAAGCATTACATGGTCTTATTAGAGTTAGCATGCAGATCCAAAAATGATTAATTTAGGAAGCCAAAAAAAACAATTCTGCCAGCACCTTCAAAAAAGGAAGGATTGTACACAATTATTGGTCTAGGATTGAGGACTGAGGACTTTTTCTATGGCCATAGTTTTGGCCACCATTGAGGTCACAGCCCAGGGATGTAGGCACATACATGCGCAACATGTCAACGCATGACAAGACCCTGCACAGATCCAAAATGAGACTATAGATTATGGTGGCTACACTTAAAAACACTGGTCTAGAAAAACTCCAGTTCAATGTAACGGCGTAGGAGATGCTCCCGGAAAAAGAGATGAATTAAAAAGTAGATTGCGAAATACTTACAGAAAGAGGGTGTAGTTTCTCATCAAAAATATCTAAAAGCAACCTTGCGTCTCCGTCTCTAGAAAAACAGAACATCTCGGAGTAAGTTTCTCCAATACATATCAGGTAGATCACTTACGCAAGAGTTTTTCGTTATTAAATCAAGACATCAGATTTATATAAAAAAAAAAAACAAAAAAAAAAAAAAAAAACTAACTTTGCTGTTGCTTTGGCCAAGTGTGACTACATAAAATCACTCATGCGCATACAGTGGCCGACCTAGACACCAAAAGCAGGGATTTTACGTGGAACAATCTATTTTCCAGTTTTGTCTAGATAAATACAGTAACATCACATGAAATACGTTTACAGACGAGACTGAAAAAGATGCGGCGGCTCTTACCTGTTTCTGATGTGATAATATACGGCGAGTGCTACGCTGTAAGAAAACGTAGAAAGAGAATGAAACACATGGATACCTCACATGTAACACACGCCAGCAACATAGCAATGACATATATGGGGCGGGAACGTCTTGAAGGGAGCAACCAACTAAACGCTGAACCGAAGCACAAAAAAGGAACAGATTGCAAAAGAGCCGCTGCGCTGATTAACAGCAGGGACTGAAAATCTGACCTCATTCTGCATAATGCAATGAGGTTTTACTTTACTGAGAGGGTAGTAGATACGGGATCCGGCTCCTGAATCTAAGAAGAGACCAAAGGCACAAATACACATTTGTTTTAACATTACAGCCACGTTCTGGCAGGTGCGAACAATGCTACTAATAAAACACGGACCGCTGGTATAAAAAACACACCGCAATAAGAGGTTAATGGAACATTTGTGTTCAGAACTCACAGTAACTGAGTTCTACATCGACCCTTGATCATCGAAAACAAATCTGTTTCTTCTGGCAGGAGGTGGGAAATCTGCATTCTATCAATTTTTAGAATAATCTCAAGGCTTTTTTCAGATCAGGGAAAGGATGGGTTCATGCTTACAGAGGTCTTTAGAATTAAAATAAGGAAGCCATTCTCGGTATTACAAATCGCACAGGCTACCTAAATATAAAAGCAGAGTCACGGGTTCATTACCGACATTTACATTCCGAAATGCTGGGATTTGTATGTGAAATGGACTAAAAGCTTGTCTTAAGACTCCGTGTCTCGCTTAACTTCATCAGGGGATACAAATATTTTAATATTACTAATAAGACCTAATTGAAGGTTCCAGCACTAACCACCTGTGTGCATGAAAGCACCGGGTGCCAGACTTATATGCACTTAACTATCCACAGCGTGTCATGATTTAAAGGGATCTCACCCACCATTTAATTGTATACTTGAGGTTTGGTTGGCTGACCGTGCTGTCATCGAGGAATATCGTGGAACAAGAGCTATACTTTCTTCTGAGCTGTCCTGGAGGGTGCTAAAGGGGACAACACAGGCGGAAGAGACAATTATTGCACCAGAAATTAACAAAAATGTTCACATTAAAGCAACATACACCCGATGCGTTTCACTCGTGTCTGATCAGCATGCTGGCACGGCTGTCCGAATTGCTCGGTTACCCATGGCAAAATAAAGCGAGGGGCCGTGGGAAAAAAATGGCTTGGGACTGCAAGGGCCGGGGCGAGAACCCTAGATAAGACCAAACTGGTTGAAAACACGGCCCACCCTACGGAGCTCTGCCTGCCTCCACCAAGAGGTGGATTGGCCACCCCCGCTCCAGAGGTCCAGGCCTTATTTACACAGCACACTGTATTGTTTAATACACGGTAAAGCAAGAGCCAACCGAAAATGACTAGACTTTATTTTGCAAACAGTGTAATAGTTTGCAGATACAATAAGTGTTACATAGCACAGATCTGCCTCGGGCCGTCTATGATTTTATCTGGAAACACATTCTGGCCCTAGTTTGAGATCTAAACCAACAGGACAGTCGCAGATGCAGTCTTTTCGCTCGCAATGTTTTGGTGCATATAAGTTACTTACGTGATTGATATAGAGGCTCTTTCTCTTTTCTCTCACTGCAGGACAAAGAAAAGAAAAATTAATCTTTTGGTTTTGCCGTTTAAAGTTCCCTAAAGATATTCAGCCCAAAGTTCTTGACGTGACAGACAGTAAGTACAGTGACCGGCAACACAACATTAAACGTAGAGGCAATAGAATATTCAGTCTTCTCCGCAGCAGTCTATTCTGGTCTTGGACAACTAGGCTTAAGCCAGCAAGTGCAAAGGGGGGACAGCCCATGTCCAACAGGGCCAGATCATCCCGTGGAACGATCATATCCCAGGGCTCGGTATGCAGGTTGAGTAGAAAACCCGCTAGGAAAATACATATATTTATGGTTTCCTACCATCTGTTTGGGATTTACTGAGAAATATTGTGCTCGCCCTTGGATGATCAGAAGGGTTAAACTCCATATTCATATCTGGAAAAGAAAAAAAGGAGAATTTGGTCAGCTATTAGTTTAATCACAATATTTAACATTAAAATTTGAAGCAGCAAAAAATAGCTACCGAAAAGAGCTACATTTCAATTATAATCCATTTCCTAACTAGAGGCTCCAAAATCTTCAAACTGGAACTAAAATATGTTTTCAAAACAAAATGAATTATTTTTAATGTCTTTTTGTGAATCTGAAAGCAGGAAAAATGGTTGTGTGTGAATTATTTTATCACAGGACCCTAGGGAGCTGCCAGCTGTAATATACACACACTTGAATATACGGAACCCGGCTTGGTGCTGCATCCGTCTCTAACTCAATCGTCGCTAGCCGCTAAATGGAGACCTGAGATCTCCTGTCGGTGCAAAACACTGGACAGCCACCAGAGGGAGTGCTGGGGATCTGTGCCAGAAGGGCTGTAGACACCTGCACCACCGATGGTCCACAGAAGGAGAACCTCTTCTGCCAGGTAAATAAATGGGGAATGGCTTATGATGATTTGCCAGACAGACGCATATTTTGTTTAATATATATATATCTCCATATATTTTATATATATATATATATATATCTCCAGCCTCTGACCTTCAATAAACAGACTTCATCCCAATTTGATATGTTTCCAACTGATAAAAAGCTCAGTTTAAAATAAATTATATTATATTGCATTTCACATTTAGATTACTATTCTTCACTTCCACAAAGCGTTTTCTCTCCTTGTTTGCATTATCTCTCGTTGCAATATTTTACACGTCCTCAGAGTCATGAAAACCAGAGATATGAAATTGCAAAAACCCAAAAAGCCATGCATTTTCTCCCCAGAGATCAGGGGAAGGCTGTCAACATTTAGCCTGGGGGTATCCAAATGGATGTCCGGCTAGCATTTGACAGAGAAAATCTATAAATTCTGCCTAAATTCTTGTTACTATAGCGACACCAATGCCCATGGAATTGCAGGTAAAATGCAAAAAAAATTCCGATGGTGCCCTAAAATAAAAGCAGCTCGGGGGCAGATGATCCACTTACCAGGCATCAGCACCTATGGGCTCACATACACTAGTAGTATTGCTATATGCGCCAAATGTAGCCCCCCCCAGGTGGACGGGTTCAAATTGAATCCATAATGTGAAACCGACACATTATGTAGAGTACAGAATACATCGGCAGTACGAGAAAAGTAACATCACTTGGCTTCCAAATGGATTCTCTGCCGTCTTAATTAAATATGCACTTGGCTGCCCTCAAAACCAATGTCAAACAAGACCACTTTATGTTGAATAAAATCAGATATTCTCATTCCTCGCTACAAATGATCCCACGGCTTGTTATTGCAATTTAGTTCAAGCTAAAGTATCTTTGTAATGACATTACAGTCTTAAACTAAATAACAGCAATAAGTTACTTTCATCGTACATCTGTTCCAGCATAATAGGCAGAATCAAGAGCTTTTGATATGACTGTCCCTTTCACCTAAAAACTGAAGGCGACCCTTGCTGCTTTTATCGCCGGAAAAAGGGGTCAACAAAGTTTTCCCTGATCGATGGATTCAAAACAAACAAGGCTATATATTTTTTTTTATTATTATTATTATTTTAAACTACGATCCTATCAATTTGGAAATGTTCCAATCGGTAGAAACAAGATACATTAGTGCTATGGGATACCTCCTAAGAGCTGGGCATCCTCAGAGCAGGGGTCAACATTGTTTTGGATCTATAAAAAACTCTAAAATTATATAAAAATACACACTAACACTATGGGCACAGACACTGAATCTGGCACAATACAGTAGACATACCCACTCCGGCACTATACATTTACAAAAACACGCCGACTCCAGCACTATACATACACACAGATCCTACAGTATACACACACTGACTCCAGCACTATACATACACACAGCTCCTACAGTATACACACACTGACTCCAGCACTATACATATAAACACACAGAATCCTACAGTATACACACACTGACTCCAGCACTATACACACAAGATACAGTAATACACACACTGACTCCAGCACTATACATAAACACAGTATGCACACAGTGACATCCAGACACTCCACATAAAACACACAGATCCTACAGTATACACACACTGACTCCAGCACTATACATAACACACACAGATCCTACAGTATACACACACTGACTCCAGCACTGTACATAACACACACAGATCCTACAGTATACACACACACTCACAGACACTACACCCCCCCTCACTTGCCATGTGACTGCCTATCTCTTGCCACTGTAAATTCGGCACACTATGCTTTACTGCGGGCGCACATTGACAAGAGCCACATGAGGCACCCAGTGGCGTGACGTTGCCTGCATTATGTGATCCCACTGGGCACCCGTTACATGATGGCAGCCCTGCAAATCCCTGGGGCACAGAAAGTGGTTTCTATTTGCCATGGTGACCTGGCGCCAGCGGTTTCTCGAGCCCCGGAACACAAAAGTCACTGAACTTAACTTGTTTGATCCAAAAATTGGAAATTTGTGGGGTTTTACTTTTAATAACTCCCTATACAGCAGTTTGTCAGCTTTTTAGCATACCTGTTGTAAAACACATTTTTCGGTATTCATCTAACCATACTAATTCCTCACAAAAAGCTAACAAGTAGCAGCTAACGGGAAGCGGTGGGTTTGCTACAAGTTGGCAGTAGCAGCACCCCCTGTTAACTAGAGAGGGCAATATATTAATCCTGGGGGTGTATAGCAGGTGGAATGATGTCCTCTCCTCCGACTGAGCCATATTCCAGCACCAGCCGGCCCACTTCTGGCCCACTCCTTCCCACCTCTTCTGACACCTCCAACACAGGTGTTGGTGGGTATGATTCTGGGCACCATTCAGAGATAAAGTGTCCAGATATTCTAACTGCAAACCTGACTAGCATTTGCCCATCTTGAGACATATTTTATAGACAGATGTAATATAAATTATACTCCTCCACGGCAAAAATCACAAAAGAACAAAGTAACATGAAATTTTCAAATCAGGAGAATAAAAAAGAAAAAAAAACCCTTACTCCTATTCTAAAAAAAAACAAATTACTTTATTAAATTGTTGAGTGTCTGGAGGAGAGCGATGATTATAATTTAAATGGCACAGCTGAATAACCGAAGATTGTTTGTTCTGATGGAGAGGCGTCTCGGATGGCAAACAAATAAATGCTAATTACCCCTCGTCGTGCAATATTATCCACCCATTCAATCGCCAGTGATAATCACATCTCCCCCCGGGACCGGTTCATTGTATTATCAAAGGATTTTCTTCCAAAGCGCCTTGTGCCCAGCCATAACCCTGCCTCGCATATGTTTTGATGCACCGCATTCTCTCAATTAAAATACAAGATCGCTGCTACTCCTTCGGGAACACGGAAGAGGTAGCCTCAGACAAGAGCAAGTAAATATCAACAGGACAATTTAATTTAAAGTATTAAAATAATTTGCAGGTGACCCGAAACATTTTGCACATGAAGAACCGAACCCAAGTGAGCTTTTCATGCGAGGGCCGAGCTGGCCAGACCCGTAAAGAGTGCATAATGGGGTCTATATTATAACAAAATCATATGCAGTGTACATAGGGTTTAGCTTGGAATTCAGTTACATGCTAGGCACGTATATTATACCAAACATAATAAAGTGGTTAAAAATGGCTGTCAAGCAATCTTAGATTTGAGATGCATTATGCGGGGTTCGCTCGGCATGAGAAACCCGTCTGCGAAGTTGGGAAAATAGAAGCACTTTATACCAGAAACACCTCACACAAATAATTCTGCGCGGTATGACACATACACATTATGTAAAGCTGATCCGTCGTATTACCGCTCTATACACTAAACGAACCTATGCAAACCTTCTGCGATTAGATCCCCTTCTCAGGATCTGCAATATTACCCCCCCATGGTAAATTGCCGATTGGTTGGTTCAGCCAGGCTTTGTATGGAAGGGGTGAGCAGAATGGAGAGACCTTCAGGACAGATTTGCCCCAATATAATTTTCCTTGGGGGTTAAATGTTTATACTACATAGCTAATATCTATACTATACACTTTTCTGCAGACTAGTACAGTTTAATAAATTAATTTAGTTATGCTAAAAGCTGGGAATTCTTACCCCTTTTTTTCCCCTCTATATACATTGTTATTTTTGCATTCTGATTTAAAAACAAAAAAAAAACACAAACTAACCACAATTTATAATGATTTAATTTAAAATCAGTGGCTCGGTTGTAAAACACTGAAGGCAGTGACAACGCATGCTTGGATATATATATTTTTTTTAGGAGAATGGGAGGTTTTCAATCTTCACAGTTTGACTGGCGAGCCAATCTAATCTAATAAAAAGTAAAAAAAAAATTTTTTAAAAAATCACAGGCATAACAAACCTACGTTTTGCAAATTATTTTATTCTCACCATTTTTCTTTTCGTTAGGCGTCATTTATATTGCCATTATCTAATATGCTATGCGACGCAGAAGAGCAGGAAAACTTACGTTCATTTTTGCATCGGTGGCCCTTAGTTCCTGTTTCTCTGTGTGATTTACCGCAATAAATCTCATGTTGGCTACGGTTGTGTGTAGAAGTACTAGCGTGAGCTGAGATCATACCCGAGTAAGACACCTTTTCTTATTTTTGCAACATTACATCATAATGAGGTATAAATATTTACATGATTACATTCTGTGATGTAGCCAATGCCCTGTTCCGATCTCCAGGAGTTTTTTTGGTTGCGAGGACTAGCTTCAGAAAACGCAGAGGATCATAGAAAGATCAGAAATAAATGATAGATTTACTATTTGAGAGAAGTATCGCCTACACATTCCTTCCAACTATAGGGAATGCCAAAAAAGATATAAAAAGGTATGGTGGGAGTTACTCATTACTACGGCAAACGCTTCGAAAACCCCTGACCATTTACACAGTTTTCCTCCACACTGTACGGCGGCCCGAGAAAACCTGAAAGTTATTAACATGGGGATGATAAGCACGGTTATTGCATGGCCCTGGTTAACAAGGCGCTATAAAACATTTTAGGGGAGACTTCTGGTTCTAAAGGATCAAGCGTGGAAACAATTTAATGTCACTAAACACACATTCACAGAAGAGAGAAATGAGTGTCAGCTCGCATGGCCCTCTTGCATCCGTTCGTCTGTTGTTGACATGCACAATGTGTAATTATGTGTAATATCAGAACGGACGAATTACAGACGCTTAGGAACGTCACGGCTATTAGAAATGTCACGCAACATTTTATAACTTGATATCTGGTGTAGGCATCTTGTGACCGGGCGCACGGAAGGGTTGTAGAGTAAAGGTATTTAGAGATCTACATACCTGGATCAGCTTTTTTTTTCTGTGTGGGGTAGAGTCAGTGAACCCACTGGCCTATTCTCTTCTAATTAGAGGGCGTTTGGGCCACCCCTTAATCTTACTACCCTTGCCCTATGCTTGGCTAATCCCACCCATGCTCTGGGTTGCCCCACTTCTTTATTAAGCTACTCTCCTAAAAAAAGGGAGAGCTCTGGGCATTTGGTGATATCATGTATGACGCCTAGGAAAGGATGAGGACATTGTGTCGCGTTTACCAAGGGATTTGATCCAAGATGGTAACGATGACCTGTCTACATCAACGATAAAGTCGGAAGAGTCCAAGTCCCATCTCAAAAGCAAAAACACAGCAGGGTCTCATGATCTCACCAAAGTTTCCCCAAAGCTTATGCTGAGGTTCCGTGTGTCCCTCACAATAATAGAAATCTGCTGCAACTTGAACAGGTTGAGCAGTTTATGGAAACCCTATGATCCTGAGGTGAGAAAGACCATCGTTCACCTGTTCAATACTCTACCCTGAGAATCCACCCCACAATTTAACACAAATAGACAAAAGGAGATGCTAAAGTGTTCCTGCTCATCAATGTACCAATTCCTTCTTGCTTCTTTGGATTTTAGATATTTGGATTATTTGATGCAAGTCTTGATTTTTGTGACATCATACCTGGTTGTAAAATATGTCATTGTTTAAGTGGCACATGTTGATTAAGGAATATTTTGCTATGTCTTTAAATCCCACACATTTCCCCCCCCCCCCCCATGCCCCAATACCCTAGTAGTGCAGCTACGTTAATCACACAGATGTAGTAGGGAAAAACTACTAATTTTTAGGCCAAAATTAGTCAACATTGCGTATTAAAAGGATCACTACAGACTCAACTGCCTTTATTTTCATAGCTGGCTAAATCCTCCTCTGACAATCACAGGTCTCGGGGATGTTTGAGTTATTGCACGAAGCGTGATCTCGTAAAAGTTTTGTTTACAGCTCTGATTGGCGGAAAGCAAAACCTTTCTTTGTAAAGATTTTAAACAATGTCACAGATGATATAGTGTTTCTCAAAGAATCTTTTCCTCCACCGAAGCGTAAACAGAGTTTTCCCTTAAAGGAAACATATATAATTTATAATATATGGTGCTTTACTTACCATCGCTGTTTAAAGGGAATAGCAAAGACCAGACTGCTCGGTTAAATTGATCTTTAATGACGTTAGCACTCGCTACCTGTTCTGTAGAAGTTTCTTCAAAACAAATAATGGAGTTTATTCACTAAAGTGAGAGTTGGGAAGAGTATTGTGGGAGAGTCGTAGGGTTAATCTCGATGAAGGGCCAACACTGGCAAATTTTTCTAATCCTGAGGGCTGCGCTAGCCCTGTACAATGTATAATTCAACAAGCGATGATAATTCTTGCTGTCATGACATACACTACACAGGGTCAAGCGATGTCTTTCTGAAACAGAAGCTCATTGGAGTTGGACCTTCATAACTTATGGCGAAGCAAAGAAGTTGATACTTTTCTGCATACTTTCTTATTACGGCTCCCTTTAGTGAATAGATCAGATTACCGTATTTATCGGCGTATAACACGCACTTTTTTAACTAAAATATGAAGCTGAAACCCTACCTGCGTGTTATACGCCGATAAATCCGGGGTCGCAGGGGTCGCAACTGTGCTGAGGCCGCCGGGCCCCCCTGACTGACAGAAATCCAAGACTCCTCTGCTGGCGGCAGCTGCCGCTGCCGCCGCCTGCCTCAGCGCTTCAACTCGCTGGGCGCCGGCATATGATGTCAGACGCCGGCGCTCAGCAGTGAAGCGCCGGCACCCGAGACAAACGCCTCACGCTTCCAACACAGGAGTTGAAGGTAAGTGCCCGGGGGGGGGGGGGGTTAGGGGGAGAGGGAGATCCTGAGAAGGGGGTTAGGGAGGGAGGTTTTACTGTGTGTGTCTTCGTGTGTGTCTTACTTGTTGTCTTAGCGTGTGTGTGTCTTAGCGTGTGTGTGTGTGTCTTAGCTGTGTGTGTGTGTCTTAGCGTGTGTGTGTGTCTTACTGTGTGTGTCTTAGCGTGTGTGTGTCTTAGCGTGTGTGTGTTTAGCGTGTGTGTGTGTGTCTTAGCGTGTGTGTGTCTTAGCGTGTGTGTGTGTCTTAGCGTGTGTGTGTGTCTTACTGTGTGTGTGTCTTACTGTGTGTGTGTCTTACTGTGTTCATAGCTTCCAAGTTAAAATTATTTTTTCTTACTCAAATTTCCTTGTTAAAATGGGGGTGCGTGTTATACGCCAGTGCGTGTTATACGCCGATAAATACGGTATATATCAGGTGCTATGTGCAAGGAACTACTTCTGGGTTAAATGTATAGTTCCTCAACGTGAGAGGAAAGGGATTTAGGGGTAATTATTTCTGAGGATTTAAAGGTAGGCAGACAATGCAGTAGAGCAGCAGGTAATGCGAGCAGAATGCTGGGTTGTATAGCGAGAGGTATTAGTGATAGAAAGAGGGAAGAGCTCAGGCCGTTGTACAGAGGACCGCTGAGACCTCACTTGGAGTATTGTGTACCGTACTGGAGACCGGATCTCCAGAAGGATATAGAAATGGTGGAGAAAGTTCAGAGAAGGGCGACTAAAATGGTTTATGGATTACAGGATAAACCTTACCAGGACAGGCTAAAGGATCTTAACAGGGGTGATGTGATAGAAACATTTAAATACTTAAAGGGAATCAACAAGATAAAGGAAGAGAGTTTATTTAAAATGAGAAATACTACCACAACAAGAGGACATAGTCATAAGCTAGAGGAGCAAAGGTTTAATGGTAACATCAGAAAATATTACTTTACGGAAAGGGTAGTGGACGCATGGAATAGCCTTCCAGCAGAAGTGGTAGATGTTAATACAGTAAAGGCATTTAAGCAAGCATGGGATAGGCATAAGGCCAACCTAGATAGAGGATAAGGGCAGGTATTAAAGGAAAGTACTCCTGGACTGGATGGGCCTACTGGTTCTTGTCTGCAGTCACTTTCTATGTTTCTATGTTCTTTAATTCAGCAGAATAATACACCCTGGATAACAGAGTCTGGAGCATTCACGTCAGGCAGATGGAGGTCAAATGGAGTCATAGGGCATATATTCAACATTTCCCTTTCGCCCTTCAGCAGATTCACCGGTCAACCTTCAGCCCACCAACAGCGCTCCGATGAACAGGAGTAATGGTTGACAGCTCTTGACATGAAGTCAAATATTCCAGCAGAACTTTGGTAGGAGGATGAATAATTCAGCATGTACGCAACTTCTCATTCCTTTCATCTATTTGTTTGACAGGAGAAAATTGTTTGACAATTCAGATTTGATATTTGTCCAAACCTATTGTTTGCGCTCGTGTGAGCTGCCTGCAGATGAGAGATTACAGGCTTTGTTTACAAAACCCAAATGCTGGCCCTGTACGTCGGAGTCTAGAGGCTCTCCAGAGAATTTGGCAGACGTCACATCTCCTTAACATTCCATATGTTTACTTCTCCACCTCCGACATATAACGTAGTAGCGGAGTCTGTATTTATCCCGGGTCTATCAAAATATTGATGAAAAAAGTCATTTTTCAGCTACAATTGTTATGTCTCGTTAAAGAAGTGATTTGTCAGTAGTGATTCGTAATTAAAATGACATTATTGGAACATACATTAAAAAGTTAGGAAAATTATTTTTTTGTTCATCTGCAGCTCTATATCTGTTGACGTTAAAAAAAAATCTAAAAAAAAAAACAAAAAATGGGATTATGCAGGCAAAAATGCCTTTAAAGTCACTTTTTAAAGTTGATATTTTTGGGCATTGTGTGTTTATAACAGAGGCCTGCTGTAATTGTTTTATTACATAGAGGCAATCTGTATATATTGTTTTTTACTTGTTAATCAAATCACGGGACTCGAGTCTCCTTTCCATCTTATAAACACTTTAGCTAAATCAGTTTATTCAGGTGTGTAACGCAAAGATCCGTGAGTCAATAGGAACCCACAGGACACAATGAGGGTTCTATACAAGATGCACAAATCTATACGTGGACAATGGAGTAAAAATACGCCCATAATACAGAGGCTTGCATATGACGTAAGGAAGTTTTACTTTACTGAGAGGGTGGTAGATAAGTGGAACAGCCTGCCGGAAAAAGTGGTAGAGGCCAATACAGTGATGGAATTTAAATATGCATAGACATAGCACTTGAATCTAAGCAGTTAAAATTGGTGGAAGTTTGTATGGACCAAGTTGCATTCGTTCTTATACATTGCCCCCTGTATTTATAAATATTCCAAAGAAAGCTTGTCGTTGCCATGGCGCTAGTCAGCGATAACTAAAATAGGACGTGAATCGTTTTTCAATAACCACAGTTTTTATAATTCGTTATTGAAGACCTGGCCTTAATTAACACAAACTCAGCGTTTTTAATACGTTTTTTTTGCTTTGTTAATTAAACCTGTCATTTTGTTACTCTCTACATTCAGAGTTCAGCAGACTGCGGCTCAGCGGCCATATCGGAACATGGCTAGCCACGAGCGAGCAGCAAAAGGAACCCATGAAGAAATGGGTATTTGTAAATACCCCACTACCACACATTAAACAACTACTAAACACCCTCTGGAGCCACAAATTATGTTCATATTGTTCTCAGAAACCATACCAAAAAAGTTTGAGACTGGCTAAATGCAATCTCACCCTTCAGGGGTCTCACGAGGTCCAGACGTGGACCTCCTTGCTCACTTATGCCTAGAAGGATACCAACAGGACCTCACTGACAAGGCTTATGTAGGCTTGGTTATTGGTTCCATTGTGTAGAGAAAATTTGCCCCCCAAATTTTGCCTCTGGACTACCAGTGTGTGCAGGATCAGACTGATACGTTACTGGACATCTTCCTCTTTGTAATGGCATTTGGTTGAGATGCCCTGAAACTCTTTTGTATGCGTGTTCTCCGGAGCAAGATGATTATTTCTTTCTTTTTAGGTTACCTTTCCTTTTCCAAAGGGTACCTTACTTGTAATGGCGCACGCACCTATTTTTTATATATACAGTAGTTCACTGTGCATAAATTTTTACTATGTTTATACGTGAATCATTCCATGTTTTTTGTTCTTCGCCCTAACATTCTAGTGAAAGGTCACAGCCGTGTTGTGAATCATACATCGAGAACACAGAAAATATATTCCAATACCAACATCTTTTATTAGCATTAAGTGCATTTTGCCAATTCGGTGGAACTTATACAGCCAAAACGACGAAACTTTACAGTTAGAGTTCTTTATTTGGTAATTATTGTAGAGCATTAAAAGGATTCTCAGCATGGTGGTTTTATACATTGGGAACAACGTTTTATACTCGCTAAAGCTACCATTTAAGTAGTCCCAAGCAAATAAACAGCACTGCCATATTCCTACCTGTGCCAAGACCCATGTGTGTAACTACAAGTTATGACATAGTAATTACCCCTGTATTGCACCATTATAAGGACAGGCGAGCCAAGCTCCATACTGCGCCACAAAGTGCGTTTCTGCGCATTTTAACCAGAATTACTTTTGTTATATATATTGGGTATGTTCAGAAATTATAAAAGAATTCTAACACACTAAAAGAACACGTTATGCAGAATCCTGTGTTCCCAAGTACTTATTTATTGAATAAAAAGTAGCTGGACATTTGTGAGATGCTAAACGCTTTCTAAAATGCGACATTTTAAAGAAGGAACAGTTCTCCCCAAAAGCACACGATTTCATAAAAAGTTTTATGCATTTTCTACCAATGTTTTCCGACACAGATAAGGAAATTCAATTAATTTATTTCTTATACAGAGTTAAAACCTGGAGATTAGGTTATGTGCCACAAAAAAAATAAAAATAATAAAAAAACCTCTATTGCCCTGTATGTCACCTTATTTTGGAGTGGGGGGGCACGGATGGAGAGCCATTAAGAAAAGAAAAAAAAAATTTCCATTACTCTCTTAATTTTCCAAATTGCTTTAACTGCTGAGGAGGGCATTTTGAGTCCCACCAATTCCTTCCGGGATACGGTTAAAACCACTTATGTTTAATAAATGAATACTTATTGATCTCTTCAGTTTCAAACATCACAACAAAACACGATACGGCTTACATGAAAACGGTTACAAAAGGAAACACCCGAGAGTCAACGTCAATCCATATAGAAATTTTTGTATAATGGATTACCCCAAGCTAGCATCCGGACCCGAAGTGTACTTTTGATGTACCCCAAAAGGTTGACAGGGAGTACTCTTAATTCTTTAAAGCAATCAATTTTGGCACTTTATACGGTCTTCTGAAAGTCACACGTGTTGGCGTGATTAGGTACGTGTGCAGGTTACAGCCCAATGCCTTCAAACTGGATACCAAAATCTTAGGTCATGGCCTAATCAGGTAGCATAAATGTAAGTAGTGTTAGAGCTTTGGATCCATTGGGGAAAAAGTGTAATTTCTTACACCAGGACCCTTTTCAGGTGTTCATAAGATTATTTATTTGCCCTATTATTACTGTGTTTTGGATCAAGTTTACGCATTAAATGGAGAGCAGGCAGCGGAGTTTGCGTGAGGGTTATGGTAGCAGCTCTCTACGTCACTATTCATTATGAAGAGCTAACATGGTCTGTTCCTCCAGCAGGAAGGGGTGAGCTGGCCCTGCATAACACAGGTCTCCACAAATTAGGAGCCAGCTTTTTATTTTTTCCTACATGTTTTTATTTTCACAATGACAGGATGTTTATTAGGGCAACATAACACGTGAGTGCTTATAAATACGTAATCATCTTACAGATTAGCACACACGTTATATGTACACCTGTCTGCTACCTGCTGCTGCCGCTCTACCGCAGCGGGGTCACATAACACGGGCCTTAGACGCCGTGCATCCTTCGCAGCACCCCCTGCAGCTTCCTGAGCATCAGGAAGTAATTGTCGCCATGGCGACCTAGCACCTGGAAGCAGCTTGGCTCCAGTGGGTGCCGAGGTGGGTGCCACGGGTTAACGTATTGGCCATTATTGTTCTAGAAGCAGCACAGGAATCTGTATATATTCCTTTTATATTTTTTAGGTTGTGCGCTGTTCAATTTGGTATATAATATATATAAATATATATATTATTATTATTTTATTTTTTTTTACGATGGCAGCCCTGAGTTTTTAACCCCTTGGCACCAGAAAGTGGTTTCTAGTCACCATGGTGACCTGGCACCTAGAGTTTATCAAGCCCTGGCAAGGAGGCTCTGGAGACATCTTCCCAATTTCGCTATACATTACACAGGGCTAATCTCCTACAGCAGAAGCTCACTGGGGTTAGTATTTCAAATGGTGAAGTCAACCATCCTTCTGGTCATTAGCATGGTGACACCATAACGAATGCACTTATTAAGAACTTTTTTAAAAGCCAGCAGTCCTAAAAAGCAACATGACGGTTCTAGACAGGAATAAGAAAGCTTTGCGTCTTCGGTAACAAACACTTGTGACTCATCGTAGGATAATGTATACAATCTTACAATCTCTCAGGGGATCGACTGTGATACGCGACAAAGAAAGTGAAAATGCAGCGGGGGGGGGGGGTTTGTTACATCAGTAAAGCCAGGTGGAGCAGAAGGAGCCCGCGTTCAAAGACACCAACCAGATAAAATCACCACCAACGCAAAGGAAACGCAAATCCAGAAACGCAAAGGACTTTCAGAATTACAATGTAACAACATTACCAGGTTTCCCTCAAAACGAATGAAAACAGTAACCCGTTCAGCTGGAAAGGAATATCAGTAGGGGAAAACTGGGGGGGGGGGCGTGTTTAAGATACGTAGAATAACAGACACATAAGCGTGTTATAACATTATATATATAATATTCTGCTTGGAAACATACATTTTGTAGCCATGTTAAATAATGTAGAGCATAAACTGTATTTTCATTTTTTTGTTACACTAGAGATCTGTATAAAATATCAAAACAAATAACCGACGTCTGTGAAATCTTACGAGCTGTTGCAATATGGTTAGGAAACCTTTCATTCCCTAAGGGGGGGGGGTTATAATCAAAATAAAATCTGAAAAAAAGGAGATTAACCAGACAGCCGTTATTTTCCAACATTGCTTAACACATCTGATCGCATAGACTATACCAGATTAGCGCCGATTCAAAAGGAGAATTCTTATACAATGTCCGGTTCATTGGCACTTTTTGCCTCTGTATCCGGGATATTTTAAAGAGTATCTGCGCCATATGATTAATCCGTGTTAAGAAAGGCATTGTATGTTAGATGTCATGTTTACACGCTACGCAGTTTTGTTAAATGGGGACCCCGACAACACCCTTTCCTGAGATTCATTCTTCGGAGAACCAGGAAGCGTCTGGAGGCTTCGCGAAGCATCAGATACAGCCCTCCGCCGACGGAAATATAGGCTTTTCTGTTCATCTATATGGCTAGGGCAAGATATTTTCATCAATTCATTTTCGTATAAACCAAATAAATCCAAATAAATCCCTTTTCATGAATAAATCCTTATTTATATCTTATTTAACCAGATATTGGTATCTTATTTATATAAATTTGATATCCTACAGTTCTTTAAAAGAGAAGTAGTTACAAGAACGGAATTTCCGTAGGAAATCTTACAATCTAAAGATAGATCAAATCATGCGGATACGAGAAATTGCAAGCAGCTGATGCTTTGTAGCTTTCAAACAACAAAATTCTCCAAAATGCATCGGGATGGGGCATCAAGGTTATTAACGAAAACCTCTCCATGCTATCGGCATAGCCCAGGGTGTAAGCAAAGGACTTGTAAGGGAACGGAGACACAAAGCATGGAGTTTCCCGTAGAAACACCATCTATTACTATAGAGGAAGCGACAGGGACCTCAATATCTTAATAAACAATACAGGATTTTACAGACATTCACATTTTCTGTTACTGTGCAGAAGAACCCTATATGCCAGTTTTCTTTATCAACACAAACACTTCTTGTACATGCTGCGCTGCTAATAAAGTACAGAAGATTATCCGGACACTGTATATAGATATATATATAAATATTTCGGAAACAGAGAAAGTTAGCCGGGGAAATTCTAGAACTGGGAGAGAATGATTATCCCAAAATTTACAGGGAAAGAACCGGAAAACACGTCATGACTACAACCTACATACATAGGTGTACAAAAATACAAGAGAAAAATACCTAGCTTATAAAACGATACACGTGAACGGGCACACGGTTACTACGTGAGCTGGGAGTCTCCGTATCATACGCGAAGGGTTAAGCGATATTGTTCTTCTACCTGGTGCATATCCAAAGTTTAATCATTTACAAGGACCAAGCCAGCATGTATTTACAAGAGCAAGATAGTGTCAGACAAGTCATACTGATTGCAGAGCAAATAAAATGTATATGAGGAACAGTGGATACAGCTTATCTAGATAGCAGCAAAGCAAATGGCATGCTCCAAAAACCAAAATGCTGAACCCGGATTTAACCCCTTAATGACAAAGCCCGTACATGTACGGGCTCAAAATGCATTGTTTTCAATGGGCTTTGGGACCCCCCTCCCCATTGTCCTTAAGGGGTTTAAGAAAATATGACACTTTTCCCAAAGCCTACATTTTTCGGTCCTACACAGTAAGCCCCAATTTAATGGAGCCCACACATTATAATAAGCTATATATGTGTATAAAAATGCATACCTGCACTGAGGTACGCCCTGTAAAATGCAACCATGCGCCTGTGTGAAACAACGCCAATGTATATTGAAAAAATTTCTACAGCTGAAGGGACTGGTTAACGCCATCGGGTCCTGTGAGCCTCCAACTAAATACAGGACTCCTTACAGCCTCCCAGCAGAGAGCAATGGAACTTCTCAACCACTCGAATTACGTTTAATTCTCTACAATAGTGGAATACAGAATGAAAAATAGATCTATACTCATGAGCCATGAGGAATGATTTGTTTAATATGGGATCGAAAGCAACATTGTTACATAGATTACATTCTAAAATATGGAGGTTCTACAACACACATGGCCCTTTCCCGGCAGCTTCTCACGGGGACAGATGGAAATACAACTCGGTTTAGTTTATTCTAAAATCCTCTCTATGGACAGATAGAAAGCAAGTATGGAAAGCAAGTAGAGAGTTAACCTAACAGGGACTGGTTTGGACAGATCTAGAGATACAGGGACTGGTTTGGACAGATCTAGGGTTACAAGCACAAACCAGAATAGATATATTTTCAAGACACTATGAAGGGGAAAAAATGGACAGAACCTGGGATTTCCGCAGTTCCTTGATTCCATGTTTAGCTATCATATTACACAACTTGCCTATGAGCAGTCCAAGCGGGTCCTATAAGACATCAAATTATAGATGAATCTATGTAGAGCACGTCCAAGCGTTCATGGAAATGGGAATATATCGTGGTGGGGAGGGCACTGATGATACCCCTAACACATATCCAAAACGCCTTCAAACGTCATCGCGCCTCAGAAGGATTGCTGCTTATCGAAGACAACTATTCTTTCAAGGGATGAAGCAAAGCATTGGATATGGCATTTCACTAAAAAATCCACCAGAGTGCTCATCTTGAAGCTGTGTTAATAGAAGCGAATGTGTATATACACGTTTAGAGATTAAAAATCAGCGCATATCCTAAAATCCACCTCTAAGCAGTATACCGTCAAAACCATTTTTTCCCATATTTTATTATTGTTAATATATATGAACATAAAAAAAATATGGCCTAAAACCTTTTTACTTTCAAAGTAAAACGTAAAAATATATTTCACGTTGAGGATTTGATTTTCCCGATTTAGGCCGTAATTAATGACCAGTAGAAATAGCGTGTTTTTTGTAGCTAACCGCTAAAAAAAATGTCCCTTTTTCACAATGACTCGACTCGCAGATGTGGCATCCTATGCGTTACCATTTAATTAATCAGAACAAATTGCAGGAAACTACTGAAATTACCACATATTATACCATCTGTCAAGACACCACACAAATTCAAAATGAATCCCTGGACAAAAAAGTAAAAAACATTTGAGATTTTTCTCTACTTTATTCAATGAGCAATCAAAACAAAAATACGAGTTCCACCATAAAGTTTTATTAAAGTTTCCCACTGAGTGACTTAGACTGAGCCATTCTATTGTTTGCAACAATAAAAGTAAGAGTGTTTGTCCAGTAGATTGGACAAAGATAACACATAAAAATGGTTAGTAAGCAACTCTCTAAAAACATTATGCAAAAAAACTTAAAAAAAAAAAAAATAGCACAATATTATTGAAAACTTGTTTTAATCCCTTCCGGACCGCCGTTTGCATACTGCGTCTTCACCGCAGTATTTTTTTAAATATTTAAATTCCGTGATCCTGATTCGCTGCAAAGCGAACACCCAGCGGTCAGTTGCAGCCGCCCCTCGCGATCCCAGCGTTCAAAGCGATGCTGGATCGCGTAAAAGCAGTGACGTACCTGGTACGTCCCGGTCTGCCGGTGACCCGGAAGTACCAGGTACGTCATGGGCTTGAAAGGGTTAATCTAATTCCTACAAAAAAAAAAAGGAATTGCTATTTAAAAAGCTAACACAGATGGGCAGTAAGTAATCAGGGTTAAAGAATTATTTTAAAACAACGGTTTATTTCTGAATTCATTGTAAAGTCTGGGTCAATGTTCATACTCCTAAAGTAAATTGTTGATTCCCCTCCCCCGCAATATTTGCAAAAAGAACAGATTTTTTTCATGGACTGGAGTGCGTCCAATTGCATGCCAACCGTTCAAAAATGAATGTTAATACATGTCATAAAGAAATAAATCCTAAAAATAAGAAGAGCTAGACTTCAGAGACCCAAAATCACGAGTGCACCTAGTAATATACCGGCCACGAGCGCAAGCAGATCATTCTTGGCAAGGTTCATAAGGGTGACTGCGAGTTTGCACAGAATTATCATCTTCATAGCTCCGGGGATTAATAAAAAAAAAAAAAAAAAAGAAAGATCAGAAAAAGTTATCAGCACTATCATATAATCCTTCCATTTGGTGACAAAACATTGTACCAACCCGGCACAATTAATATTATTTAATAATACAATCCTACATACAAACTCATCAAGGAATGCCAAAAGACAATTTGGTGCCAATCAAATTATTATTTATTTATTTATTTTTATTGGCGATGCCTGTGAACAAGCCGGGATATCCAAAAAAGTTGCTCAATTTGTAGCGGATCAAGAGCAAACATCGGTGAGCGTTTCCCCCAAGAAGGACTGAACTGGTCCTGTACGATGCATAACTTAAAACGTCCCTCATTCATTTTAGATATGGATTGCAGCAATTTTTGCGGGGGTCTCTCACTGGGTTGCCCCCTTGGTAATGCACAGTGCAGGGTGGTTGAACGGTTCACCTGTTGTCTCTGTTAGTCAATTTATGTTACATACTACTTGTTATGTCCTGTCTACCAATTGTACAGCGCTACGGAATTTGATGGCGCTATATAAACAATAAATAATAATAATAATAACTCCTGCTTTATTGAATAGACCCCAGACAAAGGGAGCGATACCATACTTTGTAGTCAAAGTTAGGTATAAAGTCTGAATTTTCTGCTCATGATTTAGTCTACTGGTCACTGGCGGACAGGCTGGGGCAAATTTCAAGTTCAGGCCATCGGTAATCATAATGAGACCTAATCTTCAGATTGCTTTTAATGCAATACAGGTTCACGCGTGTACTTGGAAGCTCGGCAAAGCATGTCTAGAACGTGGGCCTGAGCTGCCAAACGAGCTCCCATGAGCCTCAGCCAAGTTAAGGCTTACCCCAAACCACAGTGGGTTAAATATTCATTCTGATGTCAAGCGCCGCTGTTTGCAGTAGCGTACCTAGCGGGGGGCGGGGGGGGCGGTCCGCACCGGGTGCCGCTCATCAGGGGGTGCCAACTTGCCGGCACCCGGCACCCCTCCAGCGACGGACAGTAATGTCCGCCGCTGGAGGAGCAGGCTCGCAAGGGAGCGGTATCGGAGGTCTTTAACAGACCTCCGGCTCCCTTGAGTGATTTGATTTTAAGCCGGTTCCCTTGAACCGGCTTAAAATCACTCAAGGGAGCCGGAGGTCTGTTAAAGACCTCCGATACTGCTCCCTTGCAATCCGCGCGGCAACTGCTGCTGTGCGCCGGGGTTTGTTGTCAGATCCCGGCGCACAGCACTGAAGCCGCGCCCACAGTGCCCTCTGACCCGGAAGAAGATAGAAGAAGAGGAGCGAAGAGGAAGAAAAGTAGCTGACTGCTATAGGAAGAAAAGAAGAAAAGAGGAAAGGTAAGAAATCATTCAGTAAGAGTGACAGTGAGAGTGGATTGGTATGTGTGGAATCTGTGGATTGATATGTGTGGAATCTGTGGATTGGTATGTGTGGATTAGTATATATGTGTGGATTGGTATATGTGTGGATTAGTAAGTGTGTGAGAGTGATGGGTGTTATGCTGTACCATTTCCAATGTCTTTTTCATGATCTAATTATGCTCTAAAAGTACATCATAACTCCCATCACTCTATACTGTTCCATACAGTGGCAGATCTGGGAGGCAGAGGCCTTGCACCCCCACCGCAGGACTCCTGAAAGGTAAGTGAACTTCAAAGAGGGAGAGGGTAGATACTTAGTTAGGAGGGGTAGTTGCGGCGGGTTTAAGGGGCTCTGCGTTAATGTGGCCATATAGGACCAGCCAGTCCGGTCCTGACTGGGCCTATTTTAAGGTGGGGGCCTGGAGCTGCAGCTCCATCAGTCCCTAAGTCAATCCTGCCCTGCCACAGGCGCGGTCGCAGTTGCTGCTTGCTCCGGCAACAAGGTAAGTAGGGTGAGGGAGGGGGATGCAGTGAGAAGGGACAGAGGGGGGTTAGATAGTGAGAAAGGGGGAGAGGGGATAGATAGAGGCGGTACATATTGAGAAGTGGGGAAGGGGGTTACATAGTGAGAAGGGGCAGATAAGATGAAGAGAGGGGGTAGCGTGAATGCGTATGAGAATGAATAAATGTGTGGATGAATTGTGTGAATGCGTATGACAATTAATGAATTCATGTGTGGATGAACTGCTTGAATGATTTGTGAGACTGCATTAATGAATGTGTTAATGATTTGTGTGAATGAGTGAGTAAATGCAAAGATGGTACATGAAGGGTGGGCTTTAACAATAAATAAATAAATAAAAATGGGCTGCTCAGGCTTAAATGCCTGGGCCTATTTTTTGTCCCAGTCCGGGCCTGCTCTCATACCAATGGTCACGGGAGGTAGTAGATGAGGCAAGAGGATGTAGACCAAACATCAAATCAGCTTTGTTGATGAAATTATCTTTTTCAGGATAAATGAAGGATGTTGCCATTTTTTTCAGTAGAATTGCTATGTCATTTAAAACCTTTACCCTATAGAATTTAACAGTAAAGCTTTTTGAGTTATATCAAGTCTTTTAATGAAGCTGGGTGATTAGAAATGGCTACAAAAACATTCTAAAATGTTTCATAGCTTGGTCAAAAGATCAGAGGAAATTGCTTAAAATGTTGCAAGATGTCTGGAGAATAAAATATATAAGATACATGTAGACACAGTTTCTCTGATACAGTAGGAATCATATTTCTTGTATTAACTATACTTTTCACAGAGAGGAAGGTGGCATGAAACATGATTGGTGGCTAAGTACATTAAGGGCAAAATTAGAAATTTAATAGAAAAAAGGTTTCTACAGTTGAATTAGAACCACATTTACTGAAAATCCACAAACTATCGGCCTTTACATGTGGTTAGTAGCTAAAGTACAAAAATATTTAGGACATGAATGACCTAGAAATCATGGATTGTCTAAAAGACATGTTGATGTTAAGACAGACAGGATTTTGAATAATGTATTAATTCTGTTTAAACTTTTTCTTATCAGAAATACAAATACTATACCATATACCATATACTACTGGGATATGACTAGTAGTTCTAGTTTGCCTGTGCCAGTCTATGCTGCTGCTAATAACCTGCCCTGAAATATGTATTTCACTGAAATATTATATGTAAGGGAGGAATCGCCCCTTCCCATGGTATATTTCTGTATTCCAGTATTTTGAAACACATAGGATAAACTTATGGATTTGTACTTCACATAAACATAAAAATGTCACTGTAAAATTGTAACCATATTAATATATACATTTCTAGTAAGGTGACATCTCACTTGTTTTCTGGCCCCACATGGTAAGCTGAACCACTTGGTTCATTACCTATGTGTTAAACATGGCATCCAAATTGGCTTATGCTAACAAGCATGTACAGTATAAATGGAATGAGGGATATATATATATATATATATTATTATATATTATATATATATATATATATACACTGGCCACTTTATTAGGTACACCTAGGTGCTCTATTGGATTGAGATCTGGTGACTGGGGAGGCCACTGGAGTTCAGTGAACTCATCGTCATGTTCAAGAAACCAGTTTGAGATGATGTGAGCTTTGTGACATGGTACATTATCCTGCTAGAAGTAGCCATCAGAAGATGGGTACAGCGTGGTCATAAAGGGGTGGACATGGTCAGCAACAATACTTAGGTAGGCTGTCGCATTTAAACAATGCTCAATTGGTACTAAGTGGCCCAAAGTGTGCTAAGATGTCCCCCACACCATTACACCACCACCAGCTTGAACCAAGAAAGATGGATCTTTGCTTTGTTTAAGCCAAAGTCTGACCAACTTTTGTTGCCTTTCTGTCATCTCAAAAAAGTCTGCCCATTCTCCTCTAACCGCTGACATCAACAAATTCTCTTTCTTTCCCATTCTGAGGCTCGGTTTGAACCTCAGCAAGTTGTCTTGACCACGTCTACATGCCTAAATGATTTAGTTGCTGCCTGTGTGATTAGCGTATTAACTATTTATGTTAACAAGCAATTGAATAGGTGTACCTAAATGGCCAATGAGTATAATATTATATATATATACTATATATTATATATTATATATATAATATATATATATATATATATCAAATAACAGATGAAAAAGTATCTTGTGATAATACTTTTTTATTGGACTAAATATAATTGCTCAGACATTGAGAAACGTTTTAGACTTGAGAAAGGAAGAAAAGCTCCCGAAAGCTTGTCATTCCAAAATCCTGTTAGTCCAATCAAAAAAGGTATCATCACAAGATACTTTTTTTCATCTGTTATTTGATATTGACACCACTGGACTAATACGGCTGCTTCCTCTACTCTAATATATATTATATAATATTTATTTGTTTTGAATAAAGGATATCTAAAACAAGTTTTTAGATGATAAAGGGAAATATATGTATATATAATCATGAGGAACTAAGTGACTAGTTAATGAGCACTACATTTAAAAAAAAATATATATAGCCCATTCACTCTCCAAGTATGCATATACAACAGAGGCTTATTGTAAGTTAACCCTTACCCAGACTAACCCGTACTTTTTCAGCTTGCGGTACATGAACTCTTTCTGGGTCATAATACTTATTTAATTTCAGCAGCTGTGGTTGAACACTGTACTTGTTCAAGGTGGTATTTATAACTATAAGTTAATGTGTAGGTGGTACAGTTCTACTAATGACACATGGAATGGTAACCAAAATGTGAAACTATCCCATATTTTCTGCATCAAAGTGTGATGTTTTTAACCACGAAGTGGATGCTTGTAAAAAAGGACTCATAGTGACATTTTACAATACTTAATTTCCAAAAGATATAAATAGTAATTGGATCATTTCCCAAAGCAATGTTTCAGAAAACCGATGGACAACCCCTCGGACAGGGTTAATAAGAATAGCATTGTTTCCTGCAATTTGCTTAAAAAGCATGTTTGTTCCAAATTACTATGTCCTAATAGAAAGCTGTTTGCCAAGTATAATGTGGGTTGGGAATTATGAGAGCTACAATCAGTTGGCGTGCAGCCATATCTGTTTATTCTATGTTAATGGATAGTTTGGATGCTATCCAAAATTTTCAATACTGTGCAACTGCACACAAATATGTATTAATATTCATAGCAATGGATAATCCACAAGGCCTGTGTGATAATGGGAAAATTATAAAAAGGCAAATAATAAACATTTTCTAGTTCATGGTTTCTAAATATTTAGAGATACGGCATCATACATTTAGGTCATTAGATAACGTTTGTATGGTTGCATTCTATAACGTGATTCTATATTGTAGCTTATTGACCTGTTCCTAATTATCTTGTCTTCACACTGTACCGTATGCAAGATTCTGCTTGGTTCATGGCATTTCTATGACTCACACGTCAGTGCGTATATAGCCAGGGGTTTCATCTTTTTTTTTATGAAGGGTTATTTAAAACAAGTTATTAGATTATATAGGGTTCATATAACAATTGCCTCCCAGGCCACCCTAAATGTCAATAAAATGGCACTAAAGTAACCGATGCTGCCGCATGAGGGGTAGATGGGGGAGAGGGGGGAGATAGTATGAGAAAAAAAAATCATGTTTTTTGGGGAGGGGGCCTTAACAGATTCTCGCACCGGGACCCTGAGGCTTCTAGTTATGCCCCTGCCATCAAGGCCATCTTTAATGCGGGACAAAAGCCCACAGCAACCTTGATCGCAGGGGGTCGCTTACCTGTGCATTACTTACACATGCTGTGCGAGCAACATCTCTTGTTCCTCCCAGGACAAGCGGGAACCCAGCGAAGTCACGTGACTTTATGTCACATCACATGACTCCGCTGCTTTCCCGGGCAGTACAAGAGAAGTGGGAAGAGGGCACAGAGGGCGCAGGGGGAAGCAGTGGCCCTGCAGAAGAAGAGTGATCTGAAGTTCAGGTAAGGTGGTGGGGGAGGGTGTATGAATGAGTATGTGTGATTGAGTATCTGACAATGAGTGAATGAATGAGTATCTGTAAATGATTAGTATCTGAATGAGGGAACAAATATATGAATGAGTGAATGATTGTTTGTGAATGAGTAGAATGAATATGTGTGTGCTTGCATGGATGTGAAAGTGGGGGAAAGCATTGCACAGGGATTTGCATATTGAGGATGCCACAGGCAGGTTGTTTGGGGACAAAGGTGGCAAGTTCTATGCTTCCAATCTGGGTGTTGGGCAGATCTTGTAAATGCAATCTGGGTGCTAAAAGGGGGGGGGTTAATTAATGATGGGGTGGTGGCTGGGGGCATCACATAAAACAATACCAAAGGAGGGGCTGAGTGGTGGGATAAATATACAATGTGGGGCTAGCTGGTGGCAATACACAAGGGTGTGGTGGCATTAGGGTGACCACATCAGCCATGTTTTCCAGGACACATATAACATTCTGCTGACCAGCCAAGATAAAATGCTGCACTGCAGTATGGGGATGTATAGAGTCATGGAAGGAACAAACTAGTCAGATATACATCCCCCATACTGCAGGGCAGCATTTTATCTGTGCTGACGGCATTAATACTCAAGGGGGGCAGCTGGGGATGCTACACAAAGGGGGCAAAAACAAAAAATGACAAAGCAGTGTGAAAAATACTTTTTTTTATTGTTGTAGCTTAGCTCGTCTGGTGGGTGTCAGAGCTTGTCCTGGTATGTGTGTCTGGGTGTCGGTGTGGCAGAGAATGTCCTGGTGTGTGTCTGGCTGTCGGTATGGCAGAGCCTGTCCTGGGTGTGTGTGTGGTGTCTGGCTGTCTGTGTGGCTGAGCCGCCCTGGTGTGTGTTTGGTGTCTGTGTGGCTGAGCCTGTTCTGGTGGTGGTGTGTTTGGGTGTTGGTGTGGCATGGCCTGTCTGGTGTGTGTGTGTTGTTTGGGTGTGGTGTGGCAGAGCCTCTCCTCGGTGTGTGTTTGGGTGTCCGTGTGGCAAGAGCGTGTCCTGGTGTGTGTTTTGGTGTTGGTGTGGGCAGAGCCTGTCCTGGTGCGTGTGTTTAGGTGTTGGTGTGGCAGAGCCTCTCCTGGTGTGTGTGTTTGGGTGTCGGTGTGGCAGAGCCGGTCCTGGCGTGTATTTGGTTATCTGTTTCCTGGCACTTTACTTTCTGTAGGAATACATTTAACTATTTCATTCTTACTTATCCAAAGATAAAACACCCTCCTGAATTTGTAGTCACTTTAAAGGACAAAACTTTTTAGGCCCAGAAGGTTTTGTGTGATTTACTCAATCTGTATATTTTATTAAAAATTATTAGTGCCATTAAATTGTGGTTTCAGGCCTCACGTGAATGACAACTTTTTTTAGTGTACTGACGTACTCCCAATCCCATCACATTACATCAATACATATTAGAAAATCAGGAAAAGATGGGCTTGGATGGTGGGCTGATTTGGTGGTACAATGGGTCACTTGACTTGCCCCCCAGGCCGTAGGCTGCCAGCCCTCCCCTGTCTGCACCCTTAAGTACCTTCTTTCTCTTTGACCTATTTCACACCTTAATCCTATTAACATAGGCTAAAACCTCACTCACTTCCATTCCTTAATGGAAGACTAGAGTATGGAGACTCCATATAACTAATGTTTTAAGACGTGATGATTGTGTGCTTATGTAATCATTACAAAAATAGGAAAGAAACACATGTAAACATGTGCTTACTGTTGACAGAGAAAGCATAGAACTGCACTGCCACTTTAGCAAAAATATTCATAAGACTCATAACATGATTAATGTTCGTGAATGATAGGGTCAGCCACATGTGTCATGGGGAATTGTGTGAAAATTACCTACTTCCTCTCATTTTCTTTTCTGTGTGTAAAAGTGATTAATTTTACATCATTAACCATCAGTACCAGAGCGCTAGAGCAGTATGCAAGGTCAGAGCTATCTGTTGCACATTGTATAATCATCATTGGTCAACTCTGTGCATAATGCAAACCCTATAGATAATGACTGAGAGCACACAAGTGACTTTCTCTTGCTTGTAACCCTAAAGACTTCGTACTCCTAGTGAAAAAAAGAGGTTTTATATTCATAATGAAGATATGCCTACATCTTTTATTGTAGTGATGGTAATAGAAATAACTTTAGTGAAAGAACATTTAAGAATACCTGGATCCCCTAAACCAAGAATGGAATGATATCCATATTATAGGCAGATTCTAAAAAAAAAAGACTTCTCTCTTCTTAATATTACAGCATTACTCTGACATATATCAAACGTTTGAAATCTGCACCCATGGCCATGATATCACAAGCTGTAACATGACATATACTTACAAAAAAATGACTGCAGAAACAAAGCTGCTATTACATAGGATTTTTACCAGGGAGAAAGAATTGTTTATATTATATTTTTAATGAGTCTCACAAGAGAAGCAGTAAACTTTACATTAGACTTGTGTATTCGTATTCGGGTGAACATGAAAACGAACATAAAGGGTACATTTTCATTGTTCAGCCCGAATACATACACACATGGCGGCGGGAAAACGTATACGAAGACGCACAAGCCGAAGAATCTTCGTATTCATCTTCATTTACTAATCTCCCTGGTCCCTTCCCCATCCTTATCTATGCAGCATCACAGGGGTTAACGGGAGCGGAAATCCGTAGGTTAAAGGGTCTATTGGTGGCCTGCAGGGACCTCCTCTGGCAATCCACAAATAGAGTCGCCCGCAAGGCCCTTTAACTCCTGATGGCGAACCTACAGATTTCCGCTCCTGTTAATCCCTGTGATGCTGTGTAGATAACAGTAGCAGAAATCCGTAGGTTCGCCATCAGGAGTTAAAGACCTTTAACTATTGGAGTGGGGAGACAGGCCAATTTCCAACAGAGTCGCTTGCATGGCCCTTTAACTCTTGGAGTGGGAAACTTGGCCTATCTCCCCGCTCCAGGAGTTAAAGATCCTTGATGGTGGAGTAGGGCCCTGCCAGCGACCAATAGAGTTGCTCGTGTGGACCTTTAAAATCCTGGTGCCAAAGCTGCTGCGTAGTGCATACCGCGTTAACCCCTTATTAACCCCTTCTACAAAAAAAAAAACGAACACGAAGAATGCACACGAATATTCGCCCGAACTAAACACAGGAATGAGAGAATATTTGTGGAATACAAAGATTTTTTCCCCCCACGAAGACGAACACGAACAGTTGGTCGGCGCCCAAGTCTACTTTACATCAGAAGATTATCATGTTCCTTGAATCAGGCCACAGCTTATATCCTGGTTGGACATATGCATGACTGATTGCTATATATATATATTATGGAGAATTTAGTTATATATCATCTACAGTCATTTTTTTCTATAACCATTTCAGTGTGAAGATTCACTTTTACGTGGGTTCGTGATAAATCAATACATTGTACTTTCTTTTACTAGACATTTTTTTTTGTCACATTTTTATAGGTAAGCACATAATTCTTTCATCAGCATGGTTTCCAATTAGTGGTAGTTTTCTTGATTTGCTCACACTGTGAAATGTAAGATCCCCATATAAGCTTTTGGTCTATAAAGTATGATGACTTCTAAGCAACAGGGAACCCTTAGTTTTATCTATATCATCTGAACAGTTATGCCTTCATAGTGGATAACCTTTTGATAAGGAGATTGCTTCCAGCTGTTTTTTGTACCTTAAAAACATAAATGTATTAAAGGTATCATCTTCGGTGTCGCCAATTTCTAATTTTAGATTGGGTCTTGAAGTGAATAATCCCATGACCCAATTCACATGGGTTGGTAGAAATAGTTCTAACTGGGGGACAGTGGCGGAACTACCGGGGGCGCAGGGGTCGCGACTGCGACCGGGCCCTGGAGTTTTGCCAGTCAGGGGGGCCCAAGGGGTGTCAAGCGGTGAAAACGACCGCTCGGCAACTCTTGGGCCCCCCTGACTGACAGAAGTCCGGGACTCCTCTGCTCGCCGCCGCCGCCGCTGCCCAGAGTGCAGCGTGAGGAGTTTGTCTCGGGTGCCGGCGCTTCACGCAGAGCGCCGGCATATGACGTCATATGCCGGCGCTCAGCAATGAAGCGCCGGCACCCGAGACAAACTCCTCACGCTGCACTCTGGGCAGCGGCAGCGGCTTCGGCGGCTCCCAACAGTTGAAGGTAAGTGACCGGGGAAGGGGGTGAGAGGGTAGATTGTGAGGAGGGGGGTAGATTGTGAGG
>VKOC01000006.1:3364777-3386061 GCA_009364415.1 Spea multiplicata
AAATCCAGAAACGCAAAGGACTTTCAGAATTACAATGTAACAACATTACCAGGTTTCCCTCAAAACGAATGAAAACAGTAACCCGTTCAGCTGGAAAGGAATATCAGTAGGGGAAAACTGGGGCCAGGGGCAGTGTTTAGAGGAGTTTAGGAATAACAGACACATAAGCGTGTATAACATATATATATAAGATCGCCTTGAACATACATTGTAAGCACATGTTAATAATGTAGAGCATTGAAACTGTATTTTCTTTTTCTGTTACACGTAGAGACTGTTATTAAAATTATCAAAACAAAAACGACGTCTGTCGAAAATCTTAACGAGCTGTTGCAAATATTGGTTAGCGAACCTTTCATTCCCTAAGGGGGGGGGGTTATAATCAAAATAAAATCTGAAAAAAAGGAGATTAACCAGACAGCCGTTATTTTCCAACATTGCTTAACACATCTGATCGCATAGACTATACCAGATTAGCGCCGATTCAAAAGGAGAATTCTTATACAATGTCCGGTTCATTGGCACTTTTTGCCTCTGTATCCGGGATATTTTAAAGAGTATCTGCGCCATATGATTAATCCGTGTTAAGAAAGGCATTGTATGTTAGATGTCATGTTTACACGCTACGCAGTTTTGTTAAATGGGGACCCCGACAACACCCTTTCCTGAGATTCATTCTTCGGAGAACCAGGAAGCGTCTGGAGGCTTCGCGAAGCATCAGATACAGCCCTCCGCCGACGGAAATATAGGCTTTTCTGTTCATCTATATGGCTAGGGCAAGATATTTTCATCAATTCATTTTCGTATAAACCAAATAAATCCAAATAAATCCCTTTTCATGAATAAATCCTTATTTATATCTTATTTAACCAGATATTGGTATCTTATTTATATAAATTTGATATCCTACAGTTCTTTAAAAGAGAAGTAGTTACAAGAACGGAATTTCCGTAGGAAATCTTACAATCTAAAGATAGATCAAATCATGCGGATACGAGAAATTGCAAGCAGCTGATGCTTTGTAGCTTTCAAACAACAAAATTCTCCAAAATGCATCGGGATGGGGCATCAAGGTTATTAACGAAAACCTCTCCATGCTATCGGCATAGCCCAGGGTGTAAGCAAAGGACTTGTAAGGGAACGGAGACACAAAGCATGGAGTTTCCCGTAGAAACACCATCTATTACTATAGAGGAAGCGACAGGGACCTCAATATCTTAATAAACAATACAGGATTTTACAGACATTCACATTTTCAGTTACTGCGCAGAAGAACCCTATATGCCAGTTTTCTTTATCAACACAAACACTTCTTGTACATGCTGCGCTGCTAATAAAGTACAGAAGATTATCCGGACACTGTATATAGATATATATATAAATATTTCGGAAACAGAGAAAGTTAGCCGGGGAAATTCTAGAACTGGGAGAGAATGATTATCCCAAAATTTACAGGGAAAGAACCGGAAAACACGTCATGACTACAACCTACATACATAGGTGTACAAAACTACAAGAGAAAAATACCTAGCTTATAAAACGATACACGTGAACGGGCACACGGTTACTACGTGAGCTGGGAGTCTCCGTATCATACGCGAAGGGTTAAGCGATATTGTTCTTCTACCTGGTGCATATCCAAAGTTTAATCATTTACAAGGACCAAGCCAGCATGTATTTACAAGAGCAAGATAGTGTCAGACAAGTCATACTGATTGCAGAGCAAATAAAATGTATATGAGGAACAGTGGATACAGCTTATCTAGATAGCAGCAAAGCAAATGGCATGCTCCAAAAACCAAAATGCTGAACCCGGATTTAACCCCTTAATGACAAAGCCCGTACATGTACGGGCTCAAAATGCATTGTTTTCAATGGGCTTTGGGACCCCCCTCCCCATTGTCCTTAAGGGGTTTAAGAAAATATGACACTTTTCCCAAAGCCTACATTTTTCGGTCCTACACAGTAAGCCCCAATTTAATGGTGCCCACACATTATAATAAGCTATATATGTGTATAAAAATGCATACCTGCACTGAGGTACGCCCTGTAAAATGCAACCATGCGCCTGTGTGAAACAACGCCAATGTATATTGAAAAAATTTCTACAGCTGAAGGGACTGGTTAACTCCATCGGGTCCTGTGAGCCTCCAACTAAATACAGGACTCCTTACAGCCTCCCAGCAGAGAGCAATGGAACTTCTCAACCACTCGAATTACGTTTAATTCTCTACAATAGTGGAATACAGAATAAAAAATAGATCTATACTCATGAGCCATGAGGAATGATTTGTTTAATATGGGATCGAAAGCAACATTGTTACATAGATTACATTCTAAAATATGGAGGTTCTACAACACACATGGCCCTTTCCCGGCAGCTTCTCACGGGGACAGATGGAAATACAACTCGGTTTAGTTTATTCTAAAATCCTCTCTATGGACAGATAGAAAGCAAGTATGGAAAGCAAGTAGAGAGTTAACCTAACAGGGACTGGTTTGGACAGATCTAGAGATACAGGGACTGGTTTGGACAGATCTAGGGTTACAAGCACAAACCAGAATAGATATATTTTCAAGACACTATGAAGGGGAAAAAATGGACAGAACCTGGGATTTCCGCAGTTCCTTGATTCCATGTTTAGCTATCATATTACACAACTTGCCTATGAGCAGTCCAAGCGGGTCCTATAAGACATCAAATTATAGATGAATCTATGTAGAGCACGTCCAAGCGTTCATGGAAATGGGAATATATCGTGGTGGGGAGGGCACTGATGATACCCCTAACACATATCCAAAACGCCTTCAAACGTCATCGCGCCTCAGAAGGATTGCTGCTTATCGAAGACAACTATTCTTTCAAGGGATGAAGCAAAGCATTGGATATGGCATTTCACTAAAAAATCCACCAGAGTGCTCATCTTGAAGCTGTGTTAATAGAAGCGAATGTGTATATACACGTTTAGAGATTAAAAATCAGCGCATATCCTAAACTCCACCTCTAAGCAGTATACCGTCAAAACCATTTTTTCCCATATTTTATTATTGTTAATATATATGAACATAAAAAAAATATGGCCTAAAACCTTTTTACTTTCAAAGTAAAACGTAAAAATATATTTCACGTTGAGGATTTGATTTTCCCGATTTAGGCCGTAATTAATGACCAGTAGAAATAGCGTGTTTTTTGTAGCTAACCGCTAAAAAAAATGTCCCTTTTTCACAATGACTCGACTCGCAGATGTGGCATCCTATGCGTTACCATTTAATTAATCAGAACAAATTGCAGGAAACTACTGAAATTACCACATATTATACCATCTGTCAAGACACCACACAAATTCAAAATGAATCCCTGGACAAAAAAGTAAAAAACATTTGAGATTTTTCTCTACTTTATTCAATGAGCAATCAAAACAAAAATACGAGTTCCACCATAAAGTTTTATTAAAGTTTCCCACTGAGTGACTTAGACTGAGCCATTCTATTGTTTGCAACAATAAAAGTAAGAGTGTTTGTCCAGTAGATTGGACAAAGATAACACATAAAAATGGTTAGTAAGCAACTCTCTAAAAACATTATGCAAAAAAACTTAAAAAAAAAAAAAATAGCACAATATTATTGAAAACTTGTTTTAATCCCTTCCGGACCGCCGTTTGCATACTGCGTCTTCACCGCAGTATTTTTTTAAATATTTAAATTCCGTGATCCTGATTCGCTGCAAAGCGAACACCCAGCGGTCAGTTGCAGCCGCCCCTCGCGATCCCAGCGTTCAAAGCGATGCTGGATCGCGTAAAAGCAGTGACGTACCTGGTACGTCCCGGTCTGCCGGTGACCCGGAAGTACCAGGTACGTCATGGGCTTGAAAGGGTTAATCTAATTCCTACAAAAAAAAAAGGAATTGCTATTTAAAAAGCTAACACAGATGGGCAGTAAGTAATCAGGGTTAAAGAATTATTTTAAAACAACGGTTTATTTCTGAATTCATTGTAAAGTCTGGGTCAATGTTCATACTCCTAAAGTAAATTGTTGATTCCCCTCCCCCGCAATATTTGCAAAAAGAACAGATTTTTTTCATGGACTGGAGTGCGTCCAATTGCATGCCAACCGTTCAAAAATGAATGTTAATACATGTCATAAAGAAATAAATCCTAAAAATAAGAAGAGCTAGACTTCAGAGACCCAAAATCACGAGTGCACCTAGTAATATACCGGCCACGAGCGCAAGCAGATCATTCTTGGCAAGGTTCATAAGGGTGACTGCGAGTTTGCACAGAATTATCATCTTCATAGCTCCGGGGATTAATAAAAAAAAAAAAAAAAAAGAAAGATCAGAAAAAGTTATCAGCACTATCATATAATCCTTCCATTTGGTGACAAAACATTGTACCAACCCGGCACAATTAATATTATTTAATAATACAATCCTACATACAAACTCATCAAGGAATGCCAAAAGACAATTTGGTGCCAATCAAATTATTATTTATTTATTTATTTTTATTGGCGATGCCTGTGAACAAGCCGGGATATCCAAAAAAGTTGCTCAATTTGTAGCGGATCAAGAGCAAACATCGGTGAGCGTTTCCCCCAAGAAGGACTGAACTGGTCCTGTACGATGCATAACTTAAAACGTCCCTCATTCATTTTAGATATGGATTGCAGCAATTTTTGCGGGGGTCTCTCACTGGGTTGCCCCCTTGGTAATGCACAGTGCAGGGTGGTTGAACGGTTCACCTGTTGTCTCTGTTAGTCAATTTATGTTACATACTACTTGTTATGTCCTGTCTACCAATTGTACAGCGCTACGGAATTTGATGGCGCTATATAAACAATAAATAATAATAATAATAACTCCTGCTTTATTGAATAGACCCCAGACAAAGGGAGCGATACCATACTTTGTAGTCAAAGTTAGGTATAAAGTCTGAATTTTCTGCTCATGATTTAGTCTACTGGTCACTGGCGGACAGGCTGGGGCAAATTTCAAGTTCAGGCCATCGGTAATCATAATGAGACCTAATCTTCAGATTGCTTTTAATGCAATACAGGTTCACGCGTGTACTTGGAAGCTCGGCAAAGCATGTCTAGAACGTGGGCCTGAGCTGCCAAACGAGCTCCCATGAGCCTCAGCCAAGTTAAGGCTTACCCCAAACCACAGTGGGTTAAATATTCATTCTGATGTCAAGCGCCGCTGTTTGTATTTACATTAACACAATGTTCTCCTACCCAAAGCTGTCTTGCCAAGCAAAAGATTTCTTTCGCCTGAAGGTGGATCAAGACAGAATTTCTGGCATTTTTCTTTAAAATCAAGTAAAAATACCAACTGCCAGATGGCACATATGTCTTCGTTTGTTTTGTTCCATGAAGATAGCAGATGAGGTGCCGGGGTAGTGACAGATTTCACTGCCTGCAGATGCAAATGAATCACGTTATCAGTTCGAGCAAAGATTAAAATAGTGTCAGCTGCATGTTCCAGGCGACATGGAGAGAGGAACAAATGATACGAGGGGACGGTACGGGAAGAGCGGGCGCCTCATTGCACAACAACATGAACGTATTCACCGGCACGGAGCATAAAACCGGGATCGGGAATACTAATCAGTGCCGTGCTAAAGAGAGGTAACCGGCGGAAGAACAAGCACTCCGCATTCATTATTTAACATAATGGAAGCAGATCCATAGAAAATGCAAAAACAGATTGAGCAGCAATCATGTAAAAGGGGTAAGAGATAAAACACAAGTGTCACATGCAGGCGAATCCAGATCATAGCTGCCAGAAATAGCATCCACTCTCCCCCGAGGGTAATTCATCATTCGCCACGGTGAACGTCCTTCCATCCCTAATAAAACAAACAATGTAACGACGATAGAAGGAAAACAGAAAATATATACAGTGAATGAGTTACCAGATAGATGACATGCCCAGAGTGATTATATTTTGTGCCAAGATCCAATCTAAGGGTTATGGGTTCACAAGGAACAATGGAAAACCCAATGTTACTTAGTAAAACCAATGTATTCATTTCTTGGTTATCATGGAATGGAGGAAGAATAGAGGAGGCATTATAGGAGTGGTTGCGCAATTAGTTTGTGGGTTGGTTCTGATGCTTGATTTAAATCATATTTTTTACGCTACATTAATACAAGCAGTTGTTTGCTTTATGGTGTGGGGAAAAACGGATGGCACTTCACAGAATATGACTCCAGTGGCACAACTAACCGGTATCCTCGTACCGGTTCAAAATTGATTAGAAAAAGGCCCTATATCGAACCGGCATGGGGAGACAGGAACTTATCGGGGGTCACGTTACATCATGTGACCCTGCATACATGTGCAGTATATGTGGAAGGGGGCAAGGGGCAAAAGCGGCACAGAAATTGTTTGGGGGGGCAGCAATGGCCCATGCAAGCAGCTTAGGGGCAACAATGGCCCATGCATGCAGTTTGAGGGTTAGGATGGCACAGATAAGCTGCTTAAGGACAATGGCACTCAAGCTGTTTAGGACAAAGGTGGCACGTGTGGCTTGGTGAGGTAGGGGGCCCCAGGGCAATGTTTGCAGCAAGGTCCTGGGGTTTCTAGTACTTCTACCTGGATGCTTCGTAGGATGAAAGACATCGGCCATGACATCCAAGAAACCCACTGAAGATCCCCAATTCCTCTTATTAGAAACCCACCTTACGTCTTTACTACGAGAGCAGTCACTATAACTTGCTGTGTTTATATTCATAAAACGCCACTTATAATTCTTATATCTTTGCACTATGGGACCTTCCAATGCGTGTAAAAACACAACATTTTTTCTGTACCTCTAAGAAACAGATGGAAGAGCTGAACACAACCAGCTCGGGTCATAAAGTTGAAATGATTTATATCGCTTCACTCTATGTTTGTAGATATAACTCCTTTCAACTGAAAAGCGTGTCTTCTTCATCCATCCAAATCAATTATTTATTAAGTGTAAGTGCACAGCACAGACCTCAAGTGGATGTTCAGACAACAAAACTACAATTGAAATCCGTTCTGATGATCACAGCAAAGACGCCTGTACTTTTCATGGTTTAAAATAAAAAAAACGTGCACGATGTTGTATATTCAGTAGTTTTTTCATTCTACTCAATGTATTATGTTAATTAAATAGAAAATCTAATTATTTTTGAACTGATTTACAATAAAAGAAATGCAGTTACGTCGGTCAGAGGTTAATCAGGATATATGCTTTTAAATGTCTTAAATAAAATTGAAAAAACTATAGAAAATAATTTCTTATATGCGATGCATGGCTGCTACTTAAATCTCAGCATTAAACATAAGATGGATATAAATGGAATATAAAAAATATAGTAAAAATAGTTTTGTAAGGAATATAACATTTAAAAAAGAAATACTAAAGTTACCGAAGTCTTTGGGACCTCAGCGGTCTCTACCGCACTCTCAAAAGGACACACAGAGCAATAAGGGGGAAAAAAAGGTTCATTAAACCTCCTGTTCAGTTAAAAACTTTTTAACACAACATTATGAAGGGTCTAAAACAGCGGATATCTCCTAAAGAAAGCGAGACGTGGCCCCGTATAATGTATAGTTGATATGAGGAGAGATGTTTATATAGAGAAGTCATCTCTCTGATTTAGGTGCACATTAGGCAGGGCCAGATGAGCCCTTCTCACAGTCCTCCATAAGGCCATGTGTGAGAAATACTCTGCAATACAGAGGTTTAGTGAATTAACCCCTTACATTTGGTTTAACCAGGTACAGTGGATGCCTGTTGCGTCATTCAAGTTCTCACTTCATCTACATATGGATCGTACGGAGTAATGACATAAAATTCCAGAATAGGTATTTGAGATAAAAGGGACGAGAATGTGGTCTACAGCCAAAAAATATATCGTTTGCCGTATACTGGATACACGGCCCTTTCATTTGATACTTTAACATGTTTCAAAGTATTCTGATTACAAGAAAAATTAGGGAAGAAGCAAGGCCTACATTTATGCGAATAACGGAAGTAAGCAAGAAAAAAACCCAAGTGCATTAAATACGGTAGATCTTTAACATAAAAAAATATATAAAACATTTTCTCCACGAAATATTGCAAGATTTCTTTTGATTTTTGGGTAATAAGTATTTTATTATAATTCAAAAACAGGTGCTAATGTGGGCCGAAAGATGACAAAATCAACACATAAACCAAGGACAGGAAACTGATTTTTTTTTTTTTTTTTTTTTTTTTTTTAAAGACACCGAACGTCTACAGACTCTTTCTCCTATTATTAAAAGTCCCAGCAAACCACCATGGGCAAAAAATAACTCAGATGAAAATTATTGGTGCATACTACAATTGGTTAATTAGAAAGCCAATAAAGTAAAGTATACTAATATTTTTTTTTTACTGTGATTAAATATAGCATTGACACAAAATTAGCTAATAAGTGTTTTTTTTACTTTTTTTTTTCTTTTTTAATTTACAAGAAAGAATAAGTTATTAAAACATTGAAATGCAGATTGCTTGAAGTGTCTTCCCGACTGGTAATTTGTCTTCTGCTCATGAAAATGAAATAATGTAAGAAACCCAATGGCACTTTAATACTCGCTGTACAGATATAGCAGGAATATTCAGAAACCCACGTAACCTATTAAAATTGTAAGATGGCATATTTCTGTAGTGTAGCAATTATGACTAATAATGAGATTTTAAAGGTTTTAATGAGATCTTCACAAAGAAAATGTTTTTCTAAAACATAACATCAGACCCAGCATGAATCTCCTTGAAGTGACATTAACCTGTTAGTGACACTCATTGCTATCCAGATACATTGCTTTCAATTAGCACATCCAAGTCAGTAAGGGGGGAAAAAAATGGTATTTGCATTAGTGGAAAAATAGTCACCCATTGCTATTTGTTAGGCCCTGTTAAACCCCCATCCGCCATGTTTTCTATCATCCTGGAGGTCAAGCCGTGGGCACACGGAATATCTTCACATTATGATTCTACTATGGAAATCTAACCATATTTCTCAAATCATAACTCTGAAGATGCTCGGTTCTGCACCCCCCGTGTGACCCCAGTGCCCGGTCCCCAGCAGGATTTTAAGGCACCCGGGACGGGACATCTGGCCTCCTCTGAAGATGCCCAACCATGGAACCAACTACCGCTTCATAGTGAGGTCTGGCAAGGATTCCAGGATTATGGCAAGATGTGACCTAAGAAAAACTAATTATTTTCTTCCTCATCCAAGATGAACAGGCATTTTGCGTGACAGATGGCATACATGGCCCTCGTCCTGACCAAGAACTGAGAAAGTTGCTTTAGTCAGCCTCGGGCTAGAACAGTGGCACCAAGTCAAAGTCATGCACTGAACAGACGCAAAACTGGAGCGTTACCGCAAGCGACGATTAGGGGTAAAAGAAAGATTTAACTAAACAGACAACAACCTGGAATAATTAAAGAAAATACCTCTTTTGTTAATAGACAGTGAAACATCCCCACAAGCAACACCACGGGGTCATTCATGTTAACCAGATTACTAGAAGAAGTAAAAGAAAATTGTGTTTATCTCGGTAATATTAATGGCATCTGCTTCTAGCATTAGTGTAACAAGATTACTATAACAAGATAACCCAGACTGAGGATAACGAAGAGAAATCTCTGTGCCAGATGTCGTGTTCAGTGACAGAGATACAGATGTAAAAATCATGCAACCCATATGAAGAAGAGAAGGTCCCAAAAGCATATGTAACGTTACATCTTTTTCTATGCATGTCGCAGTTTAGAATGAGCAATCTAACCAAGAAAATGTCTATTTTTCCTATCATTTGCTTGAGCAGTTTAGGAGATCTTAGGTTACTATTTGAATCCTACATCTCAACAACAATTTGAAGAGTCATCGGAGAATTTGAAAGCAGACAAAACGTAAATCAATGTAGACACACAATGTAAAATGAAAAACTAGCTATGAGGACACCACCAGAAAAGCCACACGAGACCCAAGACATGAGTAGTAAGCCATTCCAGGTAAAACATCTGTTACCGGGGGTTGGCACCAACATTGCTCAAGGTGGACAGTTACTGGGGTCTGCGGTGGACAATGTTCTATAGATCTTCACAGACCTTTATAATTTATTTCTATGTTCACCTACTTCTGGTTCTCCGCTGTTTGCAAGTTCTCGCAACCCTCAACCCACTTTGACTTTGGAACATGGCACTAATTGGGTCTCAAAAACAACAAGTCTTTATCCGGGACAATACTCTGGCTTTACGTACAGAGCTCAGGAGAGTACAAACCTGCCCAAAATCTGAAAAGACACCCAACACTAGCAGACTCTGGACTTAGTGTCTTAAGTCACACCGCTTAAAAAAACAAAAACCTGCTTGGTGCCCATTACGACGTACCCATCTGAAAATATAAATATGCCACATACTGGAAAGAAAAAATATGGTTGGTGTTCTTTAAAGTTTTGGCGAGATTAATATCTGTGACCAGCCCCTGGCAGGCTAGGAGATGTAATATCCCACGGAAGCCTTTTCTATACCAAGTTTAAGTGTATATATTGGAGTCTCTTATTATTAATACAAAAGGAATTCTATTTCTAGAGTATTCTATTTTATAGCGTATTCCTTGCTGGTATTAATATACAGTAATGAACCATACAGGCATCAGGACGGATGATTAAAAAGCCTACTTAAGAATCGAATTTCTAAAGCAGATTAGGGAAAGCGTTACTTGGCTACCTCATCGCCACTTTCTAGCACAGGAAATTAAATTTTAAGCAACGTACAATTTCAAGAAGGAAATTAAACATGCCAGCTGCACTGGAAGAACAATCCTGCATAAATTTCACTAGAGAAACATTCTGTAACCTGGTGGGGGAATAACAAAAAGACAAAATGTGTGCATATGTGCAAAGGACTACCCGATTTACCTTTAAACACAGAAAAATTGGTGAAGGCACCCACCACCAAGAAAAAAAAAACCTTGCCATAAATCAACAGAGCATATATGTTGTGTTAGTATTTTTAGTATACCATATGGAAATTTCACAGCAATATTTACACCTAGATTTTTGCCGAGATCTCATGTGCCTAAAAAAAAAAAAAAGGATGAAAATATGTAAAAGGCAGACAAGCAAGATAAAAGAAAAAAAAAGGTAAAGGACATAGGTGAGGAAAAGATGTCATCAAATGATACTGAAAAAAGAAACTGCCAAAGAGGGAGGAAAGAATAGAACAGAAGGAAAAGTGACAGGAGGCAGAAAACAGTATAAAATATATATATATATAGTAAAAGGATGCTTGCTAAAGAAATCCAGAGAAAGGGCCCTTCCTTTATAATTGCTCCAGGGCTGTTTATGATCCGAAAACAAATTTTCCTACTACGGACTAATTGGAAACCATTTTGATCGTCTGTAACATGTGTAACAGAGAACGCCATACATATCTCTGTAGAATGTTTTGCGCCTATTATGAACGGACTACATCACTACAATACATTTTACTGCACACAAATTAATGGCTTCCTTAGTCATTCTAGTAGCCAGACAAATGTTTACCATGGGGATCGTAAGAAATGGTTCAGCAACAGAGACCCAGCTACATGAGGGTTTGGGGGAAAAGGTTCCTGAACATGGGCTTTAAAGCCCCCTACAGCTTGCGGAACAGCAGGATCCCTCTCTCCGTGGATCATATTTCAGCCTTTTTTAATTAAAATAAAATGTGTGAGTTCACAGGTTGCTGTTATTGCTAGAAGAAAAGGCCTTATTAAGACTCACAGGGAATGAAACAAACTAGACTTCCAATAATCCTTCTAATACAAGGATTTGGGTTCATATATTGTTTTGATTCATTATGTAATTTTCTACGCTGCTGGTACATCCAACAACACAAGCGTTCGATGTATGGCGTTTTATCAGCTAAAGGCTAGGCAAAAGGCTATCCTGACTATAAGTCAGGATGAAGAACCCAATAAGGTTTGAGAACAAATACATACCAGTAAGAATAAAAATAGTAAGCCATTCCATTTACTTAAAAAGAAAACAAATACTCCCATATTATCCCACAAAAAAATGGAGCATTTGGTTGAAGTTGGGCCAACATGGGCAAAACGATTGTTCTTTCCTATAAGCTTTCAGAAAAAAGGATCTCTTCTTCATATGCGTTACTTGCAATTCCACTTACAGCCACAAGGGGGTCCAGGGAATACTAACCATTCAGGTAGCATTTTACACAAAGCCTGGATTCTTTCTGTGCTGCTCTATTTACATTCTGTTCTGTTAATGTATTTTAGATGGGACTATATTTGGGATATGGTAACCTTTTAAGTTACATTACCACCTTAACTCAAAAATAGGATATTTTCTGCGACACCCTACCGATTGGTTTAGTATTCAACCCTTGGTGTATCAGCAATATAATACAGACCCCTGCGGTTCCATGATTGATAACTCTATGAGCATATAGCATACATATACCAGCCATTCAGCCAATCTCACCAGATAAAAGATTCTATTTTTCAAGAAGACAACCCATTTGTGAACGAGTAACGCTGGTCCTCAGAATTCAGAACACATTAAAAGCGTTCAAACAGACAAGCATGAAAGGAATAGTTTCATCTTCATTTGTGTCCCATGTCATCTGATTCATCGCTTGTTCAATGAAGTCTCACAAAGGAAATGGTTTATAGAATCCCCTTTAGCATTATCTGGAAAAATTCATTTTTTTTTTTTCGCTTTGCAATTTAAAGCCAGTACAGAAATGTATTCTTCAGCTGTAACAGTCATTGAAAGACGGCGTTTTATTACATACAGTGCCCACACAGGGCAGTATGGAAAATGCAGAAATAGGTGGAGAAGGTGTGACATCATGACATACCATGGACAGAAAATGATGTCACATGCTGAGCAAAACCCAGTTCTGTTATTGTGCTTAAAAGAGAGAGAAAAAAAAATAGTTCTCATCTTCTTTGGGGGAAATATCAAAAAGGAAGACATTCTAAAATATTATATCTCACAAGCACATAAATCATGGCCCACAACTAAAAAGGACATTGTTCATGAAATGCTAAATTTCATTAATCACAACATAACAGAATATAAATCCAACGCCGGAGGAAAGAAAAAAATGCTTGTATTAAAATGCACACACCACCGTAACTAATGATTAATCACATTTGTTGATATTCTCTACGTTGCTTTCATTGAGACGGCTATTAGTGGAATGTACAGTATCGCAATCAACGCTATTATTCAAATTTCCACGTATTGAAATGTTTAACAATGCTAACTGCAGCTGTGCAGCGCTAAAAGCTTTCAGATACAACCGTACAGCTGCAAGGAGTGGAAGTTCCCAGAATAAAAAATAATGATATCTGATAAAAGCCATGCCTCCCCCATCAGCCAACGCAAAAAAGTGCTATATCAAGAATGTAAATCGCGACTTCCCGATGGCCCATACCCAATAGTCGGCTTCCACCACACGACCATGACCTGCTACGGTGAGAAACAATGTTCTCGATAAGAAGGTCATAACAGCCCAAAAGCCAAGTAGGAGACACCTTCATTAACATTATAAAATGCGAGGTTCTTTCAATAAGGCCTAAAAGCTCCATCTTATTTATATGGCTTTTAGCAATGAATGTTGGCAAAAATCTCTACAAATCACGGTAAACATTTGTCACGATGTTGCTCAATTACTGGTTGACACAACTAGGACAGCAATCACAGACTTGATTTCTAGACTTATTTTGTTTCCCGTACACACATGTATTTTTCTTTTTAACAAATACAAAAAAGAAAAACACACAATACAAAAGCACTAAAAGAATAAAACGTCGTGCCATGGTGTCTCGGGAACAATGTCAAGAATAACGTATAGTATTTAGGCTCAGTACTTCGGAGACCATGAAAAGGCCTGTTCTACAGCAAACAAAACCTTGTTATTTTGGAGACCTTGAAGGCAATTTAGAACACCACTGCCTGGGCACAAACAGAACCACCGGGGTGAATATACCGCCTTTCAGAAGATAAAGAGCCGCGTATATCTTGATCACAGCTGTCCTACCCCCTGTCAACAAGATGAAGAACATAAACTGGGTTGGCTCAGCGATGAGGATCAGAGTTGGAGGGACCTTTCAGATTAAAGCGACCGAAGCCCATGCCAAAGGCTTGTAAAAATGTGTGTTAATATCTCGGCCCCCACGTAACAGTATAAAAGATGGGGAGTGTTGGCTACTTAACTCGGAATATTATAACATAATCAGAAGATCTGGAGAAGGGATCGCCTATGACGTGCAGAAGAGGAAAAAATATCTATTATTTTTTCTTAAATTACTCGGAATTGAATTCTGATAGATCTTGCAGCTAAATCTGCGCTCATCATCTGTGATTTTACTTCCTCCTTCCTGGACAGATGGAGCTCTCTCTGTGATAAACAGAACAGGTTACAGGCAGAACACGCCATAAACAAAACGTGACATGTCTCATTAAAGGGACAGTCCAACCATCACAAGTATGATAGCGGAGTATGTCCTCATGCAAATACATGGACTGTGTGAGAATGGCCCCCACCTCCTCTACGATGCATTTACCATTCCCCCCAACATTTGCCTCTTTCCCGAACCTCAGCTCCAGCAGGAAATGTGTTTGGTTTATCAAACCTGGGAGCTATACTCGCCTCGAGTCAGCCAAGGCGCTTCCACAAGAGTACCAACAAGACTCCCCCACACAGATATGGAGAAAACGTTCCAACTGCCTTTAATAGGAGAACGCTCTTGCTGGTCCAAACAAGGCTGGTGTGAAAGCTTGGGGGGGGCAAAATGAACTGCAGCTATGAAGCTGCAGCTTCTCCTTAAGGCAAGTACCTTTGTTTTGGTTTTTTTCCTACAGGTTTACTTTTGTACTTAAATATAGATATATATATTCCCCACTGGTCGGATTGTATGAGCCACTGGACCTAAAACAGCGCACCTCTGTAGTTTATCTCTACCGTTTACGGCAGAAATATAGCTCCGACTATCAAAATCCAGGATTTATTAGAAAGATATAATCACACACGATAAGAACACAGAAAATGAGAACGTAAAAGATAAATAAGTAAGCTGATTGTATATCCAATAATGTCAGTAACGTTTTCTATAGTCGGACTGGATATCCATAAGTTGCTTAAAAAACAACTCCCACTGCGCTTAGCCACAGGTGTATAGGTTACCAACAACTGGAGGGGCACACATCTGCACATGTCCCATATTGAATGCATTGAACACGGTAGACACACATTGGCCAACATATGCACTTGAATGCATTTGATAGCTGTGTGGTCCCCTCAAATGCTTGGGGTATCCCTTTACCAAATGTATAGAGGGGTCTGTAAACCCCCCCCCCCCATAAACGATTTGCCTGAGAGTAAACTGACCCTTCAAAAAATATCCTAAAGCAGCACTAGTAATAAGAAAACCTAAAATTGACACAAAAATATAAATATTTTTGAAATATTTTGAGATTGTTGGAAAATTTGTCAAGGGTTGCGTTTTATTGTTTCTTTTTTTTTTAACAAAGTTTCAAGAATCTATGTGAGAACACCGAGCCGCTCTGATTCGGCATCCCCTGGACGACCGGTAAAAGCATATATATTGCAGCATTATCAGTAGGTATGATGTAATATACGGATCTGTTTTATTGCACTCACTCTGTAGGATTCTGCGGACTATGGATTTATAGTTTTATAGAAACAGTGGATCCCTGCCAAGCTCTAATAAATCTGAAAGGCAATTTTTCTAGGTCACTAAAAACACAGCAATATTTGGCCACACAAGAGAGGGCCAGGTCTCGGCAAATTCTAGATTTCGTGCAAAAAAAAGGTAACAATGCTCTGCAGTAAAACAAGGATCTAGGTTACAAAAAGGGCGAGAAACTCACATCGGTTACAGGTCATCTCAATTATTGTATGGGTTAACGGTGCCTTAGTGCCTCTATTACAGTATGCGCATTACAGGCAGCGATACTGAATACACGATGCCAGGAACGAGAACCAGCAACGATAAAGGGATCAAAAACTCAACGTATGACAGCAAACACGCGGAAAGATACAGCAAAACCTGCCATTACATGCTATATTATATATAGCCAATTTCAGCAGCTCTTCTAACAGAGGGCTCGGCTCGCAGGCTTGCAATCTAGGGTTTCTAACAATGCCCAGCAGTATATTAATGCATTATATTATTACATACAGCTAATCCCAATCCAAGCAGCAGGCAAACGGGATGGAGAGGCTTCTTATGGAAGATCTATAAACCAGCAGCCTCTGGGTAACAAAAGAAACCGCACACAGCTGGATAACCCTTTAACTGCCACAGAGCCTGCAAGAGTCAATCAAAGCCATCAGCTTCTAGGTCCCAGTGCTGCTTTAACCCTTTCTGTATAGTCAGGGAACCGATCAATGGGGTTTGTCCTGGGAAATAATGAAAGGAGGCAGTCGGGCTGCCACAGCATCCACCATGTAAAGCTGCGCTTCCTAATTACAACCTTTCAAAGCAATGGGGGGGGGCGCCGGGGCATCTCCTGCCCCCCATCAACAAACCCCTACACCCCCCCCCCCCCTTCACGAGCACAGTCCCAGCAGCATCTCCTGCCGCCCACTGCAATCTATTACCCCCAGCTGCCTCCTTTACCCGCTTACCGTCAACGTTCTCCCGGTCGCTGATGTGCTGCAGGTTGTGGCCCGTATCCTCCCTGCTGATGTCGTGCTCGGGTCGGTAGGACTCCAGCCTTGAGTGGGCATTTCTCCGCAGCTTGGGGCTGGAGGACACGCAGCAGGATGCGGTGTTGCCCATCGTGCTGCCCCGTGCCCCAGACCCACCTGCCTGCGCTGCTCCAAGCGGTCAGGGTGCAAGGGCGATGGAAGAGCTGAGTGAGATGCTAACGGGGCAGATCCATGGGGCGGTACACGGAGCGGTATTACAGGGATGGAGTCCCTTTATATCCTGCTGTCCGGGAATGGCAGCCTCTCCCCCGGAGACAGCACTCGGGCATCTTGTCTCCCGACCCTTTATTAATGAAGCCTCTCTGCGCTCTCACACAGCAGAGCCGCCTCCTCCCCAGCACCATCCGCACACAGCCCGGGGCTGCTCCCTGCAAAAGGTTCCGGTTCAAAGGGGCGGAAACAGAGAGGAGGAAGGATGTAACAGGGGCACCCGACTGCCCGGATTGGACGGGGAACCGGTTAGTAATTCTGTGACGGTCGGCGGTTTCTGCTCAAGCTCTTTGAAGTTCCGCTCCTTCCTGTGTTGGCGGCCGGGTGGTTTTGCCAGAGCCCCGGAGAGCAGTGATTCTGCCGCCATAGACTTGGGGATAACAGAAGGAGTTTCCGGGCGTCCCGGTATATTTGGAGAGACTCTGACAGACCCCTAAACCCAATTTTAGGGACACAGACATTCCCAATGTCTCTAAAGCCAAGGGGCCCCAAATACACGACTGGGGGTCTGCGGTGTACCTAGTAAAAGGTTCCGTCTCCCCAGCAAAGCCTCTTACACATTGTAAGCTCATGTGAGGCGGCTCCTCGTCCGTTTCGTTACGGAATATGGTGGTGCTATATATATATATCAATCAACAATAACAATCTATTCTCCTCAGTGATCTTTCTAGAAACTTCCCCCAACTGGGGAGATCCCAGAGGGAAAATCCATGAGGCTCATGTCGGTGCCGCTGCCGTCAGACAGAATACGACGAAACTCAATCATTTATTCATCATTTCTACTGCATGTTCCCCAAGGCCGGCCCTAGAATACAACGCTGCCCCTCCATCACACATAACCACGCCCACAGCCATTATGTGACGCCCACATTAATGCACACAGAAACTCACACTAACCCACTCATCCAACACAACCAGCCACAACACTAACATGACACACACTAACAAACATGCAAACTAACATACCTAGACACACGCTAACAAACATGCAAACTAACATACCCAGACATACAGTAACAAACACGCAAACTAACATACCCAGACACACACTAACAAACAACAAGAAACTTAACACATCCAGACACACGCTACTATAACCAAACCACACAGACACACTAAACAACATAAACTAACATACATTGTGAAGCCTCAGCCTGTCCTTAACACAGCTCGCAGGACAAGTTGCAGCGCTACTACCACAAGATCACACACCTAAACCTCGCCTCCTTAACAGCACCAGAGAGAACTTGGGTTGGCGAATTGTCGCTGCTGTCAAAGTACCAGTTTGTTCTGTAAATTCCGTAGATTTTTTTTTTTTGCACGCATCAGAAATGTTTTCTGTAAGTCCGGATCCGTCTGTATTTTTATTTTATTGATGTCGGCATCAGAGACAAGTTGCACATAGACATAATATCACGTTACAGTATTTAGTTGTGCATTGTTGCAACTCATCGCTAAATTTTAAAAGGAGAAAGAAATACGGTACATACTGCAGATACATTGTAGTCTCAAGTTACGCTGTCATAACAGAAAATAATAACAAAAAGAAAATATACATAGAAACTAGAACTAAAATCATAAAGAAACGGTATCATGGACATGGTTAGATCATACAATCAGAACGTTAGCCGCTTTTAGGGATGCATTACCAGTTTTTTTGTATATTTATTCATCTCACTAGAAAGCATATCCAATAGAGAGAATATTATTAATTAACTGTAAACCAACCGGTCAGAAAAGGATGTATTTTAACTCCCACCAAATGTGGAACATCGAGCCTGGCTTTTGGCATCCCCCCCCCCGACAGGCGGCTGACGCATTAGGAGAAAGACGCTGTAGTGTGAACAGGATAGACATCATTTTTTACTGCGTCACCTTTTCAGAAATAAATACCGTCCATGTTATTCTTCCGTTGGATTATTATTGTGCGTTGACCATTTCACCTGTTATATTTTTTTTCACAAGACCCCAGTTATTTTTAAAATCTGGTCACCCTAATATGTATCTAATATTACACTCTTCTGCTGCTGTAGCCCAACATGGGAATACATTTTTTCCTATATACATATATATATTTTTTTCTTTTTCTTTTTTTTTTTCTTTACTAGCTTTAGCTGGGACAGGCGGTGCTCCTCAGATCTCGTAGGTGATGTAGTTATATTACTTTTTACATCACTTTTCCTTATACCTGAATAATAAAGCCCCTTCCCCTCCAACCATTGCTTCTATGTGCCCAGCATGGGCAACACGACCTGTTTCTCCTTCCACAATTTAGCCCGTTCAATCATGTAGAGTGCCAATAACATCCACGGGCCCAATCCTGAACCCGTTTTCTAGGACGTGTTTGGATTATATGAATGTCCATACCTAATGCCTTCGCTCCTGCGCGCCGCTGATGCCTGCCGCTGATGTCAGGCTTAAGTGAGGAAGCAGCGACATTGATAAGCATTTTCCTTCTGTATGCAGGAACGCTGAACATACAAGGGACCGTGGACCTAGCAAACATTGCGGTGCCCTTTGTCCCATAGTGGTACAGCCTGACTATGAGACAAATATAACAAAATGTAAAGAAATCTTTATTACAGGTGTCACAAAGAAGAAATACAGCTGCTAGAGCAACGTGACCTTTCCCCATGCCACTCATAACACTTTGATAAATAGGCCTGTATGGAGTTTATGTGAGGAGGCTTTAATACACTTGTGTATAAATCATCCATCTTTGCTAGAATTATATTGCACAATGTTTCATGCTGATAAATTCTGGCAATTTTCCCGACATGATTTGTCCTTTTCTGTTATCTTTCCCATTTATCATTCTTACTGTTATTGTGCCTTTCCAGGTCTAGTGCCGAATGCGGTATTGTACTAGAATTAACAAGAAGGCAAAGTATTTATTATATATTTACACAGTAACCATGTGTACGATCTGCAAATATATCTCTTTAATAAATCTCTGGAAAATAACATATTTAAATATACTGCATACTATTCTGTACAAAATGTAATTTTAACAATGCACTCCACTAACATGACAATCCCATTCAGCTAATTTTCCAAACTTGTGATAAATCCTGAGGGTGTAAGTATGTTTGTATGTGTGTGTGTGTGCACGTATGTGTATGTATGTGTGCAAGCATGAATGTCTATGTATATGTGTATGTACATGTATAAGTATGTGTATTGTGAATGGCATGCAATGGAGTGTGTTAGCAAGGATGCATATGTGCTTTTGTGTGTATATAAGTGGTGTGTGTGTGTGTTAGAATGGGTAAGTGTATGTGTTAGCATGTGTAAGTGTGTTTATATACAGTATGTGTGCCAGAGTGCATGTCTGGGGTCAAAGGTGGCACAGATAAGCTGTTTGAGGCACCGGTGGAACTTAAAAGCTGTTTAGGGGCAAAGGTGGCACCAAGCAACACTGTGCTACATTTGTCTCAAGCAGCCCCTTGATATTTTGGTTACTAGCTATATCCCTGACCCAAAATATAACTGACAACAATGGAAGCCTCCAATTTATTGCAACACAAAGAGATAAAACCAGGTTCTTGTGAAAGTCGACCTACATTGCTAAACCTGTACACAGGACTGGATTTTATGCTCAATGACAAACTAGCAATAACAATAAGATAACTTGAAAAAGGAATCTCATATATCATTACTAATTGGCCATACTTCGCTATTCATGGGATATAGTAGGTTTAAATATGGTTATATATGCATTTAATTACTTCACATGTTTGGATTATGTGTGTACATTGATGCTTGTTAGAATTGTGAACAGGAAATGGAAGTTTAGAAAAAAAGCTTAGAAAACCAGGAATTTATTTCTTCCAAAAAAGGCAACCATGCTGGGTTCGCTAAACAACTGAGTGAAGATTATAAAATGCTTATCCACGTCACAAAGCCTCCGCCGCAGATGAGGAAGAGCTTGGATATCCTAGCCTGGGATGTTCTCAGGTTTGTGTTTACGACGGCAGTATGATAAGGCTAAGATAACAGAGCTAGAACTCATACAAATGGGTGAAATTATTAATCGCTTCATGAAACTTGCCACTGATGCAGCCAGTTTCATTGAACTATTGAGGAGGCTTGAAAGACGCCCTGTAGTAACTGTTTATTTATATAAATATTAAAGAACAACAAATTACTTTAATATATGCATTCTTTGATGAGGCTGTCTGGGACATTTAACAATTGTAACAATAAAAGACACATGAAGTTGTAGTGGACATGTTACCATACTCATAAAAAACATACTTAGTAACCAAATAAAAACGCAACAACAAAATTTTGGATGAATCAGGCCGTGGACTTTTATTT
>VKOC01000006.1:3392502-3410732 GCA_009364415.1 Spea multiplicata
GCCACCAAGTACTAAGTCACGTTTTGCAAAGGGGTCAAATACTCAATTTATAACTTATTTGAAATGCGTTATTCTGGATTTTTTTTGTTCTGTCTCTCACTCTTCAAATAAACCTACCATTAAAAAATCAGCAGGGGATCAAATTATTTTTTTCTTCACTATAAGTGACTCAACGATTCTTAAAAACATAGGAACTGGTATGCAGAAAAATAGCAGCAGGTTCTCTGGACTGATGAGTCAAAATGGGTGGATGGGTGTTTTCAGGCAATGAGGAATTATGGTGGAGGTTCCTTGCATGTTTGAGGCTGCATTTCTGTAAATGGAGTTGTGAATTTGGTCCGAATTAATGGTCTCCTCAATGCTGAGAAGTATAGGCAGATACTTATCCTTCATGAAATACCATCTGGGAGGCATCTTATTGCCCCAAAGGTATTTTTTGCAGCATGACATACAGCAGAAATAATTAAGAACAAATGAAGAACTATTTACAGCGTGAAGAAGAACAAGGAGGCTTAGAAGTGATGGTATGAACCCTACTGAGCCCTGATCTCAACATCATCGATTTGTTTGTGATTACATGAAAAGAGGGAAGCATTTTTTAATGATAAAAAAATACTATTAAACTATTAAAGAAACATTTTACTGTACAGCATTTTTTCACACTTACTGAAAAGTTATTTCTCATCCCAGACTACAATGATCAATGATGGTTAGCACTTACAGCCAATGCCAGAACTAGCCCAATTATCAATGAGAATTGCCATAAGCCTGAGCGTTCCATCCACACGTAGCTGTTTCAGTTTTGCTAAAGCTCATTATTGTAGGACACAATTAACTTGGACCCATGCAAGTGAATCTGAGAACTTTTTACTGCTGCAGTAAAGTCTCAAGTATTTTTTGCACCAAACGGTAACAGCAAACAGTGAAAACACTTAAACTCCAAGAATATCAGAACAACAGATTGTAATCTGAGCTGGATATTAAAGCTTAACAAAGTTCTTATTCTGTTTCTATAAATTGTCTAGCTCTCAACAAACAAGGTGATGACATTTGTTGAGCTAGAAAGAAGAAAAGTGACACTGTTATCGATGATACGATTGACCCAAAAAATATTTGATATTCATGGTAACTGTAACACCCTCAACATAACCTTGTCATGTCCCTGTTATTTTAGCTCCACAAAATGCCCCACAAAGAATCACACAAAACAGCACTTTTAACCCCGTCGTGATAATTACTGATTTTATTTTTGTACTCTTTGTGACAATGGCTGTTTTGACGTCGATTGCTTTCTACGCTCATTTAACCCCATGACGTACCAGGGGCATCAGTTGTCATTAAGGGGATGCATTTTCGTGACGTTAAAGGTGTTAACAAGGCTGTACTTGTGCATAAGGTCAGAAAGACTGACAAAGCCCCCTAAAGAAAGAAGATATATATACCGTATTTGTCCAATCTGGATCCATTTATAATGGTATATATTGGGAGAGAAAACTCCATTCAGGTTACATGATTCTTGTTAAGGTACTTGGACTGATTTAATGTACGATAGATAAGGAACTAATAATTGGTATATTCCTGACAGCAGATGTGTACTATTATTCTGTTAAATCATTACTTAGACAAGAGCACCTCTTAGTGGTACATATTGGAAACAAATCTGTGGGAAAATATTAACCAAATAATTCAGTTCTAATTAGAACTAAAACTATGAATCAGTTTGGCGTATTATAACAAATAGGAGGGCTTTATGCTAATACACATTGTCTTTAAAAGTTTTATGACAAAAAAGGTTTTGGTCTGAAAATTACCTTTAAGGTTTCTATTTTTGTTTTACTTATAATTATTCTATTAATTTTTCATATTTTTTACGTTGTCTTCTGGCTAATTGGAATTTTATGGCACGTCCATTTTGAGAAACCTTTTCCATTTACTTTTTCTACTGAACCTGGATTTTCCTGAACGGGGCCAGTTGGACACCAGCAACAGGAGGTGGAATGTTGTCTTCAATATAGAAGATCTTCCCGTTTTGGGACATATAGTATATTTTATTATTACCTACCACGGCTTATGAGACTGCAGCTTATCACCTGAAAATATGGCAATAATGTGTACAGTATTTACCTATAATTTTAGTATATTCTTCTGAAGTTGTTGGGTGGGCATTGCTGGTCATTGAACTATATGGAGGTGACAGGCTTTCTGGTAGTTGATGGGATTCAACCCTTAATCATATTATGTTTGTGTGTATAAATACCTGTGCTGTCCTCTGTTTTACCGTTACACTAAATTAAGCTTTCAATGAGGAGAAGGATTTATCACTGTTTTTGTAGTTACTATGTATTGACAGCCACTATAATGCTGGTAGATTTCTTTCTAATATTTTTTTTTATTTATCCTTCGGGCTGTGCCATAATGCTGATGGGTTCCAGCTCTCTATTTTGAGTTGTTTTCTTTTACCTTGTATTTATTGTTTAATTTTAATTTACATACTTTATTTTTTGAGGTGCACATCTCTGCGCAACATTTTGGGGTTAATTGGTTGATTTAGTTACTAAGAGGGCAATTACTGTTTGTGTAATGCAATTATACATTGCTTATTTCTACCCATCTCCCTGTCATTCAGAAGCATACCTTAGTCAAAGCATTGGAGAATTAACATTACGTACAGACAACAAAAACAAACAGGTTTGTATGGCCACTGACCTTGGTGTACGTCCATCTGGAATAAATCGGGAAAAAGGAGAAGGCTAGAAACATGAAACATGAATCTAATCTAGGGAGAGATTCAGAGCCTGACCTTGGGAGGGGCATTCACTCTTACACACACACACTTAAACACACTAACACAACCAAGTGTTCAAGCTAAGACAACTGGACATACTAATACACATGCATACAGACAATCACAACTGGACATTCTATTATACCAAGAAAAATGGGTCCCAGCATACCAGGTGTACCAGCAGGACTAGACAGCCGGGTGCCGCTGTAACAAATTTCCCTTCTGTCATAAATCTAAGCAAATGTGTGCAGTTAAGATGAGCACTTACTTGAATGATGTTTTACAAATGACATTTACTCGAGTCCAGTACAATTAATGGTTTCAATGTTTACTCATCTTCATAGATACACAAGGAGATCAGCGACTCCTTGTGTGTCTTTGAAGATGAATAGATTACTCACAAACATACCCAGACACATGCACTTACACTAACATACCAAAACAAACACAAAAATACAACTTACTTACCCTGTAAAGACTCATTTTGTCACAGTGTGAGCTGACACATTATTACCATGGGGTCACACAGAGTCAACCCTGCCTCTTACTTGAAATTAGGGGTCCCTCAAGATTGTAAGCTTGCAAACAGGGCTCTCTCCACCTAATGTATCGGTTTGTCTTAGTCTGTCAATTCTTGTCTTGTTATACCCCTTGAATTTATGTATTGTGTTAAGCTCTGCGTAAACAGAGACAGTCAATCAAGAGAAAGAAGGGGACTCATAAGGAGGGGTAATAGTGCCCAGCCTTGAAACAAACATCTAGTCACACTAGTTAATATTACATGTGCCTTCACAGGCACTGGACTTGTGTATTTGTTATTCTCAGAAGAATCCCCTGTAGCCGGGTGCTGGCCTGAGTAATTGAAAGCGCAAGCTGCCTAAGCGGCGCGCTAATTTTATGACAAGACACGGAGGCTCCTATTGCTTAACTCTTTCTTTACTGGATAGAAATAGCAGCAAGAAAAAATGAATAAAGGTACAAAAGAAAAACATCTATAGGGTAACATGTGACCCCAACAACCAATCCAACAGCAGACTGTCTCATAATGCCAAACTCCTCCTCCAAAACTCCCTCTTTCTTTGCTGCTCACTGGAAAGATAAGTATTACCAGTGCATTCTCTCATATTTTAACCATATTTATATTTGAATTCTTATTTATCATTTTCGGTTATTTTCGATATGTAACGTTCTTTATTTATTCTCGTTTGTTTATTTCGGCTGACCCCTCTTTAATATGTAATGTTCGCTACCTCCGGTGTTTTTATCTCCTTATTTACGTTTTGCAGGGTCTTTAATTTGCTCTTACCGCTAGTATATTTGCATTGTGTACCTCTTAGACGCGAACCCGGCGGCTCTGTTCCGTTTTTCGGCTGTTCGCGGCTTTTTCTTTGCCAATCCGGCAACGGACGAGTTACGCGTCCATCTGCGCATGCGCGAGTCCGCCGTTTTCTCACATTATAGCTTCGTTTTTCTCCCTCACGAAGCCTTCTGACGGCCGACCGCGTTAGCGTTTTTTCTAATCTACCTCTCTACATCCTCTGGCTGGTGAACTTACTTTACATACAGCGTTTGTTCTTCTTCCTTTTCACAATTATTTCCAGGCAGGGGTAAGCTCCCTCACTGGGATTAGTTTAGTTTGTAATTAGTTTTCATAGGTTCTTATCTGCTAAGCACCTGTTCAATCATGCACAAAACGTCTAGTGATATGCCTGCTCAGGCATCCAAAAATTTAACCCCTGCTGGGGAAATTACTGCTAACATTGTACCTATGAGTATGGAAGGAGGTGAATCCTCTTCAGGGTCAGGCCCCCACATGGACTTTCAAAAGTCTGTCTCAGAGGCCATTTTGGCAGCCATGGGCTCCATGACTTCCACATTATCTCACTCAATTTCTCAGGCCCTAAAATCCTGTCATCAAAATGAACCTATTTCTAACTTGCCCCCTGACCCTCATTCCTCAGTCCCTACCACACTATCAGCGCCTAGGAAGGCGCTTGCTAAACGTAAGCATCTCAATCCTCCGACCTCCAGAAATTATGTGACTGGCGATGTACATGCCGCCCAAGATGGCGTGATTTCAGCACGCAAACGAGCCTTTCCGCGCCAGGCAGAACGGGCGCGGCGGTGGAAGTGCGCAAAGGCACTCACCGACGTTTCGGATTCGGAGCTTGACTCCGCAGAGGAGGTCTGGTCTGTGTCGGGTGTATCCTCGTCTGAGGAGGAGGTTTTGGATGAGGAACCTTTGCGTTCCTCGGGACTAACATCTCCCACGCTAGAGGACCACAAGGTCTCTCACGTTTCCCCGACCACGGAGGGTATTCTTGATCCCCAGGGTGATTCCCTTTTCGATCCCGAGGACCTCCATCACCCTAGATCAGCTGAATGGGTTCAGGCGGATCATATCGCCCAGTACCTCGAAAAATGGGTCAGGCGGCCTCTTAGTAAATCTGCTAGACAAAAGCTCCGGGCTGAATGTCCACGACCTATTGTACCTAATAAGGTCTGTGAGACTCCTGTGGTGGACCCAAAAATGGTCCAATACCTATCTAAGTCAGGATGGAACCCCAGAAAGGGCTTAGAGGCTGCTCTTAAGTCTTGTCAAGACAAGCATCTAGATGTTTTTGGTCCTTTGGCCAAATTGTTTGAATTGGCGGCTACTGCCAAAGACAAGGGTGAGACTGTTGACCCGGATACCCTCTTAGGCTGGATCCAGAGGGCTATATGTATTGCAGGCAACGTAAACACCTCATTTTGTATTGAGAGGCGTAAAGCCATTCTCTTAAAAGTGGAGCCTAAATTAGTTAACCTTGCCCTTACTGAATCGGGCAAGGATGCTCAGGGGCTATTGTTTGGAGATTCTTTTATAAAAGAACTCGGGAGGTTTGTAGGGGCCTTCACTGCCTTAGACAAGGCCCAATCCTCTATGAGACGTGTCTTCGACAATCGGGTTTCCACCAGGGCCGGCAGATTCAGGGGCCGTCTGGCCGGCCGTAACACCTTTAGTTCATCACGAACTTCCAGAGGCTCCTTCTCTCAACCCCCTCCTACCAGGACGGACAACTTTCGTCAATACAGACAGGTTTCACCATTCTTCCCGTCAAGAGCCAGACCGTGGCGCTCACGAGGTTCGGGGAGAGCACAGCGACGTCCCTATGGTAAGTACGCCTATCTCCATCCCTTCTTCCCGTCTTCAGGTGGGAGGTCGTCTCCGTCATTTTTTCCCTGCTTGGGAAAATCTCACGGCAGACATGTGGGTCCTCAATTGTGTTCGGGGTTACGAAATAGAATTGATAGATATACCGTACCAACCTGTTCTTCCGTCTCCTATTATGTTCTCCCCTCAAGACCAGATTTTGATAGAGACAGAATTGTCAAATTTATGGGAGAAAGGTGCTATAGAACTCGCCAATGCAGAGTCGCCAGGTTATGTAAGCAACATATTCCTGGTGCAAAAGAAGGGAGGCGGTTTTCGGCCAGTAATCAATCTCAGGTCACTAAACGCATTAGTTCGTTACAGACATTTCAAGATGGAAGGAATCCATCTCCTTCGAGACTTGCTTTTACCAAACGACTGGATGGTGAAGTTGGACTTACAGGACGCGTATCTCACTGTACCCATGGCGGAATCGTCGCGAGACCTGCTCCAATTCTTTTGGAAGACACAGAGATGGCGTTTCACCTGTCTTCCTTTTGGGCTTTCATCAGCTCCATGGTGCTTCACCAAACTGCTACGGCCTGTAGTGGCTTCGCTTCGTATGCAAGGAGTAAGGCTTATCATCTACCTGGACGATCTCCTGATCATGGCCCAGGACCAGCAGATGTTGTTGTTGCACCTTCGGTTGACGATCTCTCTGCTGCTGGATTTGGGCTTCCTCATCAACGAGGAGAAGTCATGTATGACGCCTGCCCACAGGATGGAATTTCTGGGTTTCCTAGTAGACGCGGAATCGGGATCCCTCAGTCTACCCTCTGCCAAGATCCGTGCTATTCGCAAGGAATTGACACGGGCTCTCAACCGCCCTTGCATTTCTATTCGCTACCTTGCCAGGATCGTGGGTTTGCTAACATCATCAATCCAGGCAATCTTTCCAGCCCCGCTGCACTATCGAGCTCTTCAACGCCTAAAGATAGCTCACCTCCGCGAAGGGGCGTCTTACGCAGATCTCATTTCCTTGGACTCGGACACACGGGACGAATTGCGATGGTGGATCAAGAACCTGGAAGCGTGGAATGGCAGAGCCATTATAGGTCCGCAACCGGAGTTCACCATAGACTCGGATGCCAGCCTTCATGGTTGGGGTGCTCATTGCGAGGGATTCACTACGGGAGGCAGATGGTCTCCAGGGGAAACCAGACTCCATATCAATTGTCTGGAACTTCTGGCAGGATCGTTCGCGGTTCGCAGTTTTTCGAAAGATTGCGCCAATGTTTGTATCAGGCTCCGGATGGACAATATCTCGGCAGTCCGATACATCAACCACATGGGAGGTACCCATTCCAAGGCATTAGCGAATCTGGCGTTGGATTTCTGGCACCACTGTCTTCTCAGGAACATTACCATCCAGGCCGAATACTTACCGGGACTACACAATACAGTGGCGGATTGGAATTCGCGTTACCTACGGGACTACAGCGACTGGAAATTGGATCCTACGGTGTTCCTTTCTATCGCTTCTCTTTGGGGTCCTTTATGTACAGATCTGTTCGCCTCCAGACTCAACGCTCAGCTTCCGAAGTTCTTCAGCTGGCGCCCGGACCCGGAAGCTGTGGCAGTGGACGCGTTCGCGCAGGATTGGAGGGGAAACCTCCACTATGCGTTTCCCCCCTTTTCCATGATACCTCGTACCCTACTCCAAGTCAGACGTCAAGGGGTTCAGTTGGTCATCATTACACCACTATGGAGGTCGCAACCGTGGTTCCCTTCTCTGTTGGAAATGTCGATAGATCATCCCAGGTTGTTGCCATCGTTTCTCTTCCTTCTTCGGAATCCGGAGGGTCATCCCCATCCTTTGGTACAGGAGGGCTCCCTGCTTCTGATAGCATGGTTGATCTCCGGGAACCTTGGTCAATCCGCGGCGTATCGGACACGACTAATCGGCTTTTGGCAGCATCTTGGGCTCCGGGAACCAGAAAGGCTTACGGATCAGCTTGGGGAGTTTGGTCCCGTTGGTGCGTGGCTAGGGACTTGGATCCCGCTTCAGCACCTTTGAATGCGGTGCTCCAATTTCTTACATCTCTTTTTGAGGACGGCAAAGCTTACAGGACTGTTAATGTTTACAGATCTGCCATTTCTGCTTCGCATGGAGGCCTGAATGGTTGTCCGATCGGGAAACACCCTTTGGTTTGTCGTCTATTGAAAGGTGTTCGATATAGTAGACCTCCTCGTCCTAAGTATACCACTACCTGGGATGTCTCCTGTGTTCTCTCCTTCCTGGAGGCCTGGCCTCGGAATGAAGACCTCTCCTTAAAGGACTTATCGGCCAAACTGGTTACTTTATTGTGTCTGATCTCGTGCAAACGAGTAGCCGATGTCCGTGCTTTGGATTTTGACAATCGTTCCTTCGGCCCGGACGGGGTAACCTTTAACATTTCCAGGCGGACAAAAACGTCGATCACTTCTGTTTTTTATCCGGCTTTTCCATCTAATTTGGCCTTATGTCCAGTGGCTTGTCTTCGGGAGTATGAAGCTCGCACAGCGGAGCTTCGATCTCTATCACACCCTAATCTTTTTATTTCATTCAAAGCTCCATTCGGTCCGGTGTCTTCTACAACTTTGGCCCGCTGGTTGCGGCGTATTATGGAGCTCGCCGGGGTGGACACCTTGGTTTTTGGGGCTCATTCATCCAGGAGTGCAGTGGCTACCAAAGTCATTACTTTTGGTGGCCGTTTGGAGGATCTTATGAAAGCGGCAGATTGGTCCAGACAGTCTACGTTTAAAGAATTTTATTTCAAACCTGCCCCTAATCTTTTCTCCTCGTTTATTGCACAGCTTTAAACTTGCAATAGGAGCCTCCGTGTCTTGTCATAAAATTACATGATTTTGCTATTTACATGACGAAAAGTCATGATTTTATTAAAGACACGGAGGCGAGTATTGCTTCCCTCCCTTCGTCTGATTGTCCTCGTTCCCTCCCGATGATTTATTCTGGTATGGGTAAGTGTTGGGTGCATACTTCTATGATCAATCTATTTTTTCTCTTGTCATTACATCTTTGATTGTGAATGATGTTCTGTATTTTCATTGCCAGTTTAACAGTCTATTTGTTGCCTATGCCGTATCTTTCTGTTTGGTCCGCTGGTACTAACCGAGGAATCCCCTACTATTTCTTGTTTCTTCTGCAGCCTAAAGGGATTCCAGGAGGTTTCTTTGTTCTACGTTTCTCCCAGATGTGGATTTCGGGACCCTGACGTTCGTTTTGACTGCTGGTTCCAAGTTTTTCTTCACGTTCGCCAGCTAAGAAAGAGGAAGTTTTGGAGGAGGAGTTTGGCATTATGAGACAGTCTGCTGTTGGATTGGTTGTTGGGGTCACATGTTATCCTATAGATGTTTTTCTTTTGTACCTTTATTCATTTTTTTCTTGCTGCTATTTCTATCCAGTAAAGAAAGAGTTAAGCAATACTCGCCTCCGTGTCTTTAATAAAATCATGACTTTTCGTCATGTAAATAGCAAAATCATGTAATTATCCAATATCATATGTAGCGTTAACAGCATGTGGGGAGTTCTATGTCTTCCTGATTAATGGCATGTTTGTATTGCTTTTAGATCTGCATGATTTTAACTTTACAAAGGGCCCACAAGGACACAGTTTAGTGGCGGAGGCACAAGTACAGTCTGCTAAGGTATTGTATATAGCACAGGAAGTGTGTAGCAACTTCCTGCTTGGACTCACTGTAGAATTAAACAACAATATTCACCAAGAGACCACAGGAAATGAAAGGAAATTAAATGCCACAACAGTGCTTTTGGTGGACTCAGATGTGATGTTACAGTTGGAAAATATGGCGCTGAATAACTAAGAAATAGAGCTATAAATAATAATATTAAGAGATAGAGCTATAAATAATAATATTAAGAGATAGAGCTATAAATAATAAAATTAAGAGTGATATTCTTTATTTTCTGATTCACTTTTTGTAAACATCAAATGTGACAGATGACTTTACTTGGATGCCGGCAAAGACCATAGCTTTCCATTTTGTACACTGATCAGAGGGTGCTGGAAAATGCAGCCTGGCCACAGTTTGCCCCAACTATCTGGGAGGAGGCGGATGGGTCTGGGCTCGGCTCATCGCTTTATGGGTTATCGTTTCCCTGTCAGGGAGGGAAAGCTTTTTCCTCTGGCCTTAGGGTTGGGATAACCTGAAGTCCCGTGGTCAAGCTGTCTCAACCCATGCTAGCCTTTGGCCTACCCCCTGTCTGAGATGGCAGTTTCAGTCGTACTTCCCGTTTCGGGGAGGGACCATGAATATCCCTTTGGAGAGTGTGACCCCAAAGGCTGGGGGATCTGGTGTCTACCTTTTTTAACGTTTTTCTTCACAGCGAAGCACTTTGGGGCTTCAAAGTTATCACCTGGGCTCCCTTGATTTAAAGCATTTGAGCCACTAACGTCAAAGGCGTTAACTTCCTCATGACTTTTTCATTCCCGTTAATTTATCCCTGCCTTGTTGTTGTTTATTGGTTTAAGCAGCCTTTATAAGGGACGGTGACGAGAAGAGATACTTCAGGATTGGAAATTAATTAGATGACGCTGTAATTTTCAAAACAATTACATTGATGGACAAACCAGAGACACAAGTAGTTTTATTACATTCATTTACTTATATTAGTAGGTAGTGACGACAGTTCCCCTTTATCAGTTGTGGTTTTTAATGCGTGCCTTGTTATTCTGTGTTTGAGACGTGCATCATCTTTTATTAGAGAATACATGATTACACGCTGTGGGATCTGTTTTTAAGAGGGCGTTACTGCCATGTCTTTAGTTTTCTGTTAGATGCATTTGAGATTTGCTCTGTAATCAGTTGCAGACCTTTGTACATTAAGAGAGTTTAACCCCTTCAGTCCCCTATGGACTTACAGGTACATCCAAAAAACGCAATCCAAGAATCCCCTTTGGACGTACCGGTATGTCCTGCCCTTCTTGCAGCGGCAGAGATGTGTCGTTTGACAGCCTGGACTCCCCCTGACAGCAGAAGACAGCATTGCTGGCTTTCTGCTGTCCGATCTCACGTAACAGCTTCCAGCACGAAAGCCGGAAAACTGTTACATTTTTAAATGCTGATTGCGCTGATGTCACCTGGAAGGTCATTGGACAGGATATATCCTTGTTCCGATGAGGCACAGACGCTGTGATCTCTATGCAAGTCTGTGGGGAAACACAAAACGAAGAAAAAAAATGATTAGTGATTAAAAAAAAAATCACTAAAATAATACAATAAATAATAATTTAAAAAACAACAAAACAATAAAGTGACATCACTGGCATTAATAACATGTTCAAGAGGTCCCTAATAGAACCTCTAATCATTTTTTTTAAAATATATAAAAAAAGAAAAAAAAATACAAAAAATAAAATAAAAAATGTAAAAATATATATATATAAAAAAAGATAAAAATAATAAAAAAGAAAAAACCCTACATGCCATTGCTATAACACAAAATCCACCCAGTATACTCCTCCTGCCCCCATTCACAATCCCCAAACCCGTTAAGCCAAAAGCATAAAAATTCTACGAATAATGTACACCTTATAGTATGTTCCCTATAAGTGCTGGAAAAGTATGGAAGATCTATATAAATTAGGTATTTCTGAAATCAGGACACCTGAATTGATAAACTTGAAGGGGATTTTTCATCACTTTACCTAATTTTGTGAGGATTCAGAGGGAAAATTTATAAAAAATTAGGCGTTATTTTCTAATTTTCGCTAGTTTTTACTAACTTTCTCATCCTAAATTTTCTGCTAAACATCTAACTATGGTATCAAACGAAAGCTCTATCTCTCCTTGAAAAAACAATATATAGTTTACATGGGTACACTATTCACAGGAACAGAAAATAATCCCTGAACCGATATACCGCAAAAATGGCAAAATTGCTCGGGGACTTGAGGGTACCAAAAACCTCTGGGATTGAAGGGGTTAATATAAGGGTGCCTCTTATATCACACAATGTAACATTTACAGAGGTAAATCTGGACAATGAGACTGATAAGGGCATAAATATAGATACTTCAAGAACCAGATGTAATGCAGCCAGGTAAAACAACCATTAGGTGATCAATAAATACTGCTTGCTGTTAGCATGAGTATACACTTCACAGGCAGCCCTCTTTAGGAAAGTCTGTAAACCATAAAATTCATAATCTATATATTTTAAAAATATGTTTCCTGCCCCCAATGCAAAATTAAAAAAATAGTGTACTATGTAATGGATACATTTAGTATATAAGTGGGTTTCTAAAATCTGATAATAGTAAAAGTCACACTATCTTTATTTTTACATGGTTACCAATGCTTACTTCATTTACCTCTATATTTCAATTCACATTTTCATTTAGGTAACTTATACTCTACAGCGACATACTCTTTTCAATTATTTTAGCAACCTCTTATTTTAAACGGTAACTTTGCATTTTTCTTGACAACCCTAAATTAAATAAATAAAAAGTTGCATTATTAATCCTTGAATTGAGTAATACGTTGTGCTGTCTCGCAGAGTTTCTCAGAGCTATCTTTATTAATGCCAGTAGACCTTTTGTCCTGACCTCTAGAAATCAGCCTCCAAAATCAGCCACTCTATGTGTACAAAATGGGCTTGAAGAAGAGACCTAGATAGTTTTGAAATCTTGCAATCCATTATACATCAGCCAATGAAGGTATTGTCTTTAGCAAATTTGTTAATCATTCAGTCAGAGGCTTGAAAGATTATAATTACCGTAAAGAATCAGCTAAGTGCAGTTTTTGAGTCACCCAAAATATCACCAATGATGATGGCTAAGTATGATATTTTTTCTTTCAAGTTTTTTTCATAGGGTTTGTTTGAGTTTATGTTTATTGTAGATTACTCTTTTTATACACATAGCCTCATACTACACTCTTATATTTAGCTGTGTACACAAGTGGCAATCATGACACAGAGAAATACAGAACGCTGGCCCATTAGTTTTGACTATGCATTATGCAGCGCTAACTTATTTAGGGTTGGCCTTTCATAATAAATTAATATTGTATTAAAAATCTGAAATATTTTTTGTGAATATTTAATTAATTATACTGAATTAATACTGTTTTCCTCACAAGATTAAAAAATAGTTTTCAGTGCTGCAAGAATAATTTATAAGATAATGTTTAAATATTATTATTAATTATTTTATATTATTATCAACAATTAAACAGATACAGAAGGCTTTGAGGTAGCTGCTCACTAGAGCCTACCAATTTGAAGCAAAATACACCATAGCCAAATATGATAAATTATAATCAGGAACACCTGGCATATGCCGGAGGGGGGTCAACTGGCACCCCATGCCAAGCTACACACTGCATAGCTATAAAAATGTAACGTGTGGCCATGTAAAGTGCATCCAGCCAGCCATTAACTTACATCATTAAAAATAATGCAACAAGATATTATAAAAGGGTATATCAGATGGTGTTCATGCAACTGTAAAGAAAGAATGGGTATTGTTGTTTAAATAAACTCAGTTGTTTGATAAGTCTAATGAAATGTGTTCTTAAAAAGGGAGCATTGTTTAATTCATTATGAATGAGCTCACTTTGACATAAAAACTAAGAACTAATTAGTTTCACAATGTCTGTAGGGTATGTAGAGTAATACTTTATTTGCCTTTGGTTCTTGTTGACTTTCATTAAAAGCTATTTCTGTACCACTTATTAGCATCACTTGCTTCATAGAATATAATTCACCATTATTTGTGCATAAGGAAGTAATCACACCCCACTGATCTGCCTAGACTGTAATACCTGAATCTACTTAAATATGTGTATGTGCATATACATCCAAGTCACTGAATGTTCAGTTTATCGTGGTTAAGGTCTTGAGACACGTATTGAGTACTTCTCAAGGTCAACCTCTAGGATGGTCTTACAACAAACATACTTTTAAGTCATTTACTCCTTTCCCTACTACCCTCTACAAGACCAAGGAGCATTAATGAACCCAATCAGGGGATAGATTCCATACACACAGGGCAATAGGTTTTTAGAACAATATTTCCCTCTGACAAATCCACATAGATTAAAGTTAATTATTTTTATTTTACCTTGACCATAGAGAGCAATAAAGGTCAGAAAATATGTTGAGGGACCTGTTATTTTGGGATGTTCTGGTTATCCAGACAGCATTGAGTAGGAAGTGCTCTATCAAAGTGTTGTGCCAGTTTTCCCCCATGTGTTAAATGTATGGAAAAAAGGAAAGTAAATGAAACAAATACAGTGTTACATTTGTGATTTAGTCTTCGTTTTTGTAATTATAGTAAATTAAGTTTCTTTTTTAATAGGTTTTATTCAGGTTTTTGTGAATTGTACATTTTGTTTTGTCATCTAGGGTTACCACCATTACTTCTTACTGTCTAAGTACTTATGTATTTAAGGATTTATCTTCGGTATCTGTTTGGATTGTGATTTTAAACACATCCACACATACTTATAAAGCCACAGATACTAGAGGACTAGATCACCACACAAGTGGCAATCATTACAAATGGGAGACACATAGAAACATAGAACACTGGCCCATTGATCATTTGCTCACCGCGCCCAATGGCTGGAAGTCCTGGGATTTGCCTAAAAAATGTGTCAACAAGGGATAGGCATATAAATTAGGCAATCCAGCTTTGTGGGTGTCACAGGATTGTAGTCATAGAGGAAGCCAAAAGAGTCAGAATGCCAGTAATCCAATGGGAACAAGCACTAACTTGTTGGTTCCAGTTATTGGAACTCATAGCTAGCTGTCTACGCATAGACCTGATGCTTCAGACAGAATGTACATGTGTATGAGAAATGGCAGGTGCACAGCAGGGTTTTTTTAATTACTAAAAAGTAATCATTGAGAACAGTAATTTTTTTAATGCAGATCTGCAGTATAACATTTCCAAATTTGGCCTGGGATAAGGTTACATCTTGACAAGCAATAAGTATAGGCCAACTGACAATGATCAGTTGTAAATAAAACAAATAAATACAATATGACATTTAAATAGATTCTATTCTATAAACAGTATCAAACTTCATAAGAACTACTTAAGATCTCTGTTTATATTAATATTTTCAATTTTTTATGTTTTGTCCATGAATGTGATAATGCAACATACTGTTGTCAATGTATAAATAGACTTTCATTTACATTGGATTTGAAGACTTGATGGAGTGTTCTTCACTAATTCATAGATAAGCATTCTGAAATTTGTCTCAGTATGGACCATAGGTCGCTGAATTCCTTGTGCCAGCGCCAGTTCACTTACATCAATACCATTCTTAAAAATAACAGAGATTCCTGGAAGAAAAAGGAGAATTCGTAAGTATAATTTACTCTACTAACGGTCTAGTGTGTGATGTGAATGTACTGGAAACTATCAGCTGGTCCAGCGAGGGCCAACCACAGCGAAACTCTTTTTATAAATATCAATTTGATTTATAGATTATAGTGATGTATTTAGCCGACTTTCGTTCTGTCTACCGTTGCTTTTTAACAAAAAAGGAAATTCCTGCCGGATGAAAATAATATAATGCTTTCAGATAGCTGTACATTTGTATGTGTTTTAACTCTGTTGTCGCCGTCCAATCTACATGACCAATACTCTGACTCCTTATTATACTGATTGTGTTAAACAATACGATGGCTCAGTGTTAATCACACAGCTAGACACACAGACTAATGAAACCCTATAGGGAATGAACTTCTTTAGCATTGCCATAAAAGTGAGCTCAGTGTGGTGAGCAAGTCACCAAAATATCACATGACTGACAACAATGGCAGCCTCCAGGTCTGTAGGTACAGGAGTAGGTTATTAGAACAAAAGGAGATAAAGCCATACCAACCTATGTCAACAACACTGTACGTTATACTCAGGGAAAAATAATTAATCGGTTAGATTTCAATTATTCCGTAAGCATAGAAAAAAATTATAAAACATTAATTTCTAAGGAACTTTTTTTCAGGACAAAATGTGAAAAATTTAAATCATCTATTACTTCAGAATTAAGTAAAGGCAGCAAGAAAAAGAGACGTGACCCCACCACTGTGGAGATGGTACACAGAATTCCACAACGATACAGCAAGTATCACAGTGAATTACAACGTAGGAGACATCACAGCAGCTCTATAAAATATGACCATGGGACGCTAAATAATGGAGGCCACTTGAAATTCTGCTGTTGTGCCACAGAACAAAGCATGCGGGAAGCAGTTCATATTTTAATAGAGAAGTTTGCAGCTTTGAAGAGCCATGATCAAGACACAACCCATGGCCTGTAAAAACTAAAATGTCCTGCAAAAATGGCCCAGCTGTATGTGAACGACTGTGTAATATATTAAAATAATTGTACATAATAAGGATTTGTTTCCCATAAAGACATTTACATACTGTCTTCTAGGGCAGTAAGGCTCAGGAACAACATATTTCCAGAAAACTTTGACTTTTATTTAAAGGTGAAAATAATGACCCTGCACAGATTGCACTTAGCTTCAGGTCCTGAGGCTCACTCCTGCTCAGAGCAGGTATTTCCCGCCTGCTTCTAGCCTTAATGGCTGCGAATGATCGCGGAGTAGGCCTCGGCCTCGAGTAGCTAATGCCCCGTGTCCAGTGGTGTGACTTTTCTACTGCCAGCAGGGTGCACATGTCCTCCTTCCTGATGTGGCTTCCTAATGGCCGGTTCAACGCTGACGGTGGATTTGGCTACGGGAAGGAGGTGACTAGCCATGAGCTTCCTCCTCTGGCCATATATAACCCTCGCTGTCACCTGGCTATACTATACTATGCTCCTCCAACCTGAGTACCAGTGTTGTTGCCCTAAGTGTGTGTATAAATGGAAAACTTTGTTGGTGAACCCTAAATGACTACTGCATGCCCCTCAACTTTCCCGATTTAGGTGGGACAGTCCCGATTTTCAGTCTCTGTCCCGCTGTATATGTATGTGTGCAAAGGCAGTGTATGTGTATATGTGTGTGTTTATGGGCAGTTGTGTGTAAAGGCAGTGTGTAAGGGTCCTGGGAGGGAGGCTAACATTATCCTTTTTTAGTTTAAAAAATCTCTGTTGCTGTGGACTACTCTTCTAATGATGCTTAGCAAGCATTATGGTGGACACCTGGCTGGCAGAGAATCATGGGAATTTTAGTTCACAGCTAGTATCTGCAGCTTTACTGTGGCTGCACTTCCCATGACGGTCAGCCAGCATTATGGAAGTAGTATGTCTGGCTGGGCCTCATGGGACTTTAATTCAATGTGTTGGTTATTTTTAATATGCATGACTGTGCTGACAAAAACAAAGTGTGTTTCAAGTGGCGATGCAAGCGCGACATTGTAAAGTGCAATTGCTTGTATTGGTGAGTTCGCAAATTTAAAAAAAAAAAAAAAAGTGTCCCTCTTTCCCATTTTGAAATGTTGGGAGGTATGCAATGGCCATAAATTGCTTTTTGACATATCTTCTCAAATCATTTGTGACTCGATCAGCAGCACTGAGTGCATTCAATGGTTTAAATTAAGGTATTGAATTGCTATTGTTAATGGAACAGTATGTTCCCTACAGTGACTAATAATGTTTTTTCTGTTGTTCTTTTTAAAGAATTCCACCCTAGCACTGTAACACTCATAAGCAGAAAATAGCATAAACTGTAAATTAACTATTATGGGTCATACACTGTTTAACCAATTTGTGCTTCTGCACGTCCTATACCAACCTTAAAGAACTTGTCCTTAAGGATAATTAAGACAGCAATGGAATGTCCCCAATTACACATTACAAAGCACTCCTATGAATGCTGCAACTTGCTGGTTCCCCGGTGCGCATAAGATCTTTGCGGGGTCACATGATTGCTGTGAACAGGCATCACAGAGATTATTCACATTTAGCACACTGCCTGCATACAGTAGCATGTCTTGCATCTACCTGTGATCCGTATTTTTTTACCTGAGAATATTTGGGGGTGTTTTAGTGTTAGTATATTGGGTGAAATTAGGAACTGGGTGGTGTAGAAGGATTAGTATTAACAAAATATAAAATAAAAATTACTCCCAAATAGTTTTATATTTGTAGCGCTGTAGTTTTAGTCAAGGCTTTAGACTTGGTAGATGGTTTACATGAATTTATGTTAGGTAATAAAAAAATGTCAGGCTGGCTGACTGTAGCTGTTGGAGGTAATCTTCTTTAATCATTTTGCCTTCCTATCTTCACAAGAAAGGAGGCACACTAGGCCTGGGCCTATTG
>VKOC01000006.1:3423669-3467200 GCA_009364415.1 Spea multiplicata
GGAATATATATTTTTTTTTTAAGTGTTAAATAACATAACCCATCGTAAAGCCGCGTACAATGATCTATTGTCACACGAAGCCGGTTACACGGAGATCTCTGCTGGGAAGCAGTTCTTCTCTATAAGCAAGTCGATGCACGCCGGACTTACATAACCGAGATGTCGCAACATCCGTGTGCCTGCGCGCTAACAACACGAGCCGCCGGACAGGTAATGGCTGAGCAGATGTAGCAGGGGCTCCGTCGGTAGGAAAGCGTGTGGGTTAACACTGAGTCCACGTTAAACACGCATGTCTCTGATAACCGGCTGGCCAGGGGGGGCCGCGCCACGTAAAGCCATCCCGCAGGCTCCAGCGACATATACTAATATCTCAAGCCTAAAACACGCCATTATCGTTTAAACGGATGTGTATACCACGGGAGCAGCTATCGTACCTTTGCGTTGTGGAAGTCTATGTACCGTCGCCATTACTCTCCATGATGTCACTTTTCCACTATGTGAAGTCATCAGAGGCATCATCGCTGTGTTATATGACCAACGCCATCAAACAGTGAGGAGAGGCTCAGGGATCTCACAGCGAGAGCAGGTCGCAGTGAAACGAATGACCAGCGGAAAATGTACTTTATTACATCAGGAATAGCACAAACCAAACAATACAACCCAAAACAGGGACTCGGCTCTGGTTAAGGATCACTCAGGATAACCGGCCGCCTCTTAACGTGTTTCACAGGAGTCAAAGGCCCCCGGGGCCGGCTACTTGTCAGCTATGGCTGAACCAAAAGCTGCTCCGATGATTTAGTTACCGAGGTTATAAAGGCTTTACAGCCTGCAGCGACAAACCGAGCCACGGAGAGAAATCATTTTTGTGGATAAAGCGCATAAAATAACCCAAAGTCAGAACGCTAAATACAGGAAAAGCACATTAAACACGTATTCCAGACAGAATGCCTCGTATAACCGTACGCCGCTCGGAGGGAAGGCTAGTTAAATCCCGGACTCAGCAAAACAGCCCAGCCACATTCCCGTGGCACGCCTCGCCAACGCTTCCACCATCTGCAGCACCACGGGGAGGAAAAACGTACCACACGGAGACTATAGCACAACCTATAAAGGGAGACTATGGGGCACGTACACGGCTCCTGAATCAGAGACAGGCGGGGCGATGTACCGGCACTGCTCTACCGGTTACAAGTAGACTGCACCGATGTCAGACGGGCCGCAGCACTTTTGTAAATATCATCATCGGACTCCGGTCTACCGACCATTAAAACCGGAAGCTTCCGCACTTTCAGCCTCTTCCTTTACAAGACAGTAAAACAATGGAAAAGTCACAAACTGCATCATCAAACACCTCAAACGTATGACATCACTGCGCAACAAGTTGCACTTGCCTGGGGAGGAATAACACTTATAGCAGTAATCTGGTAATTGGAGGGAGACCGGATTCAGTGACCCGGCTACTGCCGTTCCAGGTTACCTTGTGGCTTACAAGCGATCGCACCTTTCCCAGCACTAGAAGGCTGCTGGCAGGAGGAGATGTTGTTGCTCCTGCGCTACTCTCAGCACCCTCAGCCACACACGCGGTGGGGAGTTCAGACAGATCCGCAAAGCCATAAAATACACAGCATCTTAAAAACCACAAACAATCCGGACTCCTTTATTTATCTACACAACGTCTGAAGAATCACAGCGGGGGTTGTTTCAGGTCATTATGGTGCCTAGGATCAGCTTCCTTGGGCCGCGGGTTTATCCTGCCGGACCCCGACCTGCCTTCACAGAGCTGGGAGGCTCCGGCCCTCGCAGGGAAGATCCGGGTGCTAAGCGTGGATCAGGCGCTAAATACTACAGCACGGTTTATTTTAGAAGCCGAGTCCTTATAAGCCCAACATCCCTACTAGGAACTTTGTATAAAGGATAGGTTGCAAGTCCATGGACGGGGCCCTCAATCCTTATGATGTATACATGTTACCCACCCAATATTTAAATTCTAGCGGGTTCACAAGAAGAACTTAATAAAAGATGATAAAAAAATAACAGATCATGGAGCGATATCAGGAAATTTAATCGGCAACAGACGAGAGTAACAATAATAATCCGGACATGCAAAAAATACACACTAACACGGGTATTGTGACACCTCCACTGTGCGGCATCCCGCACACACCACTGCGCAAGGCTACACACCACCACCACGGTGCCAGCCAACACACACACCACTGCGCAAGGCTACACAACATCACCACGGCGCCAGCCAACACACACACACCACTGAGCAAGGCTACCAACATCCACGCACCACCACACAACGCACCACTGCAATGGCTAAAACACACACACACCACCGCGGCGCCAGCCACCACCACTGGCAAGGGCTACACACTAACTCACCACGGTGCAGCCAATCCAATGTACACACACCCAAATGTGCAAGGCTACACACACAACCGCGGCGCCAGCCACACAAACACACACACACTGCGCAAGGCACCACACACTCGCGCCACCACACACCACACACCACGGCCAAGGCCAACACACACCACCCCGCGGCGGCCAGCCATCGCACCCCCTTGCGCAAGGCTACACACAACCAACCTGCGTCGCCAGCCAATCACACGTGGATTCTGACATGCCCCTGACATGCGCTCGACCGCCAGCCTCCGCATCTAAAAATCTCCCATTATACATAAAAAAATCTCATCGACGGATATTTACAGGAAATCGCAAGTCCCAAGGCCATCACCTGTAATAAACAGCCACAGAACTGTCTTCAGTGAACACTGCGCCCTTCACGCTTTTCTATTAATTCCATTAACAGCCCAATAACCCTCGCGCGATACGCAACCGCCGACCCTCGCTTCACGCCTCGATAGAGTAATATACTTCCACACGGCAGTTACATATAATTTAGAGAACTCCATAACAGACATACACCGGAGCCGAGCAGCGGCAGGACTTCTTCGGAGGTCATAGGAGATTAGCGATTGTGTGTTGTCATCCCCAAAGGGTGGCGGATAAATGGAACAGCCTCCCATCAGAAGCGGTAGAGGACAATACAGTGAAGGACCGAGACCAAGAGCAAAGGGCCGATCCTGGTCAGAGTCTTTAGAACAAGACAAACGGGCAGACCGGAGGGGCCGAATGGGTCCGATCCCCCGCGTCTCTGGAGCATCCAAAATGAGTTTTTTCCTGTTGACTCCAACAAAGCAACAAGATTTTCTATTAAAAAATACCAAGTAGCCACATGAAAGAGCAGCAAGCAACTCATGACTTGAAACCCTTTAATGAAATCATGACCTATTTATCATCGCATCATCAAAAGCGACACGCCGCTGCCGAGAGAGGGGACAGCAGTCACGGGTGTGCAGGCATTTACACGGAAATTAACCCCTTACAACACACAAAACCCCCGCATCTGCGCTAAAAGTGCGCTTAAAAAATAAAGTGAATCTAACAGGCAGACTATCCGCACTCCGTGCCCGATTTACCGCATCCTCACTGGTGCCGTACCGGAAAGTTACTGCTTGCGTATTAACCCATGCTGGGCTAGACCCCCGCACTGTTTAAAGAGCCCACCCAAACACGGAGCAACAAGGAACTTTCCCAGAGGAAGAGGGCGAGCAGCCCAGCCCTGCAGCCCGATCACAGCACACACTATGCGCAGATTTACTGGCCAAGTCTCGGGCAGAAGGGACGCAGCCCGGTGCCCAGCTGCCATAACTACTGCCCTGCACCAACCCTGGCACGGGTTGGCACGCAGACAAAGGATCCCCCGAGAAGGGCAGGGATGGGGTGTTCCATATGAGAGAATTCAGCCAACGGACGGGACCAATCTGGATACATAGGGGAGCCGCGCGGCCTGGGAACCCCTCAGCCCAGATGTATTACCGTAACATCACCGCTACCCCCCCTCACCTATTCTACGAGCTCACGTACCTTGGCTATGGCCTTCCGGTACCTGGTCACCGCTTGCTGGATGAGGCTGGAAACTTTCAGGTTGCCTTCCCCGCAGGGCACCACTACCCGGGTCCGTCCGAAGCTCACCGTTACCTTCATCCTGTCCCCGGTGGAACCGGAAAATCCCGCGGACTCTAACCGCGCGGACCGGTTGTGACAGAGTTAATCCAGGGTTGCGGTATTCCCTCCGTGTCCTCCACCTCCTCCGGTGAGTGCGGGGCCTGCAACAACCTCCGCCTCTCCGGCATGCGAACGCGAAGCTCCTCCCACCTGGCTCACCAAAGATTGTGTGACCGCCATCCGGACAACCAACCCGAGAAGGCAAGCAGAGCGTTTTAGCCAATCACAGCCCGAGCTACTTGACTGACATGCTTATCGGCTAACTGTGCGACAAAGAGGAGTATAAGTCCCGCCGGCATGTTGTGACGCTTTAACGTGATTGGTCACTCCCTGTGGATTCATACCACTCGGTACTTGCGGTTTTAGTCGGTGCGGATGTAAACACGGAGAGGAGGTCTGTGGGGTAGAAAGCGCTCTGGTATGAGGCGTAACGGACAGTCGGCACATACCGCGCAGACAGGGCTCTGCGGTTCAAACTGCCGTCTAGAACAAAATGCATCGCTTTCCGGTGGACAGTAAAGAAAATTGGGCTTTCATTCCAGGAAAAAGAAATCATGGCGTGTGCATTCCTCCCCAGCAACACCCGTACAGCGTGCAAATATCATATAGTAAAAACAATAAAGTATAAAAGAGTATTTTATGTATACAGCGCTATATATATATATATATATATATATATATAGGGTTCTGCTCAAAAGAGCTTACAATCTAGAATCCACTTTCTAACTGTGTCTAGCGGTAAATGTAGAGCGATGCCGTTAAATCTGTATCTCTGTTTCCGCTTGGCCCCCGGGTGCCGTTTTCTTTTGTAATATCAGGAATGGAAAGTATTTATCCCGTGAGGGTCGTTACACTCAACATTTCCCCGGAACACGCGTGTACGTTTCACGTGCAGCTGATCAGAACATGTAAAGTGCTATAAATAACAGAGCCCTGAACAACCCGCTCCATACACCCCACATACAGCCGGGGAGCAGTTTATACGTGTACCTCAGCAGCGTGTGACATGGAAGAAATACCCGGGGGCTCCCCTCGTTCTGATAACAAATGCTTTGTTACGTTACGTTAAAATGGTATGACATCAAACATCTATGGCATGCTAATCTTCCTACAGCCTGCTGATCACGTGAACTCGGCAAGCGTGCGCGACCTACCGACCCCGGTTACAAGGAATACATGCAATAATTTGCGTTATTCCTCATCCCGTCCCACAATCATTTATTTGGTTATATTATTTTGATCATTTCCAGACACTCGCTGTCAACGTCATGAATCCTCGCCAAGTACGACGGTGAACTTCACACCAGGCCAAAGCTGCCACCGCAGAAGCTTTGTCTTCCTGAGACTTTTGTATTTGTGTATTTTAGTTATTTTGTCTGCAGTGGTTATTTTCTATGAATTTGACCGTTTTTGCCTTGAGGGCCATACCTAACGTACAAATACCTCATATGTCCGAAGATTTTGCCGTATGTATGCATACAAACATCTCAATCCATAGCATGTGGTGGTCTTTTAGCTAAAGTATAACGCAGGATACACAACTTGTACAACTACTAGTGGGTTTAAAGGGTCTCCCAGTCACATGTAAAAGAACATGCCGTAGCCTGTACTAGGTGCAGTTAGCGTGTGGATGTATGTACAGCTGCTGGTGGATGACATAGAACAGCTCTTACCATGTTCTTAATGTTTAGGAGTAACACGCCAACTGGTAACGAATAATATTTCCCAATAGAAAAGAGGTTATTTTATAACACTAGAATCATTCAATAACAATAAGATTGTGTCTTTTATGTTTCAAAACAAAGAAAGTATACAATGTCATTAACCTTTATAGGCTCACTACAGTTATGGGTCCAAGCCTAGTCTATCAGACATTCACACCGAGTCCTTCTCAAACTGCCTTCAGGTAAGCAACAGATGTCCAATGACCGAGACAGACACTCTGACTACGGAGGACTTCATTAGCATTGCCATAAAGAATCAGCTGTGGTGCTTATGCTGGAAAGTCACCCAAATATGACATGACTGCTTGCAAACGGCGACCTACCGCTCTGCAGATTACGGGAGATTATTGGAGCAGAACGAGATAAAACCCATTTATGTTCAGCGCTAAAATTAATCACTGTATATAGAACGGCATTAAAAATACCTAAAGGAAAAGATTTATTTTCCTTTAATAAAGACAAGCGCTGAATCCATTGGGACGACGGATATAATCTTCATGTTCTGTTTCTCAACACAGATTCCACAACAAAAAGTTTCTTTAAAAAAAAAACCATACTCCGAGGCTTTTTATTGCGGGAGGGAGTGTCAGGAACAGCAGGTTTCAACAGGGTAAGGCTGATAGGTAATCTAAAAACAAACGTATAAATAAATCAATAAATATCAGTGATTATGTATTAGAGTTGCAATGTCCCAATTTTACAGTAAAAAAAAAACAAAAATGTATTAAACTTAACTCTAATGACAGTTTTATAAGGGCTGTTTAGATTTTTTTGATATATTTTATCAGTTATACTTTATAGTTTTTGTATTTTCAGTGGAAATTGCCTTTTTAGACTTAAGGTTTGATATAAAGCTGGTGGAAGAGTCCAGAGGATGGTGGGCAACTTTCCTCTGTGCCAAGCAGCTCTAATGTTAACTTCATAATGAAGAAAACTTTTATTGACTAAACCCAAAATTCACCCAAGTTGACTAGTTATGTTACTTCTTGGGTAAAAACAGTTAATTAGTTGCACTGGGAGCAAAGCCAGTTGACACCAGATTTGCCACAGTTTATAGGACATACATGTTGCTGAGCGTCACATAGAATAGCATGTAATTGATGTTTATACGCCCCACATTCTGCATGGTAACATGTTACATGTGCTGGGCAGGGTATTTGGGCACTGCTCCGTTCAGCTTGGACCCACATTCTATATTATTGTGCTATTTGTGCAAATACTATATAGAAGGGAAAATCTCTCAACGGAACCAGTAAGTGCCTTAAAGTGGCCACCAACCTGTCCTTTGCTGAGGTCGGTCCAGATGCTTTGCTTACCTGGCAGTGATAAGAAACAGTTGCCGCACCAGTGGTTATAATAATTTATAATGGGAAGACTGGGAAGTGCAACCAACCTTTCCACCTTATCTCATATACTGCTACCCTGAAAAGTGTTGACCATGTAAGCCACCAGGACATATGTCATTGTCACACGTGTCTCCTTTCCTGCTCATTATCTTTGCCAGAGACCGTCTCACACACGAGACACTCTCCCTTCCATAGTTCCGTAGACCGTCTGTGGCCTTCAAGTGTCGCCTCTGCAATCTATCCTAAGGACTTATTTAAAAAAGTTGCTTCCTTCTAGGGTTGTTCCTCCCACCAGCGTCGTCGGTCTGTTTCCCGGCCTTTCGTTAAGCCCTGAATAACCGAGATAATTCCTTTTTCCTTTCAGACTGTTCTAGTTAAATGTTTGTTAGATGTCTGATCTCGGTGTATGCCCTAGCTTGCTCCATGCCTTCAACGGAGGAAACCTTCCCACATACTCATAAAGCCCTCTCACACCCATAAGCCCTTTCACGCCATCGCTTCCCAGTACTCTGACATATTGGCGTGTGCATCATCCACACGTTACAGTATCCAGCGGGTCGGATTTGGATTTTTCAATGATCTATTTATTTGTATTAAGAAACATGGATATAGTTGGTTTAGCCCAAGAGAAAATGTCTTTAGTCAAACGTTATACCATTTTTTTGAGCAAAAATAGAAAAAAACTGTTATCTAAGCTTTCGAGACTTCAGAGGTGTCTTCTGAAGAAGAATCCATCTGGAGATGAGACCTCAGAGGTCCTAAAAGCTTGTGTAGCTTTACATTTTTTATTGGCCCAATAAAACGTATCGCCTTTAAATAAATACATTTTCTCTGGGGCTTATACAGCTATATCTGTTTTTCTTATTAAGACCTTGGATAGTGAAACTATGACACATAATTTCCAGCGTTATTTAAAGAAGTTACTTAAATAGGACCCATAAATAATGTATTAACTTTCACCGGAGTATTTAATCCTCCACTTCGTCCACTTTTAAAGGTGCCATTCTATCTACTCACTAAAGGTAGCATTAGAAACATTCCTGATACTTGAACGCTAAACCCTTCCTGTAAAAGCTGTCCAAAAATTGCCTCCATTACAGTTTTTGCTGGGTAGACAGAAGTGTCACGTGACACAAGAACAATTAATATCCTGCCTATGTGGGACAGCAGCTTTAATAAACACATATGTCTGAGTCTAGTTGCTCTTCTGGCTCGGGGTCGGACGCTGCCAAATCATTCAGGAAAACAAGCAGAGACCAAAACTGGCTCAATAGTTGCCGCGGGACAAAGTCCTAAAACACACGGCCAAAGCCACACTGAAGTGGTTAACCAAGCAGGGAATGATTGCGCTTCAGACTCCGCTGAGCGTTTATATTGGGACTGAAAGTTCACAAAAACCCGACACGCAAATCAAAACTCAAACAACTCTTATGGCTGATCCTATACTGTACTATAACACAATCCCGCCGGCCAGTGACAGCTCGAAGGGCTCTCTGCCATGTGACGGTAATATATTTATCTATCAGTAACATTTATTTCTGCGAATCCTCTATAATGCATTAAATTCATATAACAGGATTTAGTTTCACCGCATAAAACACGCAGTTACGGAAATTGCATAGAGCAAAAAGGTGCAAAGAGGTAAACGTACTGCTCTCCGTGATATAAAAGCACTTTATAAACCCATAGATAATAATAATGATAAAAGTATTGCAAACGCCATAACAACCAGCACAATATTCCAACGGATTATTCGCTATTTATCACTTTGAGCCAGAATTGCCTTTCCTACATTATTTATACGTCAACAAAAGTGACTTTATTGCTAGAGGGTCAATATGTCTAAGAGCTTCATACCATATATTATATATAAATATGATCTATAGTAAAAAAATCAGGTCGTTTAATAAATGGTTTTTAATCCAAAAACACAGATGCATTTAGTGGACATATATGAGTTTACGCTTTGATAAACATGGTATTTTTTTCACTAGTTTTAGCCCATTTTTGTACCAGGAACCCTCTCATGAGATTTTCACATAACAAAACCAGAATTTCCCAGTAACACTTAAAAGCAATAGCAACAATTTCCTTAAATGCCATAAAAATTATAATTAGACCCTAGAACGTCAGTATTCTCATCAACAAAACAAGGACTTGCTTGTCTTTGGATTTAGAATGATAGGACGGATCTTGTAAACTTTAATTGCACCCATTTTACCCATCATAATAAAAAAGAATGAACGTCTTCACCCGGGGCAGGACATATATATATATATATATATATTTTATATATATATATGTGTGTGTATATATATATATATAATGTACATGTACCCTATGTATATATATGTATATATAGGTTTGTTTTTCATATTTCCAGTTGGAGCTTGGTAATGAGCCAAGTGCTTTCTTGCTGGCCGCTCGGCGTTCTGCTCACCGCAGTATAATTATAGGGCGCCAGAAGGTTGAAATAATATTGAGCAATCACAATGCAATCAGATCTTCAAACTGTGTTTTATGGACACTAGGACTTTGTCTTCTTTTATGCAAATACCTATTTTGATCACAGATACCCTGCTCAATATTTCTAAATTTGTTGAAGAACACAACAGACAGCACACATCTCTGCTTTAGTGTTTTACTCATTCATTTACTTTTTCACAATGCAGCCGTTATATACTGTATGGCCATATAATGCGATGCAATCGAAAATATAGGAGTCGCCAAACTTGGAGTACTTTGATGTAGTGACGGACGAAGCAATATATGGATATACGGCGTGGCCATAGATGGGTGCTTTTAGTATGATATTCACTGGGCATGCGCTGAAATATTGCTCTGCTTTGAGATCTTTAAAGGGACATTCCAGTCTCACGTAAAAATACATATTAATTACATATTAAGTATGCGTTCACTTAACTTAACGAAATATATGTATCATGTAACTTCCAGAGAAGCTGCAGTTCTAAAGCTGCCGTGCATCGCCTCCTCTGTGATTCATTCTTGAAAGTCTTTGGGAGCATTTTCTGCGCATGCACATTGAGGGTCTCATAAGACCCATCCCGGGGATGCTCATTAGTCCAGCGATGTAGCTGAGTGGTGGTAAGTCTTTCACTCCTCAAACATTTAAAGTGAGCCCTCAGCTATCATATACATTAATGGGCAAAATATAAGTATTAAGATCTCACATTAAGAAAAAGAAAGCTGCAGCTGCCCGAGACACCAAGCCGCTCCGGTACGTCAGTGGGCATTCCCGCCAACGTCACGGGAAACCCTACCGTTTAAAGGGGAATTGGCCGAGGGTGGGGCGTGTCAGGACCCCCGCTCCCGCGACCCGGAGGATTCAGGTGTTGACCCGGAGAACTCCAGCAGAGTTATTCTTTGTAGCCATTTGGGCTGCTGGAAGCCTTAGTTAGCCTTTAGTTAGTCATTTTAGTTAAACTGGAGGAGTCGGGCAGCCTTTGTTGTAAACTAAAAGGATGCTTTAGGCGTTGGGTGATCCCGTCGGATCAGCTGTCTCGTAACACGCGTCGGGGATATCGCATGTTCTTCGATGTTCCTGTTAACTTGAGATTGTCCGTAGCGGCAGCTGCAGCATAAAGTGGTAAATAAAGAGGACATTGCTAAAGGCCGCCTAACAAAGAGCGCAGACATATTAAATGTCACCGACTCTGAAATGAAATCAACTCCAAATATATTTTGTGCTCCAACATTTTATTGTTTTCCAAAATTTTACAGAAATCAGTGAAATAAAGGGGGGTGCAGGACACAGATCTGGAGAAGCTGAGGGACCCAGGTGGTCTCTGCCTAATGCGATTACACTTACATGTGTATACAATCTGCATTGTCAACTCGCGTTTTAGAATACGTGATTACTCAGTAACTACCGTAGTACCAAGGGCAGCAAAATCAGGAATAAAAAGCTCGAATCTTCCCTGCAAAAAATAAATAATATGATAATACGTAGACAATTTGTAGCTAAATAGCCCATCACAGCTCATCCTAGGATGAAGTTTTCTTTAACTAGGTTTATTGTCTAAGTTTACTAACATAGATTGCGAGCTCTTTTGAGCAGGGCCCTCCATACCCCTTGTTTCTGTAAGCCGAATTGCTATGTTATATACTACCGGCAGGATACCGTCAGACACATTTTACTGAACAAAGCTTGGATTTTGGTGACGCACAAATGTTGCATGATACAAAATGACAAAAAGTCGGAAAAGTCAAAAATTGTATTTACTTATGAGCCCGGGCTATATTTACCTTGATAAATGAGAATAGAATAGATTAGGAACGTGAATACTTCCAGGACTGCGCTGAATCAACTACATGTAGTCAAGAAAGTGAAATTTAACCCCTTAATAACAAAGCCCGTACATGTACGGGCTCAAATGCATTGTTTTCAATGGGTTTAGGGACTGCCCATTGTCCTTAAGGGGTTAAATGTTGTCATTCCAATGTTGGTAAATTAAGGGCATTAAGAGTGATATGCTGGTGGCAGGTCCAGCCTCTCATCCAAGTGCTGACTCCACACATTCAGCTGTTCCAGAGATTCAAAGCGTTTGGCATCACATCTGTTGCCTGTAATCCTGTCTGCATGCTGCCGACCTCCGCCATGCAGCGGGTGCAGATCGGATTTGCTCTTTACGTGCCTAGCTTTATGAAGAGAACATTGAAGAGATTCTCATTCATATTTTCATCCTCAACTGGCAAGACAGGTTTCAGTAGCATTAGCATAATCACATTCCTGGCAGTGGCTTGTACAAAAAAACATACAAAAAAGGGGAGCGCACAACGTAAAAATCAGAAAGGGCATAATAATAATGATAATAATAATATGGGATTCCATCACACTATATGGCCATATATCGCTTAGCCGCCACTACGTCAAAGCATCCCAAGTTTGGCAAGCCCTATGTAATATTTCATGGCTATATAGCTTCCAAGAAGCTGAATTAGTGGGACTGCATTTTAACCAATGGAGACCTTTATTCAATGTAAAGCCTTCTCTGGACACCATTAATGAGGCTCCTGAGTGGCAGAAGGTTTGGTCAGAACCTAAAATAAGCACAAAAAAATATCCATAAATATTAATATATCTAAGTCCTATGCGAAGACACATTAAAGAGTTGCTCCATGTGCCCCTTGGTTAATCCAGTCCTGGTCCTATGCCAACCATCATTTAAAAGGGCAAGCCCTGTACTGCCCAATATGGTGTATGGTGGTCCCTCTACAGTACTGTATATATGTATAAAAAATACACTATTTACCCAACACAGTAAAATCTGTTAAATCAAATGAACTCGCAGGATCCTCCACCTTTTTTTCCATGAAAATGTTCCATTCCGTGGGCCAGCTGGCGTGCCTTCCAGACCTTGTTGGGTATTGTATATCAGTGGCTTGGTAATTATATGTTGGTAAAGTTATGTTGGAAAGCACTGGTAAGCAATTTAGTGAAGGCTGGGATCTGTAGCTGTTTTCACAATACAATTAAAAGTTATGCTTAAGCAAAATGTACAGATTTTATCTTGGAGGCATAGCACAGACAGGGCACGTGGCATTCAATCAGCTTCTTTCGTGGCACAAGGAAGAGAATTGGGGTCACAGACTAGGAACTACAATCTGATCAGACCCCCAACTTCCTACAATTTCCATAAACACCTATTCTGCTTGATTTTTCTGCTGTAGAAAAAAGAAAGACCCTTTTTAATGTTCCTTCCTTTACGAAGATCGTTAAAATGTTACTCATTGTACTCATACAGTACCTTCTGAGGCCCTTTTATTATTGTTTGTATGGTTTTTTCCATAGCCGCGTCCTTCAATGCACAGGAAGCACTCCAGCTATTTATTGGGTGAACCAAACTTTGAATAATTTATGTCAATTTTCTGCAACCTTAATAAATAATACAATTCCAGGATTCCCTTTTCTTCTGATCCAGGAATAGGCGAACCGTAAAGGTAATGCAGACAATGACTCGAGACCCAAATCATTCACGCCGCCAACGTGTTAATACCCAATTCCCAGAGTCCCAGGATACGTCTGCTAGTCCCTAGGGGTCCGTTCTGAGGGTCACGCAACTTGATAACTTTCATGTTGAAGTTTTTGTATCATGTTTGAAATCCCTGCTTGAATACAGGTCACTTAATAATATATTGTATGTAAGCCATAAAAAAGGCCTTCCATGAAGCCGTTTTACCTTCGCTTGTTTGGGAATCACCATAATAAATGTTTTTGACCGTCGGCTTTAGGTTTGATAGCTTGAAGGGACTTCAGTCACCGCACTGAAAAAGTACCACATACGTCTGTTTTTTTGCCTACTTTGGTCCCCTGACCAGCAGCCTCATATCAATAATTAAAAGTAAGGGTTTTTACACTCGCACGGTTTTCAGACACTCGCACCGGCACAAGGTGTAGAGTCTTCTTCTCTGCATCTGCTGTTAAATCCCACCGGACCTTTCGGCGTTAGAACAGAGATATCCCGGGAAAGGAGTCGTGAAGATATTGCGGAGCTCAGATTTTCTCAGTTTATAAATGCGAACAAATGAATTTAACAGAAGGGGATAGAGGGTCATCCCGCAGTGAGTTATTCTGTTCAGTTTCAGCATGGCCTGCTAGTGACACAACGATCAGCGGGAACAGGAGAAGATTACACCCGTCACACCATTCTCGTAAAACCCAAATTACATTTTCGTGGTGTCAAGCGTGCGGACCCCTGAGCATAAAAACCGAAGAGAAGGAACGTTTTCCATTATGAGCTGAAACAGCAATTTGATAACGTGAAAATTGCTTGAAGCCTAAAAGTCACCTTTCCAGCCCCAGAGGATTTACTGAATGATGTAATTAAGGAGCGCAAGGCGGGTTTATTAGTAAATATGGTAAAAAGTTAGTGTGGAAATCGACTGCTTTGGAAGGTAGTCAGTGATCGGAACATGTTGAGGTCTATTCGCTAAAGGGCTCCTTGACTTCATTACACATTATTCAGGTCCATGCCCAGCGAACTTCTGCAAGAAGCACTTGGCTGGCCCTGTACAATGTATAGTTATATACTGGAGAAGTCAATGTTGGCCGTTACTGATGAGTAGCGACGCAGGGATAATTCCTACCTGCACCCGCGCTTTCCGCAGATTATAAACTCAATTAAAGTAATATCTATGAAACAATCAATCGGAACATTCCGTTGGTTGCTATGGTGATTGCACAAATTTTGACCTTAGATCAGTGCTGTAAGCCTCCATATTGAAATGTCCCCAACCAAACACTTTTGGATGGGGACAATAACGAATGACCCATGGCTTTCCATGCATGATGGGATACAGCAGTACCTGGCTGGCATAATGGGAGTTAAAGGACTTGAGGTCTGATTGTGGTGATGGGCGTTATGCCCTTACCTTAGCATTATGAGAAGTGCAGACAAAACACCATCGCTAAACAATGACTTCTTATCCCAAAACACAGTACAATAATTTAATGTCTGGTAATAAGACATTTCACCATCCCCGCTATTCAGCTTTACAGCGTGTAGCTATATATGACGGCTAAAAATCAAGTCAAACACTTTTTTTTTTTTGGTAATTTTCATTGTGGAAATATACATTAAAAAGCAGACTTTATCAGAAAAGAGTCATCGTTGGTGTAGTTAAGACGGCTATCGTAATATAAAGGTACAGTCCGTTAGCGACCTAAGAGCACTGGAACCTAGAAGGCTGGGTATACTTACTGGCGCACCGGTGGCAGATCGGGTCCTGCAGCATGCATACACGCTGCGAGAGAAACGCACATCCAGCCGGGGGCCGCACTTACATAATTTGCCAGCCATTGGCCTTAAAGTGCCAGGGGCTCTTAGCCATCTCCAGCCGGGCCCTGTTGCTGAACAGTTGATGTGATTGGCCGACCACATTTCCTGAACGGCTGGGGGCAGGTAATTAAAAGTCTATACATTTGGTTACAGAGATCCCGTTAAGCAGAAGGTAACACTGATCCATCGCATGCATTATAGCGAACGAGGGCCGAGTGTCCCTTTAAAGGTACTGTGTTGACGGGACGCACACCGACCTGCAAGGTCACTTATTATTTGGGAGCCGGGTTAGCTTGCCAGCAATGACATCAGGGTTTAAAACCCACAAGGCCGCGACTCCATTCTCCCGAGGGAAGGGCGTGCGCTCGGATTTCCATGAAAGAGGCCTCAGATGCTGCTTAACTAAACACGGGCTGCTGCGGCTCGGGCACGTCCGGGGAAATCAATCATTTATTTCTGCATGCAAGGTGGTGATAAACATTCAGTTGACGCTTAACCCTTTCTTTGTATGAAGGGCTTTTGCAAACAATGGTGATTGGTTATGCCCCGACCAAAAACACCTGGAATATCCGCTGAATGTAGCCAAGTATCGCCATTCAATCGCCACTAAAAGCCTGATGATCGCTGGCAATCTCATTGTATCCTTTGCTCTTGGAGACGAATGTTCAATTGAAACACCTGCAGAAAGTTCAACCACAACTCTCAGGTTAATTATTTCTTCAAAATATAAATAAAACGCTAAAAAATATTGTCAGTTATTTCTCAGCAAGTTTTACAAACACAAATCTTCACGTCATGGGGAATGAACCTCCTTACAACATTAAAGGGACACCCCAGCCATGACATGTACTTTAAAGCATATGATAGAGGAGAGATGCCTCTAAATTTCAGTGACCCCCCGTAAATGTATGAGGGGACTCCGCAGGATACCCTTCGTCTGTGTCCACCTATTTTCCGTGCTAGAGATGTCTTTGGCTGAACACCTCCTTCCACGTGATAAACCCGGGAAAAAAAAATTTACTTTTTTGAATGAATACATATTTTAATGTTTAAATATTGAGGCTGCCAGATACATTAAACTGTCCCTTGAAAAAAGTCCCCCCCGCACCACACGTTTCTTCTGCCTTTATACTTCTTCTGTATCAAGGATCAACAACACGGACGTGCAGGTGAATCGAGCCTAATGTTACCCCGACCTATCGGGCATTAAACTCTCCTCCGGCTAATGCCTTGTATCCACAGCGTAATAATAATCCTTCTAATATGTCTAATAATGAGGTTATCATAAGTCCAGCAAATTCATAATAATATAATGTTATAATGTTTCCGTGACAAACGAAGCTGGCCTCCGGCAGCAGATCTCTGCATACCGAGGAACATCTATGATCCTCAACTAACAAAGAGTTCAACAGCAGCGTGAGATGTGATATTTCCCACCCCAGGCACGGCGAACATGCTCTTTCACATACAGTATTTGTGCTCAGGCAACGATATCCTTATACTTTGTAATAAAGAAATACCATAGGACATCAAGACCAAATAAATGCATTTGTATAAAATGTAATTATTTTTACACATAAGCCTTAAAACCAGTGAATATACCCAAATGACTAAATCATACTGTATATAGTTACCCGACCAGCGATGGCTTGCTTTTTATAAGCACAAACTGCGCCGCTACATAACGATGGCGCTCGCCAGAATCCCCCCCCCCATTCCCTTTATTGTAACAAAAGATTCCAATAAAGCTCAAATATCTACAAATATTAGAGACTTGTGACAAGCGAAAGGGCCTGTAGTTATAAAAGGTAATTCTGGGGCAAAGTTTGCAACGTGGAGCAATCACTAGAGGAACTAATAGACAAAGCCAGGTTAAGTAGTCACCGAGCCCCAGACCACATAGCAAATTACACTCCCCATGCTTGCAATATTCACTATACAGGGGGTCCAAAGACCACGTCTGGCCCACTACACACCTGTGTGCTGCTCGCCCCTTGCATCGGTTACACAACATGTTACAATGACAGACTTATAATTTGGAGACCTGGTGGATGACGGGGGGTTAACGCGCTCTACGCACAAGAGAAAAGTCATGAAACAGCAAATTTATTACACTATTAACTCATCCGTGTGCCTCTGTCTCAATACACTGAAGACTGTTCTTGGGCACAATGAGCCCAAACTGTTATTTTTATGCCCCCCCCCCACTGAGAACATTTTGTTTCTTGTGTCCCGCACCAATTTCACCTGAAATAGTAAGAATTGTAGAGATTTCTAATGCAATAAAAATGTCTTTTTAACACATTGTCTTTTTAAATGAATTGCTTTTTGAGCTATGTGTGTATACCGTCACCAATTACAACAACCCCACCATCTGCATGATGGAGTCCATTGTCATGTAGACACAGGAAGTGTACGTAAGAATGCTTCCTGTTTTAGGTAGAAGCAGCCACAGGAGGAGTTAAACGAGACAGAAGTCTCATTTTCTAACACCAATAACTAAAGAATGCCTCCACCGATTTGCTTGCAGTAAAATGCATTGTAGTCCATGCAAAATAGATTCAAATTTGCATTCAACATGAAAACAGAGACAACTACATCTATTATGCAGAACCAACTCAGCGCCTCTTGCAGGAGAAGCTCAATAGAGCGGGCCCTTAACAATGCATGGAAGCTGACATTTTGGACTCTCCGGCAAACCCCCAGTTTAGTGAATAGACCACAGATAGTTTGGATTTGTAAACCTTAGCTGTGAATGCTAAGATCAGGTACAATCACCAACTAATATACAGTGAAATAAAGCTTAAATCGGGTCTCCTGCATGAAATTCCCACACACGTGTCCTTAAAAGATTCATGTCAGTACACATTACATGTCTTTATTTTTTTTTAATTTGACAAGCAGCAATATCATGATTGCCCTTTTTTGTACATTTTAAAGTAGATACAGTTATTAGGTTATCTGTAATATTACAATATTTAGTTCTTACTTTAGGTCCTTTAAGATACTTAAAAAAAAAACACATCAACTGCAAACGTGATGAGGGAAGGGAGGGGGGAGCGAAAATGTTACCCAACCAAAAATTTGCACATTCCAGAAATACTTCAACTCTTCCTAGAATTGTAAGAAACGTCAGAATGGCATGGGCCTGAAATATTTATAGGCATTTTCACTGACGTTCATGACGTGGCACTGGTGATGTTGTAAACAGCAGAACAACAACAGCTGCTAGGTGAGTGAATATGGAGGCGAACGCCTGCGGCTCCTGGCGGGAACGCACCCAACAGTCACGGTGGTGACTTCCTCTTCTCCGCGCCGATGTGTAGCATCATGCTACGTAACTGTATTCATCTGCAGATGCTTGGCTTCTCTCAATGTACTGTTTGTCTATAAGGACCTCGATGCACTTCTTAATCATGCTGATACTTGGGTTAAATCTGGCTCTGGACTGGCTAATGACCTACAAGGGGGGACAAAAAAGGTATCATTGTAATTAATATGTATACGGAACCCGAGTTGGCATCCAAGACCTCTCGGTATTCAATGTCAAATGCAATTGAAGCTGCCTCAAGCAAATTAACCCTACAAGATTCCCGGTGTTTCATCGTCAAGGTCCCAATGGAATGAGCGAGAACGTCTATCTACAGTTTATTATCTAGAGAAATTGTAGCGTGCTTAATATATGATTTAGAAATACCTATTTACTCGTATGGATTCAGATTCAAAATATAACTCTTACGGAAGAATTACAATGGGTTGAAAGGCTTGTGCTGTGGTCATACCTGTCCATTCAGGTGTACGCCATGCAATGAATGAAATATTAGAAGGAGCTCTGCTACATGGTTGTCCAGAACGGTGCATTGAACATAATCTACCGGAGTATTTACAATGACCAGACACACAGTAGGAAAGACAGACACTATTTATCACAACGCCACCTGGTTCTATTGTATTTAGATCAAATTTCAGTGGTTTCAATTAATCACACACACCCAATAGAACTGCATTTTCATGGTTGGTGGTACAGAAATCATGTAATTAGCCATCAGTGCAATGAAGCATGCGACTAGAACTAAAGGGAACGAGAAAACCTCTCGTTTACTTTTACAAAAACTAAAGCCATCATAAGGCTATAAAGGACGAGGATCCAGAGTAAGTTCGGCAAAGCTGTATCACATTACAAGATTGCAGCCGGCAAAAGCAAACCATACGTTGGACGAGACCTGGTCAGAATCAAACACATAGAGCAACAGAGGAGGGATAGCCCTGATCTACTAAACCTTTCAACCAGCCCGTGGCTGATAGTAGCCTCTCTGCACCATGGGTTATATACATTGCTCACCAAATACTGTAAATTTGCTTATTTTTGCTGTCCCTTTTGTATATTTGTCTTTAAAGTCACATTGACTTGTTGAGAAAAGAACTTGGCCCTCGGGTCACTAGCATGACTCCCCTGTCATTGGCCTTTCCTATCATGATTACTGACCCATTGTTTGCTTTGGTTAATGGTTGCCAGTTTTACAAAGTATCACAAGAGCCACAGAAAGCTTTCCTGGCAATATAACTGATTTACACGGATCATCTGTATTTAACTCGGCCATTACACGCTGACCACGTCTCCAAACCAATAATCCGTCTGTCGGCTCAAAGCAGGAGCAGGGAGAGGGCCACCCGCCTGTTACAAGCCAAGGATTTGTCACCTCGTTTCGCACCAATTACAGTGAAACTAGACTCCCTTTTGTGTTACGTTCATTGTAGTTCCTGGGCTTGTAGAATTATTCAGAATATACCGTGTGCAGCTCGAGGTGAATAGAGGCAAGAGGGTTATATACATATATATAAATAAAAAATGTATATGTATAATGTTATATATTTTAAAACTTTAATCTTTATAGTCAAGAATCCTTAAATCAGAGTCCCTTTAAATGAAATCAAACTATGGGTAAGCCTCCATGTTATCACTAATGTAGAATTACGTAGCTGAGACTCATCATATAAAGCAGACAGTATTTTGAGGAAACATTACAAATAGGAAGATCAATGAACTAATTTACTGTAACCGTGGTATGACTGACAGTCTGGTGGATGTGAAAGAACATCCAGATAGAGATGAAAACACCTCGTCAGTGAAGGAGCTCAGCAGAGAAATGCTATTTATCCCAGTTTCATGCAGAAGGACGTCTTGGTACGGAGCATGTCAGGTTCCTTACCTCCTGTATCAGGGCGTTATGTCGCAATACTTTGCGGGCTTTCATGATGCGCACGATTGCAGCTTGTAGGTACATTTTGCGGTCTTCATCTACCGCACTTCTGGTCTGTTCCACCTCCTACAGAATAGAAAGAACACGTCATATACTTCAAAGAGCCGTATGACCGAGACCCGGAAGCACGTACCTCGCGGTTTGGGAAACTACTGAATGTGAAGCTTCCAAAACCCATAATAAAAACTCTGCAGAAACCGGACTAATGACCCGAAACGCAAATCCCCTGACCTGGGAAAGGTGGACACCAGTCATCTCCCAGCAACTATTCAGTTGGCTTTTTATCTAAACCAAGAAACCTAATATTTGTTGCTCATGTTTATGACGGAGCATATTGGTAGTTTTGGTGGACACAACCAGCTCCAAGCGGAAGTCAACATGGAAGGGCAAGTAAACCGGCTTTTATCTTTAAACGTTTAGAGAAACATTCTAAAAAACATTATTTAATATACAACTAATAGCTCGCTTAACTGCTTTCTTAACAGAAAAATAAATAGCGCTCCAAATCCACCTACAAAACTTTCGAAACCCTTTATATTTTTTCAATACAAAGGATACGCAGTTACCTACCAGGGAGAAACGTCTATCTGCTCTCCAATGCATAGATTCGCCGGCACATGTGGGTTGTGAACCCTTGATGAGATGAAAAAAAATTGAAATGAACTCTGACCCAGAAACTAACCAAACCTGGCAAGTTAGGTCATGCCCGGAGCCGACTCAATACACCAATATCTATTACCCGCTGGGTGATGCCACCCGACGCAGAGATTGGCAGTAAACGCACACGCTAACTGGTTTATCTAGTCTCTTCCATTCCTTACAATCGTTACGGCTTCTAAATGTGGCCACATTGTTAAGGGAAACTTACAGGTGTATCAAGAGAAAGTTCTGCTCTCTCAATGTTATTCAAAATGAAAAAGGGCTCTTCACACAGAACCGTTCAGAACTCGGCTCGGAGATGGCTTACAGAATATGGATGGCAAAAACCTATAGCCCATGATACGTGTTCACCTTCCAGTACCTGTCATGGCCTTTCAACATGCAAAAGGGCTGTTAGCAAACAGCTTGGCCGTGTTAATTGGTACAAACGCTCTTCCAAGCAGTTATCTCGCATTCGTCTTCTAAGGGCTTTCAGTCGGATGAAACGGTGTTAGCGTCTGCCAAACATGTGATGGCATCTCTTTTATCCAAACACTGAATCACAAGCTCCTTTGGACGAGGTTCCTTGTGGTAATTAAAGCCGGAGGGCACTAGCCGCACTTCGTTACAGCGCTGGCCGCTGGGCAGTGACTGAGCCGGCCTGAAATGATCCGACTGCCAGGGGGTCACGGGTCAGAGACTTCAAAGAGTTAATTTGTTCTGCACCTCGAACACAATAACAACCATGTGCACCGGCCCGCTTTTGGAGAGGAGAAAGACATCATGCCTTTACTTTTATTGCCCAGAAGTCGTGTCTAACTTGGCACGTTGTCCTGAAGAGCTTGCGCTTTTGGCTGTTAATGTCTGTTAGTCATGCTAGATAAGCAGTTTTATTAAGCTTTATATCAGTCAAGCTCAAAACGTGCTGCATCCCGCATCGTCTTTAATAAGACAAGGGCTGAAGCTGTGCACCATGGCCAGGCAAGCAAGAGACTCCAACAACCCTCAGCCGTCGTGCCATGGCTACTCACTGGCGCTCAGCACACTAGATAATATAATAATGCACGCCGCAGTAAACGTCTATGCCGCAATTTACATCTTGGATTGTTTGCGCATGCACCCTCTAACGGCTTTCTTTAACGTCAAATGACAATTTAATTCAAACAGTGAAGAAGAAGTATAAGTTTCCAAATCAATGGCGTTAAAAATGAAAAATTAGTTCCTCTAAAAAGTCATATTCTTACCGGTCAGAGTGACAAATGTCTAGCATTTAGTAAATATTTACGGTGATATGGGAAATGAACGTGTTCTCGATAAATAACCATGATTTTCCCCGATGGAAACACACCCAAAAGAACACAGATATCTGAATGGTTCCAAGCTGTGAGGGCTTATCCTGTTTTTGCAGCAGTTGTGATGTCGTTTTAAATCAGCTGTTAATCAGTTAAATCACTTAACAGACCCGCTTTACACGCATTTCTCCAAACCATAAGACTTTATAGCTCTCTGGATAGAGTTCATGGGACAAGAATGATCAGGAAAGACTAAGAGCTCTCAATACATATAGATTTGGGAAGCGAACAGACAGGGGGGGTGTAATGGAGATATTGAAGTATGTAAAGGGATTTAAACCACGGGAGGGAAGTACGGTATATGTCAAAGCAGGAGAAATGCAAAGATTAGAGGGCATAGTCTATGACTAGATATTAGCATCATGAACTTCCATGGAAGGGAGTTGATAAGTGGAATAGCCTCCAAGCAGATATGGTAGATGTTAATATAGTAAGGGGTTGCCAACATGGGATAGGCATAAAGCTATCCTGAATATTAGACACGATCACAGACCAATTAGTAAGGTCTAGCAAACTAGATTGTTCTTACCAGCAGTAAAACTCCGTTTCTAAATATCTTATATAGTGTTGAGGATAGTTCATTTACTGAACTTTTAGGCTTAACAGAGACAGAGATATACGAGCAAGTGCTGTATTTCCATAAGAGAAATGAGAGCAGCCTCTACATACCGACTTCCGCATCATAAAGATTAATAGAACATTTAAACAATGTGGCAATAGGGCTTTGCAGTAGATTACGAGACACACAATGTATATGTAAACCATGGAAAGTCCCTGCTGTATACATTATCTCATGACAGATTCATCTTACAGGGCACCTTGACCATTTTTAGTATACCCAAATCCATTCGCCCAACTACCCATAGCTTAGATTATGTTTAATCACTTAATTTATTACAATCCAAATCAACGACAATATGAATAATCATGCAGGTCCGGAGAAAGGGTTGGGTTCTGCACTATAAACATATACTGGCATTAAATGACGAGCCTAAAATGCCCGTTGGCATCATACCCAAAGCGCCAAAGCCCCTATCGCCTTCGCTAAATGCTCTGTCCAGAGAGACTGTCAACTCCCGCTGCGACATGCCTTTTATATGTAGATACTACCTTTCATCCGTAAAACAATCCATGAGATTCTGAGATGTGTCTTATTCAAGATAAACCCTTACCTGCGGCGTCTCCTTCTGCATAGGTGTAGTGATCTTAAATTTCGTTCTTTTACTGCTGAAAGTCATATTTAACGAAAAGGTGGATTCTCCGTCTACATCTTCCTGCGTTGAAAATAAAAGATTTAATCATTAAATGAATGCCGGAAATAAATGCAATTCTATGTAAAATGAAAAAGTTGCATTTGAAAAGGTACAGTATTTCTCTGACAGCACCTGATAAGAGCTCCACATCTGCCCCCCTCACACTCGTATAACACTGTACTGTGCAACAATTATGTTCTAGAAATCATTTAAGTCGGCCATCCCATCTAAGACATTCAACAATGACATTCTCATTAGATCAGATCTTTAAAAAGCGACTGGAGAGACTTTGAACCCTGAAGCTCAGAAGACTATGTGATGGACACATTAAATGGGGAAAGACAAAGTGGGTATAAGAGACAGGAGACCTAAGAAAAGATAGATTAGGGTTTTCCAAGAGATGTCTGCATCGTTCGGCTCGATACAGAACTAGAATGGTAACAGCCAACAGAAACGAAAAATTAGACACCCTCACTAGTCAACAAATGGCTCCAAGAACACTATAAAGCTACCATACAAGCATATTTCACATCAATGGCTACTTGCTGATAATGGCAACATGACAATTAAGAATACGTCAGAATGTCAAAGCGTTTAAATGGATTAAAATGCGGGGTTGTTTTTACAAGAACTATAGTCCATGTCGCTGCTACACGGGCCAGTAAAGGTAGGAACGGGTGCAGAAGAAATCAATGCGATGGATCAATAAGAGGTTCTTAAGCCATCTCAACGATACAATCAATGCCGCTTCGATGTAGTGACGCTGCGGCCCCCTTTGCTTTGGAGATGCTGAGGGCCCGCACCTTGTCGGAATCGTGGTTGATCATCTTGACGTCGATTAGAGACTTGATGGTTTTGGTGAGCTCTTTCTCGTTCATTTGCGTGCTGTCTTGAAGCTCTTTGTAGGTGACGCTCTCGCTGTTATTGAAGGCAAGCAGGACAGCCATTTGATACGTGGTGACCATGGCTACATACGGTTTGCAAAGGTAGTTCATTTTCACCTCACCTGTTTGCCGGAGAAAAGTATAGATTTCTTATGATAACAAACAGTGTGAAACCGCACAAAAAAAAAACCCACATCAAGCCATTAAAACGTAAAAATGCTTTTCTAAAAGGAGAAACGCAGAAAGTTTAAGGGGAATTTTAAGTTTCTATGGCTACAGCCGAATGACGGCGATAAGAGGCTGCAAGCAAATTTCTGAATGAAGCATTTCACTTGATTAAATATTTAAATAATTTTTTTTCTTCAAAATTCAGCAGAGTAGATGGAATAAAACCTTTAACTATCAACCATGCGTTCAGAGTTCAGTTGACACAAGGTTGTAGCAGCAACGAGCAGAACAAACGCTCGCGGCCTATAATGAAGTCAACGGCCGATGCTGCTCTGTATTCACTAAAGGGATTTTTTTTTAAATATTTTGACATCGAGTCCTTTCATTACCTGTACAAAGATAGTGCAGCCACGTCAGCTTTCTGCCACTGAAATGCTGGTTGTAAAATAATTCAAACTGAAAAACAAAAAGAAAATAGGACAGAAAAAAGTCAGATGGCAGCCCAAAAAACGAAAACATGTTAATTATTCACTGATAAAGCCATGGTCCCCAGAAACTCAACGCACCCCGGCCAGTGCCTTTACATTAAACATGGCTGGCCACAAGGAAGAGCATCGAACGGAGTCACACAAACTCCTGCCAACCTTCACCCGGCAAAAATAATTCTTACCTGGGAATCCCTTGTACATTCCCCGGTGGCACAGCGGCAACGAAAGTCCCATTACATGACCCTCACGAAGTATTTGTTTATACAAATGTTCTACATGCAAACCAAAGCGTGGACTTGCAGGTAAATAAAGACAAAAGCTTATGTCAAGGAAGAGTCTATGGTTTTACACTTTTAACTCGAATGTATATATATATATATTATATATATATATATATTATATATATATATATATATATATATATATATTATATATATTATATATATATATATATATTATATACACACATTAATTTTGTTTATGTCTATTCACATAAATATTTTGTGGACCTAAATAAGACCAGCTGACTGGTTAAGCAGAAGTCAGCACTTTGTCAGTAGACATCGGGAATGGACCCAATGATCGCTATCGGCAGGGCAGTTAACAGGCTTTTAGTAAATTAAAAGACGTTTGATCGGCAAATTGTGCAGGGCAGAAAATAAGATCTTCTGTTTTGTCTTTGGTTTATCCACTAATCGTCGATACGGAAGCCTGATGAGTTATTCAGTGAGACGCCGTGAAATGATGGTTTTCATCTCATTATGAAGGGCATACGCTAGAATTACATCAAGTAGAAGCTTCTGCCAACGCCACCATTATATCACTGTGTATTATATCACTGTGTATTATATCACTGTGTATTATATCACTGTGTATTAGTCCCTTAGTGGCCAGTGATGTACCAGCTATGGTGATCGCGGGGGGCGCTGCTGCTGCCTCCCTGGATGTCCAGGCAGACCAGCAACAGTGAAGCAGAGTTTAACACCCCTATGGGAACGGTCATGCAGGCTTAACCCTGCTATCACCAGTTCTGCGGTGACTGCATCCCAGCTCCCATAGGCAACTTCAGGGACAAAACCATAAGTTTCCTCTGTCCCCACAAAAGTAGCAGCACTGACCTGGATGTCGGGTGCAGCAGTTCACTCCTCAATGACACTTTAGGTTACTGATCATTCACGAGTCTCTACTGATCAACAGCCAACGACCTAATACGATCATCATCCCTATCGGTAACACTATAACTACCTGTAACCTATCCATAACCTCTAACTGTACCTAACAACCGTATACTATCCTCTAACCTCTAAAATAACCGATAAATAATGTTGCTACATACAAGTCATACGTTGTTTATGTACTTGAATGTACCCTGGGAAAGAAAACCACTGAAATACTGCAATGTGTTAAAAATGGGGGGGGGGAAAGCCTTACATGTTACTGCAATCATTGCCATGGATTTGCATTAGAATTGCTGAAAAAGTGTTAAATTTAAGAATACTTCTTATTTACTTTAGTTCAGTTTTGATTTTCCGGTTCACATTTGTTTCTAGCCAGTATTAGGGGCCACTCTCAGCATATGACTGTTTTTTTTTTTGTTTTTTTTTTAAGAAAAAACTAGTTGGCCCTTAAGGGGTTAAAAGACATGCCGAGAGATATTTCTACTGGAGATATTTCTTATTTATGCATTAGAATTAAGTTGCTAATGGATGTTCTTTGGCGTTTCTAGAATGCGTCGTCCCGTGGCACAGTGTAACATACAGACGTGTTATGAAGCGCTCCCGATGTCACTAACCATTTGTACGCTCTTTTCCAGTTCCTGGGGGATCGCAAACGTAGAGGATGGCGCTTGGGTTAGGGGCCACGCACCCGCCTGAAAGGCAAACAAAACAACGGATCAGAACCCCAGCATGCCTTCTTTCACAGCGAGAGATACTTTACACAACATGCCTAGGGGGAGACACAGATTAAATTGCTGTGAAAATAAAGCATCGGTTTTCATAGGTTTCTTTTATGCTCCAGCTGTGCTCGAGAGCCGCGCTGAAACAAGAACGGACTTTTTCTGGGATGCGCGTGTAAAGTGGATCGCAGCACGGAGGATATGCAATCAGCGCTCCCATGCGGTTTACTACCCATAATCCCTGGCAACCTTCTGGACCAGGGCAATGAGCTTACAACACTTCTTTTCCTTATACCCTATTACCAACCTACTAGTATTCTGCAATGGAGCTGGAATGGGCCAACACATTGCATGTGATAGAGATGCCGCAAAGTGCCAGAGTAATGTCACTTTTGGGACTGCAGAAGAGTTACCCTCTATAAAAGGGGTCACACTGTTCCAGAGCCCCAAAAGTGATACATATCAAACAAATATAAAACATTAAAACACACAATATAAAATGCCCCCAATGAGGATAAAGGAGGATAATTATTCTTAGTGTTATGGTTTTTAATCACAACCTAGCTCTGTGGGTGCCAGAAGAGTAAGCATAAGGCATTCAAATGTCTATGTTAGGCTACGTGTTAAACTACCGTGTTTAATGGTAAACAATGAACAGATCATAAACCACTTGTGTTCATTCTGTGCCGGAGTCAACAATATATCTCATTGGACAAATTTAATGCAATCCACAAACATTTGTGTTATCTGTGTTAAAACTGTTATATCAGCCATGCTGCATTACACTGCAGGAAACATATACAACGAGGACCTGTATACGTCTGAAGGCTGCATTTACTGAAGCCAAGGAGCTGAATCCCACCTGTAATACATATATCTGAAAGCTGATGCCCAGGTCAATCACCGTGTCCTGGTTTTTTATGAAGTTGTTGAACTTGTTGTTGAGATCCGCGCTGACGCTCATGTCGGTATACATTCGATGCAGCTTGCTGGTGAACTCGTACCCGCATGCTTGCTGTGAAGAGCGGAAAATCACAGTGTTTTAAAATAGCTGTTTATTCAACTTCAACCAAATGTACACCGAAAATAAATTGAACTCAAATCATTTCCCAAGGGTGGAGGGGCAACTATTATATGACATGTCAGGCAAGGGACAAACTCTGCCAACTACCCCAATACGCACGTCAAGTGTGCTATATAAATCTTTACACGTCCAATCATTTAACCGGTTACATTGGCGAAAAAGAAATAACACATTATTACAGTTTTATAAATGATGGAAGAGTCTCAATACTGGGTAATCAACCAATGAACTATTTAATTAGGTGAACAATGTAAGAAAAATCATCTAAAATGTTTTGTTTTTTTGTTTTCATAAAATACATATCTGGGATAAATTGGTGTATAATAATCATTTAAAAACTTGGTAATTTAAAAGGCTTGGTAATTATAATTTAGTTATTCACACACTGCACAGAGGATATTCCAGCATATGCTGGCAGTACTCTATGAACTAGGAATAACCAAGTTGAGGATAATTTTATGGTAAATCAAGCTTGACAATAGTATGGCTAACAGGGTATGCATTAACAGGGTAATATGTGTCGGCCATTCATGACGCAGCACTACACTGTGAAACTGGAGGATTTTACAAAAGGAAGAAGAAAAAAAAAAAAAAACACACTTTATCTGAAGTATTCTATCCCATACCTTTAGCTTGTTGATCATGGTTTCCTCAGAGTCCATAGACATGGATAAACCATGAATTAATCGTTTTGCCAGCATTCTAGCGTAGAACTGCATACACAAAGAAAAAAGTTAGTCCGAAAAACAAGTAAAGTGCGAAGCGCAGTAGGAAGAAGATCAACGACGGCCTCTTGCCAAACACTAAACATTATTTCGGGATAGAATGAAACCAGACGGAGTCCGTAAGTCGGCACTGAACTTTTTTCTTCACCCTTAAAGTGATTAAGCAAACTTAAAGTAAAGTAAAACAAAGTAAACACTCAAAGTAAAAGTAAGCTTTGTAGAATAAAAGCTCCTGTGGCTTACCCGCAAATGCTCAACACCCCCTTTCACATTATCAATTCCTCACTACTAAGTGAGGATCTGACCGGCTTCTGAAGGGTTAACCAGGGATAAGGCGGCAGACGGATGTGAGCATCAGCAGCTAAAATTTCTTTCTACCAAACCCTTAAGAGAATGACTCTGCAAACCTTTGCTAAATAATTTTCTTAAGCTGCAAAAAAGAATGTTTAGCGCCAAATTAAGATAAAAGCTCTGCTGTTACGGTAAAAAAAAACAGCTCTCTGTCTATTAAAGAGTGTAGAAATAGGAGATCAACGAGAAACGAAGATTGGGCAGAACTTAATAGGGAAAGAATGATGCTAATAATAGCGACCATAGCAGTGAATTAAGGAGTCATAACACACCTTTACGATGACAACCTGCACTAGACATAATGGGTATGGTTGCCAACTTCCAGCAAGAAACATAAGAAAAAAGGTATATGGATAATACACAGAATGAAATAACATCGTCCCTTCGCGAACTACAAATTCTAATGACTAACCATTTCTACTTCCTCTATAAATCCATACCTTGTCGGCAGCTTTGTCACAGTGTAGCCGATGAAATAATACACCATTACTCAATCCCATAGTAAGCTGGGACCGTGCATCCCTCCAAGGTATTAAACTCACAATCACGTACAGTGAAGTAATTAAACATGGATTACAGATTGTGCTTATTTGGCAAAACCGGAGTATTAAAAAAGATTAAGTTTATACTCGTAATTTAAAACATACCTTCTGGAAAACATCTTTGTCATCTATGTACTTGAAAACAGTGATAAAACTTGTAAGCTTGTCTTCCACTTCGCTCTCTGTCATTCCCTTGGCTGATTTTTTCAGCATGTTGTCACAGTATTTGGCCAGCTGCAAGGATTTTTAAAAGTACATTTTATATATATATATACTATATATATATATATATAATATATATATATATAATATATATATATATATATATATAATAAACCATGTCTCTGCTTTATGTAAGTTTAAACATATTCTTGGGGAAGATAGCATACGTAACATTATATCTGTGAAATGTAAAATGGAATACTTTACCCCGAAAAAGGTTTAACTCCTAAGTTAAAATGGTGATTTTCATATGTTCACACTTTAATACTGCAGCTCATTAACCTAATACATGCATGGTTTTTTTTTTAATCAAGACTTTCTCATATATAATGGAAGATGGAATTCAATGAGTGCCATAGATGGACGACCTTGATGTCATATTACAACTTTTTACTTCTACCTATTAAGAAAACTAGAGGTGATATTAACCAGTTAAGTCATAATTTATTATAAAACCATAAGGATACTTCTACTAGATCCCGTAAAATCCATGGGAATTAGAATGTAAGCGTTAAGTGAAAAGTTCTGATTCTGACCGTTGTGTCATGCTCTCACCGTTAAAACCAAACCAGGGAGCGCAGCCAGGAATTCTCAGTAATTAATTAATAAGAGCAGACAAACGACCAGAAGTAGGACAGTAACAGTTGCTGGAATACAGACTACTCACCAGTTCTGGTGCTTTGCAGACGGATTTCGGCTCTCTGTAATTGACAACGCACGTAAGGGCCTGTAAACACAAACCAAGAGGCAAAGCATTCATTTATGGACTCCAGGCCATCATGTCGCGTGGCGACTTACTGATCAGTAATATTAGCAGTCAAAGTGAGAATTATATTTAATCTTACAGATGGAATGCTTTCGCTGTTAACACGGAACGGCAGTTGAATTACTGCACGCTTTATAATAAAAAAATAAAAAGCAGTGGTTTAGTAGATGAGCAAACCAGTAATCCCTTGCCAAAACCACAGGGAGGCCAGGGCCCCTTTTTTATAAGAAGGAATACGTTGCTGTCTAAATGTTCCCTCTCAGGAACTGTTTTTCTCTACAGATGAACTTATAGATTCTAAAACCACCTAACTTGCTTTGTGATAAAGGAGAATTGCTGGTTCTTCTGTTTTTTCTGCACAAATAGTTTGTAATCTGGTATAACAATGAACATGTTCTGATACTAGAGCGCCACCTCATGGTGAATACATGCCACTGCACCATAACAATGTAAAAAAAGTTAAAAATATTCAGGGTTATACAATAATCTTACACCTTGCTATATGTTCCTAGAAGATAAACTCAGAACTACATCTGATAAACTAACAAAAATACTGAGCAACCCTCACCTCCACAGAACAACAAAATATATGTAGTAAAAACTAACTATAGCTTATGTCTCTTATTTGTCAAAAAGCATAATTGTCTTGGAGACTTTAGGCTTAAAATTATGGGATTGTTACCTCAATTTAGCTAAATTCAGGAGAGACAGAAGAAGCTGTGAGAATCGATACATCATGCAGTGTTGTACCATAAGTGGAACGATCATACAGACTATACAGGGAATGATATGATGGCTACTCCCATTGTATTCACATAAGGTGGCTTTTCACATGCATTTATATCGCTTACAGAAATCTGTAAACAGCATTACGCGGGATTACTTGGTGTACCATAAAGTGCAGAATACGGGCAAAGCGACAGTGTACAAACCATTTTACAAAGAGGAAACCCCAACATATTTTTCAACAATCATGTTAATTCTATTATTTTCACAACATTTTATATACCTAATGTAATGTTTCCAGGCGGCTGCATACTGGTTTAATAGATTAATAATGTATATCAGCTTCGATGTCTACAGATAAAGGAAGGTTATTGGAGCAAATTGTCAATCCCCACCTACATTCCTGTATTTAATGCTCCATAGGACTTCTTGTCTAATCTGGGGTTCTATTCATCTCAATTTCCATTGAGTTGCCAATGTAATTGAAGCTTCCTATTCATTTGTAAATAAACTAAGCCAGACTGGAATGCAAGTTTCGGTGTCATTTGTAAGATTCACTTTCTATACCTTGTCTAGCGCACTCATAAAATGTTGATCTCCGTTCAAAACAGTATTGACGAGCTGAACAAATTTACTATGAACTTCCAAGACAGACTCCACAAACTGAGTTGGCATCTGAAACAAGAAAGGTGAGTTAGAAAACGGAATAACAAAACTAACCTCCATCCAATTTGTGGTAGATATATGAAGCAGACTCCTATCAGAGATGGTAGAGACTAATAACATGAGGGAATTTAGACATGTATAGGATGAGCATATAGCCTCCAAGACCAAGGACTGATTCAGTTCCAAGTTTCTATATCAGGAAAAACAGGCAGACTAGATGGCAAAAAAGAACCATTTGGACAATCAAGTTTTAGGTTTGCATTTCATCAAGCTCAAAAATAAAAAAAAGCTTGGAAAATAGAGGTCTTTGAGATAAAAGGTAATATATTATGGCAAAAAGGGGGTACTTACATTTTCCTGAGAAAGATTACTAATAGCTCTAAGACCTTCGTCGTTGATGTGATTTTGGAGTTCCTGAATCATGTGAGGTAAGCCGTTTGATACGGCACGAAGAAGGGTGTACATATTGGCCATATCTAAAATCACAAGACAAATTTGGTTGAATTATTTTAAAAAATGACACACATATTTGAACACACATGTACCGCAGTCTACATCACACATCCTCAGACCATCACTGTATACAATGGCTTTTCATCTACTGACCACGTAACCCATCTACACATTATAAAAGTGTTACGTGCTATATTTTCAGCTTCCGCTGTCACAAATCTTGAATAATAAGACTTGAAAAGTTTCTTTCACAGTACATGAACTCCAGAGCAGAAGCTTTCAACCCTGACTGATGGATTCCACCAGTTGTATGGCCCGGCAGGTACGGCGGGGGTTTGGTCGAAGCGCTTTGCTTACCGCTTCTCCTTTCTTGCCGGATGATATTGTGACATTCTGCGTGAAGAAACTGCAAGTGGTCGGCCACCATACGCTGTTGGCATTCGTGAATCACTTTACTATACGAGCTGGGGTGCAAATACTTCCGACATCGAATCTCTTCGTCTTTTAATCTACCTAAAATCTAGGCAAATTATTTCAACGGCATTAGCTTGGCAGGTAACTTATTCACATGGGTTTTGGGTGCATTACAGCCGAGAAAAACCAGTGGAAAAATCTTTGATAAAAATAAAGGGTAACTGTTAACGAGTCCTGAAACTAATCGCAGTGTGTGGCTATGCGCAAACTGGAACGCCTGGAAAGAAGCCCAAAAACTGCCCCCAATGATGACCTTGTAGATGATCACACTGTGCGATCAGGACATGGTCAGAACAAAATAATAATTAACAAAAATAAATACATTTTTAAAGCAGCTTTCAGAACCATTCACCAATCATTGCTACGGTTACTTATATGTAGATTTGCAAACCTCTCAATAAATGTGAATTTATGTGAATGTCTGGGCCACTTTATCAAGGCCATGATACTTTAATCTAGATTTAGCGGCTAGAAGTAAACTACTTGCAAGATATTAGAAAAGCTGAATCAGCAATAGATAAAGTAAAACCCCAGAGCTCTTCACCTACCTTTTCCATGTACTGCGAGCAGTTTGACTCTTGTAATAAATTTGAAGCTTCTTGCTTGTAATACTCCCCCGTTTCAGCCAGAAAAGGCCACTCAAAAATTTCTTGATAAAACTGAATTATAACAAACATTGAATTAAAAATACGCAGACAGTGTGCATTACGAAGAGAAAAGCCACGACCTGCGCGCCCGCTCAAGTGTACACAGAATGAAAAACCAGCAATCGCATACCTTTAAGGGAAATTTTTTCTTATACTGTTCAACATGAACAAAGGAGTTAATAACCCCGTGGATTACTTTTTGATTTGGGTCTTCCCCACAGCGATCACTGAAAGACAAAGCGATCAGGGAGAAAGTGTTAATGTTATATAGATATATAGATCGGCCTAAACCATGAAGTAGATAAGAGGAGGGTATGAATTCCACACAAGTATTAGATCAATCTCTCAAAGCAGAGATCTTAAATTAAAACCTCCGGCTACTGCTGAACTACAACTCCCACCATCCTCAGCCAGCATTAGACTGAGCCGAGGAGGGCTGACAATAACAGCAGTTAATAGTTCAATGACTGCTCCCTCTTATCCGGCACTGACCATTCTAAAATGAGATTTGGTTCCAGAATAGCAGAGAGAGAATTTATAGATATTAGCCTCTACCACTTCTGCTAGGAGGCTGTTTTACTTATTTAACATTAAACTTCTTTACATTACATCTAATAACCATACCAGAGATCTGACAAATATTATGTACATATAGTACCAACCAGCATTGCACATATAAAGAAACACACACTATATATTATATATATATAAACTTACCTTTTAATTTCTCTGAGCAGCATTCTAAGGAGAGTCTCTTGAAGAGGTTCAATCATTAATTTCCTCCACATATCTAGTGCTAACTGCAATGAACAAATGAGAGTACATCGAGTATAAGGCTGACGCTCTTAATATAATCAAGTATTAATATTACCAAACCTCAGTAGTCTTACTCAACTCAACAATCCCAGCTGTAACAATAAGCCAAATGACATCAGATATTGTTAGTATGTTACGTGTAGATTCAAAATCATTTATTAATAATATCTTAGGACCGGATAAGTAATGATTTTGGCATTGTGTATTTTGACCCAATTGCAAAATAACAGAAGAAAATGTACCAGCCAATCAGGAAAAAGGAGTCTGGATACACCTTAAAAGCTGCAGAACTGTTAACACCAATTTAATATTATACGCTGGGCCACGTTAGCCCTCCTTGCACGTGAAGCAGGATGGGGCTGGCCGCTGAATCACAACAACATATATAATAACCATTACCTGGAACACAAGAAAACGTCAAGAACATTTAATGGCGGACTGGGACGGAGTTACTCACTTCTCCTATCTCCATAAGGGGTTCGTTCATATCCACTCCGCCGTAGCCATACTGCAGGTCAGCCTCGGTCAGCTTGTTCTTTTTAATAAACTGTGTGTTCAGATACCTGATAAGAGCAATAAGAAGTAGAGGTCTCATTCATCCACTGACACCACATTGTATTCAAGAGCCCTCACCTTTCACTGCTCGTTTATAAATGGTGTGTTTGGGCTCAGCGCTCATAAAAGGGGACAGTTCAGGGTCCGACACCCCTACTACAGAATGACGCGTATTAATATACTCTGGTTAACCATGACCCTCTGTGAACCTCTCCATGCAGTGCTCAGCAGAACCAGTCCTGGATCTGACCGGGGGTAAGTACATCACATGCAGGGAGATGTATTCAGCCAAATGCAGGGTGAAAGGGGCAAATGCTTAGTTGGTGAAAGGGGCAAATGCATTTGGGGGGATTCTGCAGAACCCCCCCATGCATTTGCAAAAGGGACCAGACAAAAGTTAACTGACCACGGAGCCATCATACCCATTAAAGTGCATATAATGGCTGGAGTGTCCCTTTAAACATGTTTGGCTTTGTATAGAACGTTACACCATAAGGACACCCTATTGGTCAAATTCCGAAACAGCTTTTTTGCAGCAAAATACACAGCGCACTAAAATAAATGATCACGGAACAGCTTAAACATTTAAAATGTCTTTTCACACAAAATGAAATTTAGCGTGGAGGACGTCGCCAATACCTGTATAAGCAGTCCATATAATCGGCTCCTCTGCTGTACTCCTCCCAGTATCTGTGGTACATGACCAAAACCTGCTCTGCCGACTCAAAGACTTTCTAAGGAAAATGAAAAAAAAAATAACATACATATACCCCGATCATTTTATACCAGAGTTACAGATTCTCAACGGCTACTGATATACTAGAAAGATGCTCTGCAAAGCCGCTTAAAATAGAACTCCCAACAAACGGTAATATATTATTAGTACAGTAAATATTATCAGATTAAAAACATTTTCAAAAAAAATCTGTTTTCTAGATTTTGCAGAGTAAAAAGTTTTCAGGCAACTCCATATCAGCCTTGTGTATGCGTTTTCTTAGCTCAACCTACTAGACAAACACTGACCTTTTTATACTACATCTAGTAAATAACCCATCCAGCACGCTAACAAAAATCAGTGGAGAAACAGAATTCACAAAGCCATAAAGAATCAGAATTCAGAGTGGTGTCTGAGCCCGAATGTCACCCAAAATAGCACATGCCTGACAATGACATCCTCCAGGTCTGCAGATAAAGGGAGTTTAAAACCAGGATTTCATGAATGCTGCCGTATATAACTGTATATAGAGCTGGGGGTTACATTACTGTATAAAGAGATGGGGGTTACATTACTGTATACAAAGTATGGGTTAATTGGTGTATACAGCAGCAGGGGGTTACATTACTTATCAGAGATGCGGGGTATATTGGTGTATACAGAGCTGGGGTTACAGTACTGTATAAAGAGGATGGGGTCTACATACGTTGTACAGAGCTGTACGAGTATACGTTATACAGAGATGGGGGTATATTGGTGTATACAGAGCGGGGGTTCATTACTGATTACAGAGATGGGGGTTATCATTGGATGTTATACAGAAGCTGGGTTACATTACTGATACAGAGATGGGTACATACTGCTATACAGAGATGGGTAAATGGTGTATACAGAGCTGGGTTACATTACTGGTATACAGAGATGGGGGTTATATTGAGTGATATACAGAGCTGGGTTACATTACTGTATACAGAGATGGGGGTTATATTGGTGTATACAGAGCTGGGGGTTACATTACTGTATACAGAGATGGGGGTTTATGTGCAAAAAGGAAAAACTTCCATGGGACTTCCAACGTAAACAATGAAAGTGTTTGGAAAACCTCCCACCGTGGCCCTGGCCCATCAGGAACTCTTTTGCTGGTTTCTCCATATAAATCTATAACGACCGGCGCAGCACTTAGAGGACATGGACTCTTACCTTGTGTAATTGTTGCACATGGTTTTCTAGGAAGATTTTTGTCTCTGTGTAGAGTCTTTCTCCAAGAGGCTCTGGATAGGCAACACAAAGCGCGTAAATATCTCTGAGCAGCTATTAAGGATTTTACGATGAAAGATATTTGTGTGCTACTCTGGTATATTCTGGGCTAGATCTGCGGATCTGAGGAAAGGGGGCAGGAGCCACAAAAACTGTACCCAAGGACAGGGCCCAAGGTAAATACAAGAGTGAACATATATGTGCGTATACTGAAATATATGAATATTACCTCCCCCTCCTAACACCCATAAACAGCAAGCATTTATCCAGACACTCCATGATATCCAGATCTTAATATCCTAAATGTCATAGGATATTAACGGATGATGACATGTGGGTAGATGCGATGTTTGCTACATTGTTCTCCCAGTAACATTACGCCTGAAACATTTATATTTCCATCATATTACATCTTATATTACAGGTAATTACACCAAATTTCCACTGTCTCTTATCATATTTCTTCATTATCTTGAACAATGATGCTTTTCTCTCCTTGCAGCTTCGCCTTTACACGAATGATAAAGTTGTATTTCCATTCAGGAGGTTTTCATCGCTGCCGCTGAAATCAATATCCCTAAATGATGCAGATAAAGCAGTTTGCGGCACCGATACACAGAGGGGGAAATCATCGATGTTTAACTTGATTCACATCAAATCTAGATTAAATTACTATTCTAGTAAAATATATTATGTGTCGCATAGAATGACTAAATCATTGACTTTTAAAATCAAGACTGAAGGGACGGCTGCACAAACTGCCAAATCCAGCTGCAAGGGGGAAGCATAAGGTGAGCGCACCAATAATCAGGACGCAGGCACCAGGAGGGTAATCAAGTCGTCTGAGTTTCAAAATAGGTAAAGTAAGGGGCTACAGCGTCCCCTTTACATCTATGGAACATTGAATATTATGCATTCTCTGTAGATCATCAATGCCTTGGAAAGGATACGAGAATCGGTCATTCCAGGTCGCTCTTTCAACGTAATCCAACATGACAACAGCTCTGATTGTCGTTAAAAGTTTGTTCCATGTTTCATCAAAATCCACTACTCGTGGCTTCAATGACATGGTGGGGGTTCAATATTAAAACCTGCAAAAAAAAGGAACATATATATTAACGATCACAAAACAACATCTGGTGTATCCCAGAAGCATTATCAGACAAAATGTAATCTGAACCCTTTAAAAGTCTTTGTGGCCACTGTCTAACAGATCTTCCAGTGCTATGTAAGGACCTTTTGTGGAATACGCTAAAAACCTTGACTTTTGTGGATCTCAGATTGGGACCTTTTGAGGCAAGAAACATCTCTCATGGTGTTCACTAAACCACATGATTCCTGTTCATATTCGGACTATGTTGACCTGCAAACAAAGTTTGTCTATATAACTACATCTTTCAGGCCATCTCTGAATCTCCTTCTCTAGAAAAGATAGGTTTGGTCACAAAGCTGCATCTTGCGCTCCGGGGAGGACCCCATTTATTTTCTTGATTTTTTCTCAATTATTGAGCAACACACACAGTCTTAGCGAGGAATCTCAGATTCTAAGTATCTCTAGGTTCGCTCGCTACATTTTTTTTGCATCCAAGTACAAAATGTGATACGATGGCCACTTTGAATCATTCCCGTACACCAATGAGATTTCAGCTGCTTAACAATGTAGCATCTTTACTGCACGGAAACCCAACTAATTTCACGTTTGTTCCTAGAACCCAAATATTGGGGGGAAAAAAACACTTCTTGTTTGCTGCCGTCGACGCTCCAAGCCAATACCAGGCGGCTCGTTCGCTAGATCATTACATATACGCAGTATTTTATAGAAATATAAAGAAAGGTTTAGAACTCCTAGAACTCCTTTGTTAAACATTGTGAGTGGCAGAGGGTTCACGCGTGGAAAAACTTACATCCACACATCTCTATTCTATATATTAATACAGAGTCACGGTGTTGTGACAACACGTCAGTATTTACCACGGTAACATCAACACGCTTGTCTGGTAAATGAATACGTCTGAAGTGTGTAATATTAAAACACAATATGTTTACAATCTGCTCGGCTTAATTATACTCATCAGTACTACGAGTCACGCTTACCCACGCGTGGCTTCTATAGAGGAGGTGAAACTCCCTTAAAAAATACTCCTCTCTCTGGCAGTTGCGTACATTATTTTGGGACTATATCAGCACAAATTGCCCCAAAACACAGACGAACGTGTTAGAAGAGATAACAGCCCGCGTATAATGATATTTGGAGTTTCTTAGAAGGTTCTGCAATAACGATCTGCTGTTAAACTCACTATAAGCGACCAATCAAGGAGAGGAGGGCAGGTGCATGCTGGGAAAATCGCCATCCAGAACGAATCCCATCTTTTGAAGAGTACAGCAGAGACCTCGCGCCGCTCGGCATCGTCCGACACGTCTCAGCAGGTGCGGAGAGGATAAATATAGGATATTTAGGGAGTAGTACTAGTCATGCGCAGACGGCATGACGCTACTTAATGCAATAGTACTAGCCTAGTTATTTGTAAGCTAGCCCTAGTATGCCATGCAGTATATTTGGCACCCTGGTACATAAAAGGTTAATATTTGGAATAGCATGAGATACTGACAGTCCCTAGTAGTTTTGAGCTAGCCCCAGGGGACCCGTGTATTCTGTACCTTATAGTTTCTGGACTCCTACATACTATTCTGGACTGTGTTTGTTGTAGTAACACTTATCCCGCTTACGATAATAATAACGATAATAATGTTCCCCGAACTGTGGCTTAATGTTAAGAAGGGGAGACCCACCGGCGTTCCATCCTAACAATACACCATCGACAGTGAACATGTATAAAGTATAATCTGATTATGTAGATGTTTCTACGATAAAATGCCCCTTGATGAGCATTTAGTTTTGCTTTTTCTCAAAGTCACAACAGGGGTAATACAAAATTGTTTTGTCATCACATACTTAAGACAGGTTCCGCTATATGGTCTGTGTTACTCATAGCAGTCCCTTCTTTCGACATTATAGACCCTAAAGACATCCCCGATCATTGGGTCTATTCACTAAAGTTGTGTTTCCGCTCCTCGACTTCACTATGTTATGAAGCTCCAACCCAGAGAGCTTCAAGTGCAGGAAGAACTTGGCTGGCCCTGTATCAGGTATAGTTAAATCATCAAGATTTCTTCAGTCCCCCACCCACTGAATTGAGCATTATACAGGGGCCAGCTCGGCCCTTACTGCTAGAGAAACTTGCCAGTGTGGGTCCTTCATAATTACAGCTCTCCTGTAAACCCCCCTTTAGTGAATAAGCATTTTAGAGGCAGGGAGTTTCTTCTAGCAGCTTTATTAATACTTGATTAAGAGAATAGGCTCTCTTATGCACATCAGTTTCATTGTTTACCTGAAGTTTATTCACTAAACAGCGAGTTGCGGCTGGGCAGATGGATGATCTCACTTTGTTAATTATGCATCTCTAAGGGCCAACCCCAGAAGCCGTTCAGAATCCATTATGAGGGGCAACCTATCTCATCGAGCGCTCCTTCATTAGCCACTGTAGTTAAAGAGCCTGCCATTGCCGTTTTCTTCTCACCAGTGGATATATTCTTTCCTTCACTGTCCGTGCCACCCCACTTTCCAAGCAGCTGTCTTCTGGCAGCTTTGGTCACCTGTTCACCCCCCTCCCCCGATCAATCAGATCGAGCCTGAATTGTAAGCTCCTTGACACAGCAATACCATTTGTTTCTGCACATCACTACTTGTTATGTCCCGTTTACCCGTTGTACAGCTCTGTGGAATATGATACCGCTATATAAATCAATACACTTAGGAGCGCTATTGTATGAAACAAGCTGGGCTACCATCCAAGCATATCACTTCTCATACTATAACAATGCGTTTGGCTTGAATCAAGTGACCCTACCATACATCTTAGGCAGAATCCCCCATTTCTACAATTCTGGGTGACGCAATCCCTTAGTGAATATCCATAGTGCCATGTTTAACCCATACTGGTCAATGAATACACAGATAGCTAATGTGCCCCCTCTAATCGTTTCTTCTCGAGGGTCAAGAGGTCATAAAATGAATGTCTCAAGCTTACGCATAAATGCCCCGAATGGCTAATTCAGAAGAGGACATCAACATTTAAGTGGATAAAGACATCCGAGTGGGCAGATTTTATGGCGATCATATAATCACAAACGCTGACCGCATCCAGCTGCAGGACCGCGATAGGATTTAACACTCCGCGGTATACGGAGGGATTATTACTCCATGCATTCTGATGGAGTCAGACGCACAATGGATCAATAACTACGGGCTGAGCACATATTCAGCCCATCCGGTGACCATTAGGGTCTCTGTTTTTGCCCTCCAGCTTTAGGTTGAGATGTGTGGCCGAAAACCTCTTTAACTGATCATTTACTGATAAAGCACCAGCAGATCACTCAGCTTCTGTCCGAATGAAGCTAACGCCATGACGGTACTACGTGGAAAACGTCCTTCGCTGTCCAGTTTCAGCTTTCTGGGGTTCTGGACGATGAGGTTTATTCAGGCAGGAGAATTATGTTTTACACTCATTGAATACACTGTGCATTATAAAGCACTAGCTAATCTCCCTGTAAGAAGGGCTGTGCAGGCCCTGCATAATGTATAACTCGATGATGAGACTTTGGAGAACTCGCTGATTGAAATATACTTTATTACAGGGCCATCCATGTTACCCTTGGAGCAGAAGCTCACTTGGGTTGCTCCTCCGCAAGATGGACATGCAGATGTAACCGGACTACAACTCCCATTCAGCCGTCCCAGCAAATTGTTATCTATTAGATAAATCCAAAATAATTACGGTGATTGGAAAACAAACCGCACAATCAATAGGAGGTCTTAATCAATTTAGGTATGTTTTAACCAAACTTTACCCGGGCGGTACCAAATAATTACCCCGCATGGTCAAGCGTCAGTTACCTATAGAACTTTGCCCAAAAGTCCCATTCCAACAAACATCTCATCTCATTTACCTCTATGTAAAAAAAAAAAAAAGGGAGAATTTAACAAACAGGGCAGCACATATTCAAATGAATGAGCAAGCGGGAAGACGAGAATAAAAAAAAAAAAAAAAAAAAAGTGAGATTTTTCCAAAACGGTGTTACTTCTTTTGCCCACAGATGTGAGATGCACAAAACACATTATTTCTCCCAAGACGAGCTCTATCTACGAAGTGGAACGGTCGGGAGAAGAGTCACGGAAAAACTAAAAAAAATATTAACTATTCAATGACTAAGTAAAAGGTTTCAACGGCTACTACGAAAAAGCAATGAGGCCATTTTAGGGCAATATTTTAAGTGTTTTATCCACATATTGTTATACAGTTTTTTACATTGTGAATACATACACACCACGCCTGGCCTGCAGACTCTTCTATAGCGGAGTGATAGTTACTAGTAAACCCACCAAAAAGTGAGTTACACACACACATATATATATATATATATATATATATATATATATATATATACACACACACATATACATATACATACACACACTTATTTTAACAGAAATAACTTTACGGCAGATGGCAGCACCCCAGTTCTTCCCACTGAGCTTACTGGTCACACTGTTCCCGAGGCACTGAAATGCTGCGAATGAATTAGCTAGCAGGTAAGCAAATCAGGACTGGCTTGCTGGATACCTGAATGAACCACCTTGCGGTCCTCAACGCTGTGGCACGCACGTCTACTACAAATCAATGCAAATAAACACGGCGGTGACATGTTTTGTTATCGTCGGGTTATACCTCCCAGGATGCCCATTTTGTGTGTTTTACACGCACTACAGAGCGGCGGAACGCTGCCTACAAACGATTGCCCTTCGAGGGGCTTGTTCTTTAAGTCAGCTCCTGCTTTTTGGGGGAGGGTGGTGAGGCTAATTGTTATTGCCACATTATAAGCTTGTGAGCAAGCCCCCCCCCCCTTGATGTGTTGTTTTTTCAGGGGTTATTCATTAAATATAGGATAGGCAATAGAGCAGCAGCGTATTCACTAAGGTGTGGTTTTAACCCTCTCGCTTCAATACTGCCAACACTAGAAGAAGCTCGCTGGGGTCAGCCCTTTATAACGTTTAGTGAAGGAGCTGAACACTTCCTTTAGTGGATAAACCCCACTAAGTTTACATTATGAAAGGCTTTGGTACTAACAAGCAATTAGATTGCCCTGTTTAAAGAATATTTAAAGGGACACTACAGCCACCTTGCACACGATAATTTGTTGTGGTGTTGGTTTTTTGAAGGCACAGGGAGGATTCTCTATATAGTCCTTCCATATACATTTAGAGACGTTTGGCCGAATACATGTTGCTGCGGCCAGGGGTCTTTTCAGACCCCAGTGTGCACTTGTGGCAAGCAATCCTAATGATTTCAATCAGATCACTGAGGAAGAGGGCAGCTGCAGAAACAGGGTTGCAAGTTCTAGGTTTATTTTGAAGACTGTATATTAAACACTACTTTAACATGTATTCTTCTTTAATTGTGTCAGTAGCATAAAAATGTCCTTTTAACGTAACCAGATTTTTTTTAAACAATCACCTTGCAGATTTTACTATGCATGACACAGGGCCAGTCTCAGGCAGAGATATTTGTTAGGATAGCAAAGGATAT
>VKOC01000006.1:3476167-3494949 GCA_009364415.1 Spea multiplicata
TAAGGGAGTGTTGAAGCAAAATGCAAGTTTCCACCATATGAAGATCAGAAGCTGCCTCCGATCCCTGTGCCAGCTGCTAAACTCCAGGAGACCTAATGATCGAGAGGAACGTCCACCTCTCCCTGCTAAAGCCGTGCCAGAAAGTAATCCGATTTAACAGTCACAGCACAAATGTAGTGCTTATTATTTTTGTGTAATTGTGTGGGTTGGTTAGATTTCTGTTGAGAGAGTTACTGGAGGATTGCAGTGATGATTGCGCAGTAACTGTGCGTGATAGGAGTCGGCGTACCAGACACGTACTGAGATGTTAAGGCAACCGGCATGTGGTTAAAGAGAATTAATCATCGACTGTTGATAAAATCAAGCTTTCTTTTGTTAAAACAACCATATGTTGTTTAACGCTCTCTTCCCTATAGGCTCCGGTTTCCATAACTCCTACGGTTGCCATTTTTAGATTCTCGGAAAAAAAAATGGAATTTGCTGGCAGCTTAGACCCATTTGGCCCATCTAGTCTGCCAGTTCTTTATATACAATAAAACCTCAAACCTTGTTTGGTCCGATATGGGGGGGGGAATAACTGTGACAATAAGAGGCACAGGGAGCCGCATTCATTCATCACCATATTATACAGAAAATGTGCCTTTTTGCCCATAAGTCCTGTCCCAACAATCCTAGTTTATGTATTATTAGTATTATTGGAGTGTGATTTATATAGGCGCAACAGTTTTACGCAGCGCTTAATACAATCCATAACTTCGCAAGGAGCGGTCTGGACAAGAGAGAATCGGACAGACTAAGGGAAAAATCCGATACATTAGGTTGGAGAGGCTGGCTCGGAAGCTTACAATCTTTTTTTTTTTTTTTTTTTTTTTTTTAAATACGACCCGGTGAGTTGGAAATTAGCTATAAAACATGACTGCCACAGAATGCCACGGCCCTCATGTACGATCTGCGCTCTGTTCTCGGCCGTACGAGTCTTTAGTGTCCCCTGTAAGTCGGATGTTGCCACCTCGAGTGCAGAAGAATCTAAATCTCATTTTTTTAATTAATTTCAAGGCGCTATAAGCCGGCACTAGGAAGTTTTGACTGAATAAACAAAAACACGCGCAACTTTGGCTAATGCTAATTACCACGGCTGTGGGGTATATTCCAGACTTATCTCGGATTCAGAGTCAAATCAATATTTACAGAGCATTGGAGCCTCGGAGAATTTGAAACCTTGTGATTAGAGTTCATCATGGTTTTATCCGCTCTTCAAAGAGAGCGCAGACATCAAACGTAATTAGCCTTCATTCAGGAGTAAGTGACATCGCCTTATTCCCACGCGCAGCGCTTCTTGGGGTTTAATAATTAAAGATCCTTTCTTTGATATCTTCCTTAATTTCTTTGGCACTGTTTTCTCCTCCGAACCTCTGAAATGTGAGACACGGGGAATTGCGATAAAACCCTCAAACTACAACAGAGCCAGACATTTAAGCGGCCGATTGCATTAATTAGAATGCACCGGATTAACTTGTCATGAACCGAAATGGAGCCGGGAAGGAAACATTGGAATATGAATTACTGTGATATTCCTCAAATCTTGCTGGCGGGTAAAGAACCGTTTGCCGCATCTGGTCTGTCCGTTTTCCTGGTCTAAAGACCTCAATCAGTCCTTGGTCTCGTCTTAGATTCGGGAGCCATATGCCTGTCCATTTTCTCACTGTATTATCCTCTATCACTTCTGCTGGGAGGCTGTTCCACTTAGCCACCACTCTGTGAAGCTGAGCCCTCACATTACATCTAAGCCTCTGACTCTCGTTCTAACATTCCTACTCTGAAATAAACGTCCATCCAGTACTTTATTAAATCCCTTTAAGTTACTACTCTGGAGTACAAACCAAATTGGGTGTCCGCGGCTGGATCCTTCCTGTAGATTCCACTTAAATGTATCTAAAATGTGACCAAAATGCAGCTTCAAGAGCTACAGTCTTTTTCCTGATGGTTATAAGTGTTTATAAAGCTTTTAAGATGACTTTCCACTTTGCTGTTTGATGAAACTAAAGCGATGGGAATGATCTGCTGTGGATATGGAGTCAGGAAGCCCTACATTCATACACATTGTGTAAATTCTTAATGGTGGGAAGATACATATTAGGGTCTTCCAGCTACTCTGGCATTTAATGTTCTCCTTGGTCAAGGTATCCAGGATAGCTTTTGTGTTGATATTTATTAGAACCTTTTAAATATACATAAATATACATGTTTCTAAGGTCATGTGAAGGTGTGTGAATGAGGTTCTTGTTATTTCAGTGTTAGCGCGTGTGTGTGAGATGCACCATTGGGTGTTCGTCGTGTCCTCAATGTACATTTTCTGTGCAGTAAAACAGATATTGCTGTATGCTTTAGTGTTACTCTCCCCGATTATATCTCTCTGAAACCTAATCTAATGAACGTGATGTTGGCTTCGGAGCCGTAGAAGTGGCCACATTACCTGGTTACCTCATTACGCGGCTGTGTGCTTGTGGCGTCGGCATCATCCAATCAAACGCGATCCCAGAGAGATTTCACAGCAAATGTCACTCATATGGAAGCTTTCTGCGGTCATTATATTAACTGTCAGGACAGCAGTTTACAGAATACATTTGACATTTTTCCCTGTTTTTTTTTTTCTTCTTTTCTTTATAAAGACATGACATTGTTATTATCGTATATATTAAAAAAAAAAATCTAGACCTCGTTTGTTAAATTTGTAATACTGTTTTAAATTCTCCATAGACAATTTGTATTCTATATACATAAAATAATTTACATAATGTACATATGCATTTAGGTAGGAATTTTTGACATTTATTTATCTTTTCACACTCATGCGGCTCGAAGGAGAGATGAACCGGGGAAATGGTAGATTTAAAAAATCTACAGCGGGGGAGGGGCAAATAATATAGGGAAAAAAATGCAAGCACCAGAGGTCATGGTTTATAGTTAGTCAGAGACTAAAGATGGGCAAAAGGCATCTTTGCTACTTTTAGTACTGATAGATCCCGTGGACTTTAAAGGGGAGCAACTCATCGTCCCTGTACTTTGTGAGCAATTAATTTTGCATCCTTGACAAAGCAAAAAGCACGTGCCTGAAGTAGAAGCTGCAGCCCTCCAAATGTCCTCTTCCTCCACAGTCCAACAGTTCTTGCAACAGATTGGCTTTTTAAGGCAGCCAATTAGTGGGAGGAAAAGTTATCCCATTATTATTATTATTATTATTATTTATTGCTTTATATAGCGCCATCAAATTCATTCAAATCAGACCCCGTTTGCTGATCGAGCGCTGAAGCTGACTGGAGGTCGGACACAGCGCCTGCACTGAATGAGAGATCGTGACAATTTAAAGGGACCCAACAAATATATACATTAAAGTGCGTGATGGCTGGAGTTTGCCTAACTTGTGACGTGCAGTATTTATTGTTACAACTTTGTCGATGCCTTCTCTTGGAATCTTTTACCATGCTGCCTATATATATAAATAATATAGAATGTATATATAATGCCCACTGTACCGGTATAGGAACGCCTAGACCTAGTATTTCCCTTTAGCCCGCAGACTGTTGGTTCTGGGCTTCCCCTGTTTTATTAGACTTGCCATAGAGAATTATGCGTGAAATAATAGATGCAGCCTGGTCGTGGGAGCCGAGCCGCGTCTAACCCTATGGTGACTTCTTATTTATTTATCTTTTTTTCCAGTAATAAACCTCCGAGATTAGCTATCCATTTTTCTGGGACATGGTGTATTTCATCCTCTTTGATGACAGTTCGATCCTTGAAGAAGTAATAATCTCTGCTGGACTCTCTGTCTTATCCTCTGCCTTCAGAGCCAATACCTGTCAGCTTGAAAAATGAATTATTGCCTAAATATTAGCCTGCTGCTGGAATCCACCTGTCCGCGAGCAGCGAGCAGCGGCAGGGGCTGCTCTCCTCCCTCATCGGAAACTTTCCCTCCGCGTCTATTAATGGCTTTTTAAAAGCTTGGGTAGTTTAGAATTTAGTCGTATTGTGTACAAAATGTACTGGTTGACAATTTGGATTCCTTATATTGTAATTTCCTTATATTAGAAACCATAAAGATGCTTCTCAAAAAGAAAAGATGTAAAGTTGCATAAACCTTCAAGACCTCAGAGGTCTCATTGAATGTAAAAAAGAAGATAAAGTCCCCCAAAACAGCTTTTTCCGCTAAAGACTCTCATGTTTTAGTCCCGTGCAGCCATATCCATTCCCCGTATTATACAGACTCCTCTGTGCATTCTATGTATTCATTTCCTCGGGTCAGAGTTCTTCCTTCCTAATTAATTTAATTAGTCCCTTTGAACTTTGAGTTAATTTCCCAAGCGTAGCGTGCTTGTTTATCCTTATTTTCAGGGTTAAAATGCTTCACGCGGCGCTTGCTACATTTTTTTGATTAACAAACTTCTTTCTAGGATAGATATTCACATTATTTGTATGAACGTCTTTAATTCTGGATTATCTGCACAATAACGATTATTATAGAGATGCTGGTAGGTCGTTTAACGTGTCCAGGGTCCATAGGAAAGATGTTCTGGGGGTTGCCAGAAAGTTGATATTTGGAAGGGTTGTCATAGGGGGTCACTCGGCCCTTTCCTGGGCCGAGGCACAATGTCCCTTGAGATATAGATATTGAAACAACAAAATGCTATTCAGAGATGAAATATTAGATTGTGGGTGCCATTATTGGGGAAAGAAGAATCAAAAACATCTGAGTTACTTTCACCCATATAAATATGTAATTTCTTTGTTTTTATACTGTTCTGTATGATTATCTGCTACATTATGTGTGAGTCCTGCACCAGTCATACTTTTGGTTGCTGGATATAAATATAGATCATTAACAGAACTCCGATTCTTTGAATAGTTATGATAAGCGGCACCCAATTAGTAATGAATTAGTTGCCCCTTCATATGCCATCGCAGGGGCTTCGGGGTCATATTGCATGTCTTCTAACTGGTGCGCATTGTCACGGTCATACATGTTGTCACGGGGAACTTTAACTATGTCTTGAGAGCCCTGGTCATACTAGACACTGGTAGTCCGGGGAGAGCTACTTTTTTTTTCTAATGTTTTCTTCTGCCTGGAACAAAATACCCGTTATAAGTCTCGAAAGTAGAGGCATTTTATTGATCTTCAGAGGATTACAACCTTGTAAACAGCAGTGATGTTCCAGTAAGCTGAAGCTCTCAGCCTGGTTTATAGCTTAAAAGTACTGACTCCTGGACTGAAATTAAATTGAAGGAGGGCAGAGGTTCCCATGCGATAAAATATTAATGTATGAAACTTTTTTGGACAGTTTGAGGACCCGTAGATTGTTCCATTGAGCCAAGTGACGTTGATTTTGTGTGATGGCTGTGATTTGTCTTTTCAGATATGCCGCTGCATGTTAGGCGCAGTAGCGATCCTGCGCTGGCTGGACTAGTGACTTCCGTTAGCGACAACAACTTTCCATCGGAGGAGCCGTCGCGGAAAAATCCAACGAGGTGGTCTACAACCCCGGGCTTCGCCAAGAAGAATTCCAGCGCGGGCCAGGGATCCAAGGAACGGAAGGTACTGGTTACATTTTGGTTACGTCTGTGATCGCTAGGATACTTTTTTATGAAAATAAATATATTTAGGTCAGTTTGAAGAATTCCGGGTATAGCTTTTCTGCTATCGTTTTTTTTGTTTTGTAGTTACTTGCGTATTAAAATCAAGGGTAACGTTCTAAATGGAGAGCAGTGATCGAGGAGAGCAGTCTCCTATTCGATACAGCGGACTGCAGCTGCTATTCAAATAATTATTTTAAATAAAGACTTTATAAGCTTGATGTGCGCACCGTTATAATGAAGAAGTCCCTGGGTCTGATGCATTTGTCTGATTCCAAAACTGGGCAGATGTCAGGAGCCAAACACATAATTCACTAAAGAAAATCCTCTACTGTCCAATATTTAAATTTCTGCATGGGGTTCGGATCGTCCAGTGCTGCCGCCAACTGCCCTGCCTGTAGATGTATATCTCTATAATATATAAGAATAATAAGGTCAGTATTACCTTTTTAAAGCTAAATTAATGGCAAAATGCCCACATATTGGCTTAGCGCGAGTCTACAGAAAGCCGGGCAGAGAACTTGGTTCCGCTGGCTGGCGCGTTCTTTGTGTCTTTTTTGTTGTTGACCCCTCTTGTCTTTTTAGTGCAGATTTTGGTCTTTAATATAAAAGCTGTCAGCCTTTCATACAAAGTGTTTGTAATTTGTCCATTTTTGCAGAGCGTGCCACTCTAAGACATTTCGGTGACATTTGCCTTAAAACCACCTGACATTCTTTCTTGAAGTCAAACTCTAGCCGTTCGGTTGTTATCCTTTTAACGCCGTGCTGCTGTTAGTAAGATTTACCGAGACATTTTCAATAGATCACCTTTTTCCTTTGTGTTGGAGTAATGCTCCTGTCTGGGTAACCATGGGGGGGGGGGGCGCTGATTTGCACCGAGACATTTCTTTAAAGTCACTTATTTGGTAATCAGCGGAACTTGCTCTTTATGCCGGGAAAATTAGTATTTCAGCGGGAACGGTAGTCCTGTTGTAACCTTTGCAGACTTCATTTTTATCACCCAGCAGTAAAAGTAAGAGACCCAGCGATAGAGATTTGGGAACGGGGGCTCCGTGGTGCGTTGTTTTGCGTTTGGCGGGTTTTCACTTCAGGGATTGAAAGCCGGATCCCGGGAAAATCAGCTATATTATTTATATAGAGAGCAGAGCTTGTCCGAATTTCTAATGTCTGGACTATGGGATGAACTGGTCTCCCTGCTGTAGCGATATTACCCCCTTTCTAAGTCTCTCCGTGTTCCGTAGAGCCATACTTTTTCTTTATCTTGTTGTTACGCGGTGTGTTTGGGTGTCGCGTTGGCCTGAAGGTTCTTCTGAGCTGTAGGACAGCTGCGTCCATATTGGATGGATTTTGGACCAAGACTGGACAGATCTTGGCAAATCATATAAATGTTGGAGCCGGTTTTTAAGACATGTCACTCATAATCTTACGTGGGCATCAGTAGGCAAACCCCTTTGTTGGCTCCTGATTTTTCTGCTTGGCTCCTGAGTACTGCACCAATTTAACTTCCTCATGTCTGCGTTCATACGGTTTTGACCAAATTGTGTGGTCATTGGTAGGCCCGGTTCCTTCATGAGCGTGACACCGTCTGTGTGTATAAAATAATCAGCCCTTATGTAGGAAGAATTTCTACCCCAACATATAAAGGCAATGTCCCTCTTAGGCGAAACAGCAATAGCGCTTAGCATGTTAAGCATATGAACCTTGGCGGATCGGCCTTTTCACTCTTTCCTCAAATGATTTAATCTTATAAAAACAAGAACTTTTGAGAAGCCTTTCCAGTTCCTTTGGCAGCAGCTTATCGCTGTCTGTTTTGGTGTCGCGTGAAGTTTCAGTAGAGTAGATGGAACGGCACCTTTAATAAAAGAACGGTGGGAAAGAAGTAGGGTCTGGGTATTGTAGCGCTTTGTCGCTCCGGCTTGTGTTTATTGATTGGGCCGCCCAGCGATCATTCGGGGTTTATTCTGTTAACCCTTTGTGATATGCCGTCTGGGTCACTAGTTTTCCGGGGGAGGGAGCTCTCTACGTGGTCCTTCCACTTATTTTAGAAACTCTTGATAAGTGGCGGCTCTGCTTCGGGATCACACAGGCGAAGGTCATCTGCTTTGTAGCTGTGACTGTCTATAAATTCAAGCAATAAGCGTGAAACCAGTCAAGCCTCACAGTTGGAAGCATGCTTCTTAGAACAAGAAAAAACATTCTGTGCCGTCTGTGGAAGCTGCAGCTCTCAGCATGAGCTGCGTGCATCTCAAATCATCCTATTTCATATAATATCTCTGCTAAGATTTCTTAGTGTCTGAATAAGTTTGTGCTTATAGAAAGAACTCCTTTTATTAAGCCTCCTAAACGTTCTGCTCTCCCTACCTTAGAGGACTTCAAGGATGTTTTACCTTACTGAGAGGGTGCAGATAAATGGAACAGCCTCCCAGCAGAAGAAAACACACACACATACATACGTTATCTTTTATTTCTATAGCGCCAACAATTTACACAGCGCTTAATACAATACATATATTCAAGGGGTCTGGCAAGAATATAATTAACACTCTGAGAGGTAGTGTGGGGGGGGGTCGTATTAGTGGTTTTGAGAAGTTTCTTGAATGTCGGGAGGAAGGGTGAAGCTGAAGGTTCGGTGGAAGTTGATTCCAGAGATACGGGGGCAGCCCGAGTGAAATCTTGTAGACGGGAAAAGGAAGAGGTGATGAGTGAGGAGGAGAGCCTTAGCCCATGGGAAGAATGTAGGGATCGAGTAGGAGAGTATTTGCTTATGAGGGCAGAAATGTATGGAGGAGCAGCATTATGGGGGGCGCAGTGTTATGGAGGGCCCTATATGTTACTACCAGGATTTTAAATATAATTCTAAAGGTAATTTGGAGACAGTGAAGGATTTCACAGAGGGGGAAGCAGAAGAGGAGACGCGTGCAAGGAAGATAAGCCTAGCAGCGGCATTTAGGTCAAAATGTAGAGGAAAGTCGAGAGAAGAGTGTTGCAGTAGTCAAGATGGGAAATAAGTGAATGAACCAGAGTTTTTGTGGATATATATATATATATATAGTGTGATGCAGAGGTCTTCATGGATCGGGCTTTTCACTTTAGTGTTTGCAGGGGGAATGGGCTAAAAGACCAATCTTACATGCTCAGAATAGTTTTCCCTCGTGTATAATGTATTTTTCTTTCTTTTAAAACAGAAAGATGAGAACTACAGGAGTCTGCCCAGGGAGTCCAGTAACTGGTCTAAACAGTTTCAAAGGGATAATGCCCGCTCTTCACTGAGTGCCAGTCACCCACTGGTGGACAAGTGGCTAGAGAGGCAGGAGCAGGTAAAAGACCACGTTTATTTGTTCTTACTGCAAGAGGGGGGGTCTCAATCCAAAGTGACAGGATAGAGGGGGCGCAGCTTTCTGAGAGAGCAAACGGATAACCCCAGCGAGTTAACTGCTTTTATTACACGTTATGTATCGCGTGCCAGCAGGTTCTGTAGCGCTATTACATTGGGAGAGATTCTACAGTTAACAGTAAAGATGTTAAGACGCATGCGGTACAGAATAACAAAAGGGCCGAGCTTTGCGCTTACATTTTCTTAGGAGGTGAAGGTCTTGCTTGGACAAAGATGATTTGATTGTAGCAGGATCTCCCCTGGATTTTCCCCCTGAAGTTTCTGGATTTACCTGCTTGAATACAGGTGTCTTTACGTACTTTAGCAAGTCTTTGTAATGGGCTATTAAGGGGTTAGCATTGAAGAGTGACACAGTCAGCACATGTAAGCTGTGCCGAGACACCCATTAAGATGCACAGGTATGCTGGGATCTCCAAATGCACACCCGCTGGCTGACCACAGGTATTGGGCTATGGAGCCCTGCTTGCAGATCAGTGTGATTAGAACAGACAAATCAAGAGGAGGAATTATAAAAACAAAGTTTAAAAAAAAATGGATTATTTTTTTAAGGAAAAAGGAAATAGGTAACATTTAATGGGAGCCCAGTGATGTCTTTATGACACCACTGGCATCAAAAATGTATGAGAGATCTCCAAAGGGATCTCAATCCATATTCCACTGGATTTCTTTCTTTTTTAAAAAGTGTCCCAATATCCCTTAGTCCCAGCACTACAAGTAAAAATGTATATAAACCTTTGTAGTATTAATACACAGTATAACATAGGGTAATACGTAAAGTATGGATAGAACTCTAGAACATATAAAAAGTGTTGTATGCGGGGTATGACTGTAATCAGGGGATGTCGACAACCATAAATTGGCTCATTCTTCAGCGGTGCCACCTACTCTGTATAAGAATTCCAGGCAAAATTGCAAAAAATATCCCCCCCTATTTTTAGAATAGGCGTATTTACTTATTTTACAAATTATCTCTAATTTGTTTCCCGTAATGTTAAAAGAAGGCCACAAGAAAATGGTGTGTAAGTTGTGCAGTTTCATCAAATATGCAAAAGGGGAGTCATGGGTTTAACTAAAAAAAATAATAAAGGAGAAAACCAAACACACAAACCCTGGGCCCGAAGGGGTTAATTAAATCAACCTAATGTGTTCATGATTGGTGAACTTTGTGTGTTTTGTCTGAAAACAGGGTTTCTGTTTGAAGCTTAGAGGAAGATCTGCGGAGGATCGCGCTGTTTTGTCACTAGGGTTGCTCCATGTTTTAGGGCGTCTTTATGGCCCAGTAATCCTCCGATATGTTTGATCCCCGTACCTTCGATCGGCTTTGTCTGTGGCTTCCGTTCGGAACTTTGAGAATCCCCGGACTCTCGTGGCTCGGAGTCTCGGAAAATAAGAGCTGCCATATGATCTAAGCGTACGTTTTATTTTATTACGCTTCTTTTCCTCTCAAATTAAGAACGTCTTCTGATGGCTTCTCTCCTGCTTGAAACGAGAATGCGATCCGTCTGCGGCCCATGAAATAACGTTAGTCTACTCTCCTTATTTCATTTCTACCCAGACTGATACAAAAATTGGATTTTCTCAAATCAAATTGCCCAGAATCACTAACAGCAGTGAAGCAAATTAAAACAATACAGGCCTATGTAAGTTAATCTCGGCAAATTATTAAAAAATCTAAGGTTTACGGGGGCCGGTCTGATGGGGGCGGGGGGTACGTCAGGCAATGTTAATAAGACAATGAAAAGTAGAATGGCGATTAACTCCGTTTTAAGAACCCAAATGTAAGTCGGGTTCCAGCTGTAGGGTCAGCGCAAGCTGGAATCCTCGTTCATTGACATCCTTGAAGAGAGTAAACAAGCGTTCGCACCGCAGACTCCTTTCCATCTTTGTATTTCTTGTAAGTCAATCATCGCCGCTCTGATAATGTATCTTCATCGACTGGCGGACAAAGTTTCTGCTTCAGAAAAAAAAATCTATTTTTTTTTTTTGTTTGAAGAGAAGAATATGGGCTACTAATAAACAGGTTTACAAGTGCGGCTGTCTGTTAATACGTTTATAAAGTCGGATGATATTCGGGATGCTTTGTTGGTAGCAAACCTGGAATCTTAGAGTCCCTGTCGTTTAAAGGGGACGACGTTCGCCTGTTTAGTCGAAGATTCCCCCTTTCGGTGGCCTGTTCATTGTGGGCTTATCTGCGACAAGGGTTTTTTTTTAGTATGCAGTTACATTCGAAGCTGTAATTTATTACTCTGTTATATATATCAGTCTCACCTTTTCAGGGGAGTAACGTGAGGTTGGGTAATGCTGAGTTTTGGGGGTTTATGGGACCGCTCTTGCATGATTATAAGCCTATATATATATATATATATATTATATATATATATATATATATATATATATATATATATATATTTGGGACCCCAAAGGCTAGAGGTCGTTAGGGGCTATTTAATCCCCGCCTGCACAGGGATACGTGGGTACACGGCGGCGCTCCTCCGATCCTTCCCGTCTCGAGGTTTGGATCGTAACGGCGGCCGGTCCGTTAGTGGAATAAACAGCTGTGTGTCAGACCTTTAGAGTTTAATATCGCTTATCAGAATAGATCTAGATAAATTAATGTTTTCATTGCCAAAGTCTCTAAAGCAATTTTACAAAATTGGAGAGTTTCTGTCCCCCCCCCCTCCCCCAGTTAGAGATTGAAGGCCGTTCTGTTCTGGGAACGCTGCCGGCATCTATATAATAAAGTGCGCTTCGTTTTTTTACTTCTGAGCAGCATATTATAATTTATCTTATTTATTATTTTTTCTAATCAAGTGGTTTTTGGTATCATTTATTTCTATGCAACTTTTAAACAGACGAGCCATGAGTTCAGTTTCACATTCACAATGTCAGTGTTTGTAATACCTGAGACCCCGTAAGGTTTGTTCCACCATCACAAATATTACAGAACAGCATCTTGTCTGTCTTTGGGGAGAGCTTTTAACGAATGATTTCTCGGAGGCAGGTGATAGAGCAAAACGAAATGCTAGACCTCTTCACAGCCCGGCTCTCTCTGTGTTCTTCTAATCTCGGTCACCGGTGGGAATGAAGAACAAGATATTGTCCGCAGTCACAACCCGGCAGCACCATAAGTCTAAGAGGGGCATGATGGTTGGAGAAGATGTGGGCAGCCATAGGACGCAACATTATATTATATAACATATCTCATGTCTGTGCGTGTTAAGGGCACCTCAGATGATTCGAGTCTTAATTAAACTATTTTATTCATTGCAGTCTGAAACAGTCTCGCGACTGAGATGCATGTTGATGTGTTGACACAGAATCATACATCCCAGGTGTCCTTTTGTCGGAGGGACAGTCCCTTTTGTTGGAGCCATATCCCTCTGACCCTTTCTGCCCCTGATGTCTCTTTGTGTGGGACCCCCGACCCAGTATCTATGGACATTGTGGAGAATGTAACTTTAAGGGTCCTTAATGATGCCAAAACCCAGATAAATAACGTAGTCTGTTCTCTCACAAGCAAGGACGCTTTAGTTTTTTGGTTTAATCCTTGAAATAAAGAACGTGTATCAGGTAGGGAAGTGTAGGAGTACTCGTTGGCTCTGAAAGAGTTAATCGTTGCATAGCAAGCATCCGTTTCTGTTCAGCGGTTGACCTGATTCCTAAAAGTCCATTAGCTTTCAAAGTAATTGCATTCATTGAACTTGCAAAGTCTGAAACGAGATTAAAGAGCAGTGCGGTCATTAAAAAGCCATATGTAACAATCGGGGAGAAAAAACAACCTCCATTCTCCCTAAACCCGCTACTTTCTAACGGTGGGTAATCTTGTCATATTGCTGATCTAGAAATGAGTCCTCCCCTTCTGGACTAAGTTTGGTGAATCTTTGCGTGTAACGTGCCCCCCCCCCCCCGTCCCATAATAGACTGGCAGCACAGATAGCGCCTGTCAATCCATTCTTCTTTCCGCGGGAGTTCCAGGACTCCTGTTCTTCGGGATCATTAATATCTGATAGACCGTCCCCAACTCCCAGTCTGCGCCGACAGTCTTTGTGTATCCTAAAGCAGCAATATTTTAATCTTATCGCATCTGTTGGTTCGGAGTGAATGGGAGTTAGTGTGGGTTTTTCTTCTTTTGCCAGCCTTAACCATCTGCTTCTGTGTTGTGGGAGTGCGGCTTATTATAATTTGGTTTGTCTGCTTTCTTTAGTTCCTTCTTCTCAACTTTCTTTTCACCAGCCTTTTATTTTGATTTTTTTGGCCTGACTTTCTCATTTTAAACGTTAAACCTCCCGCAGACAGACTTTATCACTCTTGTACGATACCTTCCACGATAAAGCCAGCGTGTCGCATCCATCCGCTGTCACTTTAATCTATAGGGTCCCCCGAGCTATTAGACCGGACCCTGAGATATGTTCTGGAATGTTAAGTCACGCTTGTGGTCCTTTGTTGAGTGAAGCAAACTGACCGCGTGCTGGAAAGGATCACGTCACAAGGTTTTTATGGGCACAGCCTTTGGGGCAGCGCGTTTGCGCCCCCCCCCCATGCATTTTATATATCTCCCTTGTTGCTGGGGTCAGCAGCCGTAGCCCCGAACCCTCATTTGTCGGCAGAAATACAGGACAGGTGTGTGCGTGTGTAAATATATATATAATGTAGTGTGTGTGTGTGTGTATATATATATATATATATATATATGTATTGCAGGGTATGGTTGATGGATGGCCTTCGGTAATTTTAGGGTTGAAGTAATTAAAAATGGCAGGACTTTTATTGTAGATGAATCGTCACATTCCCATTATTTTCCCCCATTGCTTTAATAATAAGTATATGCACTACAGAACCATATTATCTGTTGGCCAACGAGAGGAGCCATCAGTTGAGGGAATATAAACACGGATGGGATAGACTGGTAAAGACTGAGACCTTAATCTGTCCTTGGTCTCTTCTTAGATACGGGAGCCATAAGCTTTATCCCATGCTTAATTTAAATTCTCTCACTGTTTTCGCTTCTACCACGTTGGCTGGGAGGCTGCTCCACTTATCAAGAACCCTTTCACTAAAGTAGCAGGAGATCTGTTTTTTTTTTTTGGGCAAACAGAAATTGCACGGTGGCTATCACTGCATGACTCCCATAGCTGGGATTTCCTCTGCTTACCCTTTAAGACGATACATTTAACTGCAGTGTAATAGATACAACCTTTCAAAACCATCTAGCCCTCTTCTTTGGCACATTACACCGGCCCGTCATTCTCAGGGTAACCCTTTAACCTGCTCGCTCCCTGCTGGTGCCCTCTTCCCACTCTGTGAGGAGGGCTTCGGTGGTCAGAGCTGGGACGTGGTGTTGGAAGTCCGTGATCGTTTAGCCGTTAACTCCGTGCAGGATATTGCGGCCGGTATTTTTTTCTCTTATTTCCGAGTATAGATTGTATCGGGTTAAGTGCTTAAAACTGGGAAAGCGTAGTTTGCTTAATAAGGCTTCACAGTTGCTATTTTCAATTATTCTGTATTACATCAAGTTTATGCGGGTTAAAATTACAGGCTGATAAGATTAAAAATGGTTTCTCCTACCCACGGAGCTTTTAATACTCCAGAGGAAATGCGCTGCTTGAGAAATGTGTGTTGTAATCTTTTGCAGACACAATGCAGTAACTCCCAAAAACCAGCGGCCAAAACTCTTATATAAACCGCAAAGCTTGCAAAAGGCAATATTTTTTTTTGGTTTGTACCGTTCCCGGGTGGAAGAGGTCCGGGTGAAATCTGCCGGATCGTTCCTATTTCTGTTATTATTACCCTATTACCTTGGGAGGACAAATGTGCTGCGAAACAAACCGTACCTCCAGTGCCATTAGATCTAGAAGCTGGGGCGACTACGTGGTCCCTGTAACTTGCCTGGTCACAGTACGATCCACAGTGGACGTCCATTAAGACTACTAAATGCTATCTCGGCTATTCCTTCTCTCCACTCCTTTACTCTACTTTCCATTCACTCCTTTACTCTACTTTCCATTCACTCCTTTACTCTACTTTCCATTCACTCCTTTACTCTACTTTCCATTCACTCCTTTACTCTACTTTCCATTCACTCCTTTACTCTACTTTCCATTCACTCCTTTACTCCTTTACTCTACTTTTCATTCACTCCTTCACTCTACTTTTCATTCACTCCTTCACTCAACTTTTCATTCACTCCTTAGCTCTCATTTTGCCTCCTGTTTCCATCCAAGAAGTTATGTTCAGCGGAACAGGTTTGGGAGGAATTGTTAGACATTCTTTGTGTTGGCGTCTGTGGACAGAGGAAGACATTGAAATGGTTAAGTGGGGGAGGCATTTGGTTGAAACAATGGAGGATGGGAAAGTGAGGAATGTATTATCTTGGTCATTGTTTTCTCCCCGTGGGAGAGAATTCTCTGGACACTTGTAGCTGTAAGGTGGCAGTCCTGTGGAATTAGGTCTCGTTTTCTAATTTGCGGTTTATGTTGGAAATAAGAAATATCAGACTTTTTTCTCGTGTCAGTTCCATATTGTATCTTCAGTGTCTGTACAATAGACCTTCTTCAGGAGTCGTGTGATGTTGGATTTCTACCCGATTTCCCAGAGACCGAGCAGATATTGCCCTGCGTTTCCAAAGATGCTGATGTTGCAAACTCCAAACATTCACATGATATCCCATCACGCCGTGGGCATATTTATTTCCAGAACATAGACGTTAATGTGCCGGGGTGGGAGTAAAGAAGCGATCTGAGTGGCTCTGTGCAGAATGGGAGCCAGTATACGGAACCTGAACTTAGAATTTGTATCCGTGGACTCTTTTGCACAGAAACTCCCCACTTTGTGGCTTATCGCTCGTCACTTTACGTGGCAATTCTTTAAAAATGATCGTTGATTAGGCCGGACTCCCATATTACTTTTGTTGAGCAGCGTTTCCTCCACGGCCGAACATACGCAGCAGCTGGGCTTCGCTGCGGCTGGCAATATGGAAGCGGCTGAAAAGACTTCTTACACTTGCACCGAGCAGCTGCTTCGCATAGCGTGACCTGCCCACCGCGCTGCCGCTAATTGTCATGTGTGTTTGTTTAGCGTGTGCCAAGTAGCGCGCCACCATCGTCCTTTGTGAAAGACAATACGGCATTACCGTCGCTCCGTTAGCAGTTTGTGAATTAAGGCAAAGACCCCGGCACCTGCCAATATAGTCAGCTGCGCAAAGCCCCATCCATCCAGCACGCAGCTTGGTCCCATATGTGCAAATTATACCCCTTTTCTGTTAATCAGATCGCTTGGTCCCCGAGCCAACATTTTGCAGAATATCGGGGGCTTGGTATTTAACCCCTTCCCTGTCAAAGGGAGAAGTACAGTCTTCGTCGCTGGCCAAATTGTAGCCCCGAATGTTTTTAATCTCACAGTTAGTGTTACCAGAATTCTGTCAACATTGATTTATGTTCTTCTCAAATCAAATGTTTTTCTTTTAGCAATTTGCTTTTTTAAAAAAAAAAAAAAAACAGCACGTAAATTAAAACGTTATTCCTCGTAAATGATGTGCCTTCTGCGTGCCAAAAAATATAATTCACTGCTGTTTTATTGCTTCCTCTAACAAGTATGGGGGGCAAAGAAAGAAAGATTGATACATATGTCAGTATATCGCTGAATTTAATGAAAAGATAAATACACAGTTGATGCTTTGAATATTATTAATAAATGGATTTCAGTAGTTCGGACAACCGGCAGTCCAACCAGTTACGTCGCCATGAAACTGACGTACGGGTGGAAGGTGTGATGGTAAAGCTCCGAACTGGCACCAAACATCCGTAACGTGGATAATTCCCTGCTCGGCTGAAAAATAATCTGACCGGCCTCGGAAAATTGAGTTTCTTTTCGGTTACGGCTGCCGGTATCAGCAGTCGTCGTAAATGGACTCCTGGTCTGGACAGGTGGGTCTCGGATCTTGTATTTTTCTCTTAGAAAGCCATGGTTCGCAGCGTAGAGCAGATGCTCCTGGTATGAGTATGTTATAGATGGTTTCTTTCTTCAAAGCCGGCCACGTACGTATCCAGATACACGCTCTTGGCACTTTCTAAAGGATTATTAATGCTGGCCCACTCCGTAGCAGCCGGAAGTCCTTATCTGTTGGCAATAATAAAGTGCTTACCACAAACCCATTAATTATTATTGTCCGAGGGCAACAGCTTTATATTCTCTTTCTGTCAATAGTTAGTTAATTAAGTCTCTCCTAAGGCTGAGCAGGAAAGAGTACAGTAGTTATGAAAGATTACATTTAAACTTTTCCAAGGAACTAAAAATCATTTCGCCCTTAGATACGCTTACATTGTGAGCTTCAGAACTATTGTTTTTTTCTTTTTTCTATAAATCTTAGTTTTTACAGGTTTAGATGGTAAAATCCAGTTACAGGTATTGAGTAGGACTGTAATGCACTTCAAGACAGGAAGCGGTAGGATTTAACTTTACCGAGTAGGACTCTAATGCACTCCAAGACGGGAAGTGGTGGGATTTTAAACTTTTACTGAGTAGGATCTAATGCACTCGCAAGACAGGAAGCGGTGGGGTTTTTAACTTTACTGAGTAGGAATCTAATGCAATCAAGACGGGAAGTTGGTGGGGATTTAACATTTACATGCGTAGGACTCAATGCACTCCAAGACAGGAAAGTGAGTGGGAATTAACTTTACTCTAATGCACTCCAAGACAGGAAGTGGTGGGATTTAACTTTACTGAGTAGGACTCTAATGCACTCCAAGACAGGAAGTGGTGGGATTTAACCTGGCCTGAGCTAGAATGCACTCAGAGACGGAGAGTTGTACCGATAGCGTTCCCAAGGGCCGTGCTCCATGTCCTCGCTCTCAAAGCTCCCACGGCTTTCCATTACGCGCTGTCCATTTCGACAACAGAGACCTAGATGAAGTAGGGATTGTCACTTGTAATTCCGAGAAAAATCACAATGAAATGGGCAATCACTGCACGACTGAACTCATTTGTATTTCATTTTTTGAATGCAATTGGCATTTGTGTGTAAATAAGACATTTATTATTCAGGGTGAAGTGGATTTCAAACCCCGACCGTGTAAGTAGCGCGACCTTGTTTCGGTTAATGTAGTTTTAAGGCTGGAGAAATAATAAATGTCGTTTATGACACGTCGTATGCATTTTCTGTCCGTGCCGTGTGTAAAACATATAATTAGGGATGTCCCCGGCAGCACTACAATCACAATTTACCGCATCCGGAGGTGACTTGTTTTGGCGGCTTGTTTACTTGCACGCAGCCGTTGGAAAGTTCAAGAAGCTGGTTAACCTTTAAAACACATTACTTGTGGTGCTTGGGAGAGATGAATGTGATCGAAGGGCATATAAGAGACACTTGGAGAACCGACTCATCAATCTCCATGCCCGCTGTACGCGAGTATACCCACAGACCCGCACTTCAGTGTCTTGGAGGAAACGCCGGCGTTACATGACAGGCTGCTTCATATATACTTCATAATTTAAAGTAGGGCTGCAACTAACGATTATTTTAATAATCGATTAGTTGGCCGATTATTTTTTCGATTAATCGATTAATCGGATAAAAAAAATGAATGTAAATTTTTCATTTATTTAAAATAATTTAATAAACAAATGATGTTAAATACAAACAGCAGAATAAAAAAACTTTGATAAAATACATTTCTTGTCTTTATTTCCCAACCAGCCCCCCAATTTATGCACATTTGAGCCCAGGCTTGCCACGCTGCCTCCCAGACATGCAATGCTGCCCCCC
>VKOC01000006.1:3495049-3526384 GCA_009364415.1 Spea multiplicata
AACGACCTACCAGCATCTCTATAATAATCGTTATTGTGCAGATAATCCAGAATTAAAGACGTTCATACAAATAATGTGAATATCTATCCTAGAAAGAAGTTTGTTAATCAAAAAAATGTAGCAAGCGCCGCGTGAAGCATTTTAACCCTGAAAATAAGGATAAACAAGCACGCTACGCTTGGGAAATTAACTCAAAGTTCAAAGGGACTAATTAAATTAATTAGGAAGGAAGAACTCTGACCCGAGGAAATGAATACATAGAATGCACAGAGGAGTCTGTATAATACGGGGAATGGATATGGCTGCACGGGACTAAAACATGAGAGTCTTTAGCGGAAATCACGGACTGTGCCAACACGGAAAAAGCTGCTTTGGGGGACTTTATCTTCTTTTTTACATTCAATGAGACCTCTGAGGTCTTGAAGGTTTATGCAACTTTACATCTTTTCTTTTTGAGAAGCATCTTTATGGTTTCTAATATAAGGAAATTACAATATAAAGAATCCAAATTGTCAACCAGTACATTTTGTACACAATACGACTAAATTCTAAACTACCCAAGCTTTTAAAAAGCCATTAACAGACGCGGAGGGAAAGTTTCCGATGAGGGAGGAGAGCAGCCCCTGCCGCTGCTCGCGGACAGGTGGATTCCAGCAGCAGGCTAATATTTAGGCAATAATTCATTTTTCAACCTGACAGGTATTGGCTCTGAAGGCAGAGGATAAGACAGAGAGTCCAGCAGAGATTATTACTTCTTCAAGGATCGAACTGTCATCAAAGAGGATGAAATACACCATGTCCCAGAAAAATGGATAGCTAATCTCGGAGGTTTATTACTGGAGAAAAGATAAATAAATAAGAAGTCACCATAGGGTTAGACGCGGCTCGGCTCCCACGACCAGGCTGCATCTATTATTTCACGCTTAATTCTCTATGGCAAGTCTAATAAAACAGGGGAAGCCCGGAACCAACAGTCTGCGGGCTAAAGGGAAATACTAGGTCTAGGCGTTCCTATACCGGTACAGTGGGCATTATATATACATTCTATATTATTTATATATATAGGCAGCATGGTAAAAGATTCCAAGAGAAGGCATCGACAAAGTTGTAACAATAAATACTGCACGTCACAAGTTAGGCAAACTCCAGCCATCACGCACTTTAATGTATATATTTGTTGGGTCCCTTTAAATTGTCACGATCTCTCATTCAGTGCAGGCGCTGTGTCCGACCTCCAGTCAGCTTCAGCGCTCGATCAGCAAACGGGGTCTGATTTGAATGAATTTGATGGCGCTATATAAAGCAATAAATAATAATAATAATAATAATAATGGGATAACTTTTCCTCCCACTAATTGGCTGCCTTAAAAAGCCAATCTGTTGCAAGAACTGTTGGACTGTGGAGGAAGAGGACATTTGGAGGGCTGCAGCTTCTACTTCAGGCACGTGCTTTTTGCTTTGTCAAGGATGCAAAATTAATTGCTCACAAAGTACAGGGACGATGAGTTGCTCCCCTTTAAAGTCCACGGGATCTATCAGTACTAAAAGTAGCAAAGATGCCTTTTGCCCATCTTTAGTCTCTGACTAACTATAAACCATGACCTCTGGTGCTTGCATTTTTTTCCCTATATTATTTGCCCCTCCCCCGCTGTAGATTTTTTAAATCTACCATTTCCCCGGTTCATCTCTCCTTCGAGCCGCATGAGTGTGAAAAGATAAATAAATGTCAAAAATTCCTACCTAAATGCATATGTACATTATGTAAATTATTTTATGTATATAGAATACAAATTGTCTATGGAGAATTTAAAACAGTATTACAAATTTAACAAACGAGGTCTAGATTTTTTTAATATATATACGATAATAACAATGTCATGTATTTATAAAGAAAAGAAAAAAAAAAGGGAAAAAAATGTCAAATGTATTCTGCAAAATGCTGTCCTGACAGTTAATATAATGACCGCAGAAAGCTTCGATATGAGTGACATTTGCTGTGAAATCTCTCTGGGATCGCATTTGATTGGATGATGCCGACGCCACAAGCACACAGCCGGGTAATGAGGTAACCAGGTAATGCGGCCATTTCCACGGCTCCGAAGCCAACATCACGTTCATTAGATTAGGTTTCAGAGAGATATAATCGGGGAGAGTAACACTAAAGCATACAGCAATATCTGTTTTACTGCACAGAAAATGTACATTGAGGACACGACGAACACCCAATGGTGCATCACACACACACGCGCGCGCTAACACAGAAATAACAAGAACCTCATTCACACACCTTCACATGACCTTAGAAACATGTATATTTATGTATATTTAAAAGGTTCTAATAAATATCAACACAAAAGCTATCCTGGATACCTTGACCAAGGAGAACATTAAATGCCGGAGTGGCTGGAAGACCCCAATATGTATCTTCCTACTATAAAGAATTTACACAATGTGTATGAATGTGGGGCTTCCTGACTCCATACCCACAGCAGATCATTCCCATCGCTTAAGTTTCATCAAACAGCAAAGTGGAAAGTCATCTTAAAAGCTTTATAAACACACAGGAAAAAGAAGCTGCATTTTGGTCACATTTTAGATACATTTAAGTGGAATCTACAGGAAGGATCCAGCCGCGGACGCCCAATTTGGTTTGGACTCCAAACTACACTTTACTAACTTAAAGTACTGGATGGAAGTTTATTTCAGAGTAGGAATGTTAGAACGAGAGTCAGAGGCTTAGGTGTAATGTGAGGGCTCCGCTTCACAGAGTGGTGGCTAAGTGGAACAGCCTCCCAGAAGAAGTGATAGAGGATAATACAGTGAGAAAATGGATAGGCATATGGCTCCCGAATCTAAGACGAGACCAAGGACTGATTGAGGTCTTTAGACCAGGAAAACGGGCAGACCAGATGCGTCAAACGGTTCTCTACACGCCGGCAAGATTTGAGGAATATCACAGTAATTCATATTCCGATGTTTCCTTCCCGGCTCCATTTCGGTTCATGACAAGTTAATCCGGTGCATTCTAATTAATGCAATCGGCCGCTTAAATGTCTGGCTCTGTTGTAGTTTGAGGGTTTTATCGCAATTCTCCGTGTCTCACATTTCAGAGGTTCGGAGGAGAAAACAGTGCCAAAGAAATTAAGGAAGATATCAAAGAAAGGATCTTTAATTATTAAACCCCAAGAAGCACTGCGCGTGGGAATAAGGCGATGTCACTTACTCCTGAATGAAGGCTAATTACGTTTGATGTCTGCGCTCTCTTTGAAGAGCGGATAAAACCATGATGAACTCTAATCACAAGGTTTCAAATTCTCCGAGGCTCCAATGCTCTGTAAATATTGATTTGACTCTGAATCCGAGATAAGTCTGGAATATACCCCACAGCCGTGGTAATTAGCATTAGCCAAAGTTGCGCGTGTTTTTGTTTATTCAGTCAAAACTTCCTAGTGCCGGCTTATAGCGCCTTGAAATTAATTAAAAAAATGAGATTTAGATTCTTCTGCACTCGAGCTGGCAACATCCGACTTACAGGGGACACTAAAGACTCGTACGGCCGAGAACAGAGCGCAGATCGTACATGAGGGCCGTGGCATTCTGTGGCAGTCATGTTTTATAGCTAATTTCCAACTCACCGGGTCGTATTTAAAAAAAAAAAAAAAAAAAAAAAAAAGGATTGTAGCTTGCGAGCCAAGCCTCTCACCAATGTATCGTTTGTCTTAGTCTGTCAATTTCTCGTCTTTCAGACCCCTTGAATTTATGTTATATATTTAAGCGCTGCGTAAACTGTTGGCGCCTATATAAATTAAAGATAATAATAATAATAATAAAAAACAGGATTTTGGGACAGGACTTATGGGCAAAAAGGCACATTTTCTGTATAATATGGTGATGAATGAATGCGGCTCCCTGTGCCTCTTATTGTCACAGTTATTCCCCCCCCCATATCGGACCAAACAAGGTTTGAGGTTTTATTGTATATAAAGAACTGGCAGACTAGATGGGCCAAATGGGTCTAAGCTGCCAGCAAATTCCATTTTTTTTTCCGAGAATCTAAAAATGGCAACCGTAGGAGTTATGGAAACCGGAGCCTATAGGGAAGAGAGCGTTAAACAACATATGGTTGTTTTAACAAAAGAAAGCTTGATTTTATCAACAGTCGATGATTAATTCTCTTTAACCACATGCCGGTTGCCTTAACATCTCAGTACGTGTCTGGTACGCCGACTCCTATCACGCACAGTTACTGCGCAATCATCACTGCAATCCTCCAGTAACTCTCTCAACAGAAATCTAACCAACCCACACAATTACACAGAAATAATAAGCACTACATTTGTGCTGTGACTGTTAAATCGGATTACTTTCTGGCACGGCTTTAGCAGGGAGAGGTGGACGTTCCTCTCGATCATTAGGTCTCCTGGAGTTTAGCAGCTGGCACAGGGATCGGAGGCAGCTTCTGATCTTCACATGGTGGAAACTTGCATTTTGCTTTAACACTCCCTTAACCAGCTCCACCCAATCCCTGTCAGGCATATCTGGGAGATAGTTCTGTCCCCGCCCACAAGGAGCAGGGGAGTCAGAACTCCTAGGGACCCATCGTTCGGAGGTCCCAGGCATGCCGATCTCTATAGAGATCCCCTTCTAGGCTCCTAATTTCTAGTTCCATTCGGTATTCACGTTTGTAGATTAGCTTGTCTGAGACTCCTGCCAGCCAATGGACTATTGGACCACACCATGAACCATAAGTCAGGGCTATTATATATATAAACCATAAACCATATATATATATATATTCCTAAACTCTTCCATTCGCCAATAACATCACTTACAGTTGGCCGGGGAATATCTAACAGGCGTGAAATTTCCCCAACTGACTTCTTGCAAAGTTGGCCTCCTACCCCGGCGGCCCGCAGGACTTCTCTGAGCTCTTTGGAATGACCCGGATTTGCTCGAGGTTCAGCCGATTTTCTGTTGAATTGTTTAATAGGTGATTGTGCCCTTTTTTTTATATATATATATATATACTGCTTGCAGCACTTTTCTGACACTTGGTACTTTATTATTATATTTTAAATCTTTTTATTTTTCCATTGGTTGCCTTACAATTTCTTTCTTGCACATGCTTGATTTGATACCCCTGTGGCAATGGGTCTAACCGAAACACCTGAATTCAATCATTTTTGACGTGTCCCGATACTTTTGTCCATATAGCATATATGAAATCACATTACATGCGTTTTATCAGCATTTTTTGTGGGGGGAGTGCACTGAAATATATATACATACACCACGCACTAAACCTCCTCCAGTAAGCAATTCATTTACTGAAGCTATATTAAAAAAAATATTGTTGGGGATTTTCTTTTATGATAATAATAAAGGGGATTAGGATTATTTTGATGGCTTCCTTGGCTTATATCACAAGATAAAATGCAGGTGCCGATCGCCATCTCCTGATCTTACAGATGAAACCTTCCTTCCCATCGCACAGCAGGTTGTAGTCTCCCAATGGCTCATCCTCCTAATAGCAGAAGGTCAGAACATGCGCGGTGTGCACGGCCGGTGAATAGAGAGGAGCCGGCCAAGTGAAATGTGTGCGCAGGTTAAGAGGGGGCCGAAGCCATCGATCACATTCTTCTGCTGTATGAAGTGCGGCTTAATGTGCACAAAGACCGGCGACGTAAGGAGAAGTCAAAGCAAAACTTTCAAGTTAATTAGAAGTGTGCATCTCGCTAACGATCTGGCGGTAATATGTGCCTGCGCGACGTGCCGATAAAAAGGGGCCAAGCCCTTTATTATACGATATTAAAGGACAATTGGAACGAGGTCTGGACGGTGCCATCTTGCGCTGAAGATAAGACAATTAAATACGCGGAGACGTCTGATTACCATCTATTCTTAAAACATTTTTACATTTCCAATATTTCACTTAATTAACCCTTTCATTACAGGTCGCATGCAGTGAGATTTGTCAACGGAATTGTTCTGAAGATATTTGGTTTAAAAGGGACCATTTTAACCTTAATGATGGCGGACTTGTGTGGCAAAAGGTAGACAGACGAGGGTTGCATTAAGCCGCACTTCATACAGCAAAAGAATGTGATCGATGGCTTCGGCCCCCTCTTAACCTGCGCGCACATTTCACTTGGCCGGCTCTCCTGCCTCTCTATTCACCGTCCGTGCACACCGCGCATGTTCTGACTTTCTACTTTTAGGAGGACAAGCCATTGGGAGACTACAACGGGCTGTGTGATGGGAAGGAAGATTTCATCTGTAAGATCAAAATGAGCAACTTAATTGGGGAGGGATAACTTTATGGGATAGCAACCAACATCCTGCTCTGATAATAAAAGAACCCCCCCGCAGTATGTTTATACGGGGGGTGGGGGGGGGTTATTATTACAATGTGTCAATGTCATTAATGTGACAGATTCGCTGTAATGAAAGGAACTGTCTAGGTGGAATATACAGAGGTAACGCTGACAGGTGAGAGCGATCAGATTGTGTGCACAGCCTCGGGCACATTGGCCGCGCATGCTTCAAACCTCACAGAGAGGAACCGAGCCCTGCAGCCCATCACAAGCCTTCACAGAATGCAATAAACGTATTAACCATTTCCGTGCCGAAGCACATGCTGCAAGAAGACTTCTGTGTGCGTGAGGACAGGGTCACGTTACAGCTCCATCCAAACCCCTATGGAGAGACCACCCAGGGAAGCCTCACACGCCAAGTGTATAAGCCATTCTTACGCTTAAAGGAGTCCCTTCACAAGACAGGCTTGATGCTCCATAAAACTACCAGGACCTTCATACCAAGTGCCCTAGTTTTTGAGGTGCAGTCCTGACACAGACTTCTATTGAAGCTGCCATGTGGCCAAGTTGTGACGCTCTGAAGCTGAGCTTTACTGGGAAGCTTTATGGATAAGGTGGTCCTGCCCCGGGCGCATGCTATGCGTGTAATATTGGGGGAACATTACAGAAAAGACAACACTAGAGAAAATAAATCATTCAACTCCATCCGTTACGGTCATGAAGTCGGGAACACACTTTCAAACAACATAACTCCATAGGAGCAGATGCTTTCTGACCAGGAATAGCGGGACAGACGTACGGACACAAACCAAGCCGGCACGCAGGATACCATCCTGAAACAATGTATCACAAAGCACTTGGCAGTGACCGGGGTGGATATACATCGCACTCCGCAGCAGCCAGCTGGCACTTCTACATCAAATCACTTAGTCAAACATGTCTCCTGGTGGCCTGAACGCCAATGCCAGCAAGGGGCCTTGGGGCAGTTCCTCATCGGCTCCATCTTTAACACCCTTAATTACCTAATGAATAGGACCGAAAAACCAGACAATTCTACCTAAACTCAAACAGGAATTACCCATGAAGCTAAATCACATTGACAAAGAATCAGCATTATAGCCCCATAAAGAGACTCTTGCTGCCCCAAGTAGCCCCACCAAAAGATGCCCATTCAGCGCAAAAGTCTTATTAGACCCCCTGGAACTTTTCCTCGAGCCAACACTGGATGGTGAGGATACGACGTGTTTGCAATGGCGAGCAGAACGTATGTTTTGGCCGAACGCATCACTTACAAGCCAAGGAGCTGGGAGAAAATGCACAGAGATGGTCCTGATTAATCTTTCCATGGGGGGGGGGTATCAACTTTAATGCATGTGGTAGCTGAGGGTCACATTTAAGTGCATATAATGGCTCAAGTGCGGCATTAACTAGACAAAAGGAAAATGCCAAGTGAACAATAACCAGCTCTATCATTGCTATCCCACCTGTGGTCAAGTAGCTGTACCATGTAACCTATCAGATGCAAAGATGGACCTGTATTTAACATTCCTCAAACTGCTTTTACGTTACAATTCTCAGCACGTAACTATAACAAAGTAACTGGATATGAGCAACGGGAAAAAAGAACCAAGAGAGGAAAATGATGTGTGAACCAAGTGGTCTATTCTCCTGATAATTAGATGGGGAGCGGAGGCCAAGCGGGATCTAAAGACATGTGACTGAAGCATCTGGCGGTAGAGACGCGTTACCAATGTATGGTTACTTTGTATATTCCAGCGAGCAGGGATCAGCTATCGCTCTGGGTTATCTGGGACTACTACCCGGAATCATATAATATCTCAGCGGGCGTCATGCTGGCTGCACGCATCTCTCTTACACCAATAACAAAGTTCCTATGGAGATGAATGCGCCTTCATACCAATCGTTAAGCAACCTCAAACACTATGAGAAACCACAGCAGTCTCCAGTACACAAAGCGCCCAAGAACTTTTTGTTTGTCTCATTCAAACCAAGACAGAGCGGAGAATGTTTGAACTTTATAGGAAGTCTGGGGCATCCCAGGTTCCCCTACACCTCCATTACATCTATTCCGATGAGGATAAGGAGACCGGACCATCAGACTGCCCGGTCACACAGATTTCATTTTCTCGGCGCACTTAAATAGAGAAGCTGAGACATTACGGGAGACACGTTACCGGTTTGATAACGGAAAGGTGCTCACTAAACCTGCTGAGCTTAGGCACAGACTCCAGAGACCTCTCAATCATGGAGCTGGATCATTACTGAGCCTGCCCCTCCGATGACCAGAAGACCCAGAACCTGGGGGGGGGTCTTTGATGAGCGATCAGCTGCAACTTGGTGGACGGGCAGTGAGATCTAACCCTGGAATTCTATGCAATTCATAGCTAAGATGGGTTATAATAGACTCAACCTCTCTTCTGGCGCTCGGGGGGGGGGGGCACCTTTTATAATAATTTAAACCAAATGCCACAGAAAGTCCAAGAAAGAGTAATTCTGGTTATTTCTTTTTTCCCCCCAATCACAGATTACCGTGTGATATTTTTGAAGCAATCAGTGTTTCTGTGTTCCAATTCAGATGGACAGAACAGCATGGGATCCAAAATGAACACTCACTGCCCAACTGCGAAAGGGAGGCCAAGAAAAGAAATCGAAAAATGCTATTTTTGGCAGCGGCAGAAGCGGCTGAAACCCCTTCTGGAGGATCACAGCAGTTAACAAGATTTTTATCAACTGATTGCAGTTGACACCGGTGAACGCTACACAAAGCCAAAGTGTCCTGTGCCAAACACATGCATTATACAGCATGGGTACTTGGAACACGCCGATACAAAAGTTTACTGCAAGATAATTAAAACTGGGGAAAACGGCGCAATCAGTACTCTGGATAAATATTTCAGACGAAAAATCGCAAAATCGGTTCAAGACAGAGAAAGAAAACTGCATTCAATTTATATATATATAAATAAATATATATATATATATATATATATATACACACACACACACATAGACATGCACACACTCTGTATATACATACACACTATCGTTTAATAGTTTGGGTCACTTAGAAACCTCCTTGGTTTTGAAGGAAAATCTAATCGTGTCCATTAAAATACCAAAATGGTTCAGAAATCCAGCGCAAACGGGGTTAATGTTGTAAGTGACTATTGTAGCTGGAAACGGCTGTTTTTTAATGGAATATCTTCATAGGTGTAGAGAGGTATATTATCACTCCCATCATGTTTAAAAGATTAATTGATTACTAGAAAAACTTTTCGCAATGATATCACAGACAGTTTCCCTGTTTTGCCCATAGAAACAGCTGTGACCCCAAACTTTTGAACGTAGTCTATATAGATAAACATCCACATAAGTACTACTATACAATGGCATGCAGGCAGTAATATGTGTTCTATGTTCTATGGTAGGATCGCAGGAGGTAAGGCTGGACCCCACTCATCCAAGTTTAAAGCGGTTGGTTTTGTGTCCCCACCAGAAAACCTTCAGGGACAACCGCACTGCCGCAAACATAAATGGACCATTTCCCCAATATATCAATCAAATCCGTTTACACGTTACATAAAACATATGAGGCAAGCCCACGGAAGTCACGTCCCAATCTGAATGCCGTTTACTTTCAGGTCCCTAAACCCAAAAACTGCAAAAATCCATTGTGGGTCAAAACCCGCGTCGCCTCCAGAGTGAATTCATATTACTAAGACCGATAAAACTTGGAAGATTCATTCTTCACCAGTATTTTGTCCTGAATTCCCAAGTAAATATACAATTGTATTATATATTTTTTTTTTTTAATAGGGAAACGCATACAAATTAAACAGCACCCATGAGACAATGTCTGAACGGCCTTTATCTACAACTCAGTAAAGCACTCCAAACGCTGAAATACTAGCTATTCCACTACTCGCAGAATGGGGTCAAAAAACGATAACCAAAGCAGCGGTTCCTCCTTTACTGTATCCTGAAGAGACAAGGAGACTTATATTTACATCGAGTTCTCACATCTAGGCTCTGAAGAAGTCTTCAACGGGTTTCTAAACAGATCCTATCCCTAAAGACCCCAGTGTAATAAAGTGCAATTTGAGAGAAGAGAAAAAAATAAAATAAATGAGTAGAGCGGAAAGACTCCTTTCCAAATGCAGAGATTTATTCTTAGGTGTTTAAATGAATTGATGGGTGCGCAGCGCTCTGTTTAGTAGACTGCACACCCGCTGACGATCGGCCTCTGCCTGACATCAGTCTGATCTGCCAAATTGCTCATTAGGATTGGCAATTTTCACCTGCGCCTCTCGTTCATATTTCAGCGGGGAATAAACATCAGTTTGCTTTAACAATCATCAGCTGTGAGCTACCAAGCAAGGCCCGCAAATAAAAAATACATCAACATCTAGTTATAGACAAAAACACTGTGGGGACCCGAGAAATGCGAAAGACTTGCAAATTTAAATTGTGAGATTTCGAGCAGCAAGGGAATCGCTGGATTACCCGTCGGTAACGGATGAGATGGAAACATGAATATACATACAGACGCGGATAGAAGCGGAGAGCCCCGGTGCCCCCATAGTCAGAGGCAAACTTCACCCCACCAACAGGGACCAACAAGACCAAACCAAACCATAAAGCCAAATATATAGGTGCTATCAGGTCTGCGGTACTGAGATGTTAGAACTCTATGACTTTTAAAACCTGCGTGTCTCTTCCCAATAGTCACTTGGCTTTGGACATTTCCTACATCGCACCCGACCTCTCCCTGATTGCCGCTCCTTCTGAGTTGGTTTAAAGCTTCTCCTAGAAACTGCTGCAAACACCTTAATGTTCTGTAGATTATAGTCATGTTCTGATGAGGCCAAGTCCACTTTTTTATTAGGACTTTTCCCACTGGAGAACCGCGTACCGTGCAAAGAAAACAGTCTGCATGGTGTTCATGCGTGGAAATGTAGCAACTGAAACGTGATCGGAACATTTGGCTCGGCTATAAATCACCACAAGGGCTTAGAGCTACCTGCGCCTCCCGATCAAACACCTGAAAGACAAATAACCAACGAAAATTTACCGTGATGGCAGAGAACAGCCATGCCCTAAAACCAATACCGCCCGCTATGTATTTCTCAATACAGGACACTCAGAAGCCAGAATGTTTATTAGAGTGTTTTCGAATCGTTAATATTTCCTATCTACCTATACAGATTCTTCACCTAGATCAACAAGACTGCATATACTCCATTACCTGAGCAAGGGACCTCTGAGGTCTTTAAAGCTTTTGTGACTATGGGGTTTATTTACTCGAGAGGGTTGTTTGAAAAGTTTGCAGCTCCCGGACCTTATTGCACAGTTTGAGCTGCTGCTGTAAGAAGAGCTTGGCTGGCTCTGTATAAAGCATAGTTACAATAAGTGAGATTCCTTCAGATTCATCCAATGGATCATACATTATACAGGGTCAGCCCAGACCTTTATGCTGGAGAAACTTGCCCGTGCTCATCCTTCATGATGCATAAGTTAGAACCACACTCCTGCGCCAATACAAACAGAATTAACTTTGACAAAAGCCACCTTTTTCGAGATGCTAATGGCTTCTAAAGTTGTTTTTAACAGATTCACAGTAAAGCAAACATATATGCTTTCATTGGCATTCAACCGGCACAGAGTGAATCCCAGGATCCAAAGTACATTAAGGGTTAATTCAGCAGCGTGATGTAGAGGCATCCTGGGATATAACGATGGGATATGAATAATGAATAAAAAATGTTCAGACTTCCAATGGGCTGATTATTCCTTCCTGTTGTGCTCTATCCCCCCCTGGAATATATGAAGCTAATTGCTTCTTCACCTTGCGAGGCTGTGACATCTCCACTTTCAAACCAGATTTCACTCATCTTTTCTCGACACAAGAGACCGACATCAAAACGGATTTCCCGACGCGAGGATGTCAAGCTGTTTACTGCAAAGCCTTTCCCCGCGCCAATGAATTGTTAATCTAGGGGGATCCGAAGTTCAGTTCTCCAGTATCCTAATCCCTTCAGGGGCGCGGGGCCCGCAATGCACTTTTGGATTAGGTCAAACAGTACAACCGAACTTTTTGTGAAGGTGAAGGAATGAAATAAGACAAGCAGCCTTGTGGCAGCCAACAAAAAGGTACGTTCGAAACTGTTACTGTTTAAGTTTCTGCTCAATTAACGAGTAAAAAATGGATACATATAAGGTTGGTGGAGATAACAAAAACCCTACCGAATATATTCTCGATGTCTGTCAAATACAGGACTTTATCAGCTCTTCTCTTTGGTTTCCTGATACAATCTTCTGAGCCGTACCAGAAAGGTTTTCCAATACCAGCTCCATAAAGCAGCGGTGACGGATCCAGGTGATCTACCAGGTGGGGTGGCAGCCCCACTGCTTTAAAACAGGGGGCAAGATCGCTGCACAATGGGCCAGTTACAAAGGAGATCTGTTTTACAATATGGAGAAGGAGGAGGGTAGCCCCAAAGTTAAATACACCACTGCAAAGCAGTATTTGTATTCATGAATGTCCTGATGAAGCCCTGCTTCAACAGGTGTCCAGGTCACTCTGGAACTGGCGTTCAGCTACTCCCAATCCGCAGTCAATTCCCCTCCCACTCCTCCCAATGCTGCGCCAATTGGGACTAGCCCCGCCCATGTGCCTGACTAACCCCACCCCAGAGCAGCTAACTCCACCCTGGTAATATTATGAACCTATTCTCATCTTTCTAACATATACTCCAACACATTGCACGAGGTACACAACACTTCACCCCAATCCAAACAAACGAGATTGTGTGTGCTGTTCTGCCATGCTAGGTAAGAAACAGAATAAACATGAAAGTTATTATAGAGAACCTTGAACCCACAGGGACTTTCAATGCTTGTTCTTTGCTCACGTGTGGATATCATGTGCAAGGAGACAAAGGTGGAACGTCCACTATAACTCACAACATACAGAATTTGAATAATTCATATAAAATATAAGATACAAGCATTAATCCACTTGCCTTCACCCCTTTTAATGCAGTATATTTAAAATATATGACTACCAACAACTTATTTTTTTGTTCCTAAAAAAAAAAAAAACAGGTTTGCCACATTTAAAAGGCAATTTGCCTTTCCGGAAGAGATTTTAACCCTTTATTTCAATGTCAGAGTAATGACCCATTATTCTGCAGCAGGGAGAGTTCTCCGGCAAACAGGACATGCTTTCTATAGATTAAATATTTTTATAACGGGTGAGGCAATAGCAGACAGGCAGGCAGTTCTTTTCCAATGTTAAAAAAAGGAAATGAAGTCGATGCTCACTTGTTCTCAGGACTGAGGGGGTGACCTCGATTTCGCTCGTCGCCTGGTATGGCTGGAAGGCCGACATGCTGTTATTTCCAAGTTCACTGCCAAAGATATCCGGGCTTTGTGTGCCAGTCGAGCTGGCGCTGGTGCCATCTCCCCCATGATGCGGATCTTGTTCATCATAAATAGCTACAAGCTGTTGACAGAAATTAAGAGATGGCTTAATAAGCATAAAAAAAATATTTCAAAGCATAATTTAAAGACAACGGGAAATGAAGCTAGAACTGTCCGATGGCTTTTTGAAAGTTATATATTACATATATACACACATATATATATATATATATATATATATATATATATATATATATACACACCAACACGCCCTTAAGTTCAATGGGCGGTCCCTAAACCCCTTGAAAAATGGGTCATTAAGGGGCTAAACACATATGCACAAGCATTATATATAAAGTTAGAATAATTATGTATATAGTGTAACTGAAATTGAAAATTGATCTGATCATGAGCTGTCACGGCTGTTACATTCACTCACATACGGAAACATTCTCCAAAAATAGCAGATCAGTAAGTCTGAGACTATCGGCAATATTTTGTGAGCTCGCTGGATGCCGATCTGCGCTACGTATAGATTGCAGCCATTGCGCCGGTCTGAGAGTACTGAGAGTAATCCGATTTGCGGGTTACTTATTGAAACGGGAGACAACTTAGATAGCGAGAGAAACAAAAGGCAAACAATGTTGCTTTCAAAAATCAATTTACACAGTTTGCTAACGTTTTTATAGATCATTCGCCTCTGCTGAATTGGCCTGCTGATGGCTGTGTATCGAGAATTCCTATTGGCCGGTCACACACACATTCTTAGCGTGAATGTTGAGTGGCACTCGGCACAGACCAAGTCTGCTTGCTTACTTACTCTCTAAACCACGAAAAGGAAAACCCTTTGATATAAACCCTATCCTGGCACAAAGTAAGAGCACCCAAGCAGGGCATCTTCAGAGGATGCCAGATGTCCCAGGTGCCATAAAATAAAGTTGAAGTGAATAAAGCTCCTCCTGCTGTGTGTTTGGGGCCTCCGTGACAAAAGATCCAATAACTTATCACGGTTTGGTGGCATTGATGTGGTTTGCCACCAGAGAAGCACAGAGTAAAATGGGGGTAGAGAAGGTCAAACATCAGTTAAAGGAACATTCCCTTAAAAATAAATAGCAACCCTGTCCCTTCAAATTAAGAAACTGAGAAGGGTTAGCTTCTAGCTCATTTGGGAATATATTTTGAGCATGGGAAACATCGGTAGTTGCTCTAAAATGTATATCTTGTACCACAAAGCAACATATCTGCTGGTCAAACATCTTTCCCTTTTAACACCTTATGACCCAAAGATGACCTTTACATGAAAGCTGCTAATCACGAAAACGTTCACTAACGATCCCACCCACGATAATGACCACGTTCAAAAAGTCAGCTAGGGAACCAAAACATGCAACTTACTCGATTTACAATTACAGAACAGGGCCATTTAGTTCAGACATTTAATGTAGGTTCTAGGGAAAAAAAGTAAAGAATTCAGGCACAGCGTCCCAATTTTACCCCTCTGCCCGAAAAGGAACATTCCATATAATAAGTACTCTTCGTGCCGGCTCCGGTGCCGAAATAATTGCCGTGTCACATACACTAAGCCTTGGCTTGAGAATAAGCAGCTCGGCAGGAACACTAGTCAAAATTGCTTTAATGTGATCATATTTTTTTTTCTTGTACGTTCAATATTATAGAAAGACAAAGTCCAGAAATGGAAAAGTAAGAATTTGTCATTCGCCGTAATAACTTTATGTTCTTGTGCGTATGTAAGATTCCAGGACACTACAAACTATAAAGCAGATCTTGAAGACTCTCAAGAGACCTCCAATGTAAAACTCTGCCAGAAGAACAACAAATTATTCTAATAATTCCAAGGACAGACTCTGCATGCATAAAGAGAACAATGAAAAGTTCCACCAACACTTACGGGTTGGCTGCGTACGCCACCAACGTACCCTGCCGATACTGAGGCGTACTAAACAGAACATGCAACTGGGCACCAAAAGTATCGGCACAAAACCAGAAAATCTGGAAACCGTTAGAAAAGAAGAAGAAAAGTATTCAAAAACAGGCTCTCGCTATGTGTCTGCATTATCTCTTGATGTGTCTGGTAATGACCAGTGACCCCATGCGCCATCCCTCTTCTATGTACTCAAACTTTAGTGGCAAAAATGGCCAGTTCTGGGTCACTCTAATAGTGAAATAATAGAACTCATCTTTAATGTTTATAGCAGCAACAACTTCCTCTTTTGAATCCATACATTTCAAGAGCCCGGCAAAAATGGACTACATAGGCATAGACACATGAAGAGGGCCCGGCACGCAAGCTTACAATCTAGATGATTGCCACAAAGTCAGCCATGTTTTTAGGTTTTAAAAAAGTGTAAAGCTGGGATTTTTAAATGAAACATTCTAACACTCATTTTATAGCTAACAGGAATAGGGATACATTAGATAGATTTTCTTGTAGTTTAAATACCAGGCGCTCAATTCTAGATCTGGTATCGCATGGCACCAAAAATAAATAAAATATCACAACTACAGTGAAATACCGACGTTAAAGCGGCAGTGTGCATAGCGAAATAAAACATCTGTCGTCTTCTGTTTTAAGAGTCGGAGGTTCACATTTTTAATTATAGAGGAATATAGAATGGCTCGGCGTACTATAAATCACTGAACTGCGGGTCATCAAAATGCAGGATATAAGTAATAAAAATACAGTTGCTGTATGGAGTAAAAAAACACAATTGAGATGATGAATCAACTCCAAATGACCCACAGATGTCATCATAAGGTAGAAGGTGATGAATGAATGTTCATGATGTGGTAACATATGTTAGGTATAGTAAATAAAGTATAGGAGGAAATAAAACTAGCACTGGGACTAGATATTGAAGTAAAAATTAGCTGGAGTACTGGAAAACTGTTCCAGATAATGTTTTTAGTCTTATAAATACGTTATTATCCCCGAATAACTCGGTCGTATCTACCATTTGTGAAAACAGACTGCAAGCAGTTACATTTATCAATAATTAATACATTACAGGAATGGGCTGGAACCTTTTTGGTATTTCTGGTTACTTTCTTGATGGATATGGTCTATGGTCTGCACTGAACTATTTTAGAAACGCTTTATAGGAAAGGTAGCTAGATCTGATTTGGGAAATGAGAGTCTAAAGTGTAAGCGCGTCTGAGAATGGTGCTGAATTATTCATTCGCTTAAGAATTAATAGTGAATTTAACATGTAAAACGAGATCTGACAATTCCACGCGAGGCCGTCTCCAATCCGTTGTCAGCATCGTCTTCTGAGAAGACCTTCGGAGTGCGAGCAGTAAATATTCCTGATATAGAGCTCCTGCTCCGTAGCTATGTCATGCCATTCGTAATCATGGAGAACTGAGAAAAATAAATATACTGACAGACTTCCCAAAATGTTACCACATGCTTTTCATCTGTGCTGTTTGAATGAAGCTGCCAATGTGACATGTTTTACAGTTTACAGCCAAAACCAAAACAGAGCCATAAAAAAAGGGGAAAGAAAGGAGGAACGATACAAAACAGCAATAAAAGCTGAAATGCACGGAAATACATACTTTCCAGTGACAGCCTGCTGAAGGAGGAGTGTTCTCTCCTGCTTTATGTCAAGAAGATCTCTCGTGCATGCTTACCATTTCTAGAAACATAAATTTTTTATATATTTAAGCCACATTCATCGAGACTTCATGTCTCGAGACAAACCTAGCAGACGACTTTTCAGGTAATGCTAACCACTGATGGAAATACTTGAAAACCTATGTAAGCAATGATGAGCTCTACTACCTTTGTCTACTGGTGTTTCAGGACTTTTTGGCCATGGAGTGGCTACAAGAAAGTTGCTATGAGGCGAGGTGCTAGATATGGAGTAATCAACACAAACATTCCGTTGGTAACGGCTCCACAAAACTCTGCCCCGTAACCGCACTTCATAAATACAAACTAGAGCTTCCAAAAGGCCTTGGGTACGAGTTCCTCTGAGATATTCTGCTGATCAAACACTGATAATCACTGGCTCTACCGTTGTAATTCCAGTAATATCTGCCATATCACAAGCCTAGAAGATTGGAAGTGATGAGACTAACAATTACACTTTTGGAAGTAATTTTCCGTCACTTCAAAGGCCTCTGCATGTCATTTCTAGAATGAGATTTCTAGTTACAGAAAGGAACTGGCAACAAAGTTACACCATCTGTAACACAAAGTTGGGAGCGTCTTAAACACAAGTCCTCCAGATGGCACAAAACTCTTCTTTTGTTCTTTCCATGGTAGATGCAAAAGGGATGGGGCAAAGTAGTTACAAATAAACATGAAATAATTCTGTTATGTGAAGGGGAGGTGGTGGGATTTCAAAGGCTTCACATTTTGCCCCTTCTGTCGGGAGGATCTGCACGCCAGTAATTAACCTCATGTGGCACAATGATATGTTGGCGCTTGGGCCTGGGGCCAGATGGAAAGTTTAAACACACACCATCATTATTGTCTCATCTGAACAACAAAAAATACCAGAAGCGGCGTTACAAGAGGGACAACCCCTGTGGTGAATAGAAATAAGTGTGAGATATTGTGTAGTGGCGGTATTTAGTCCTTGTGCTATGCAAATTACATTGTAAGAGTGACCCCATTAAAAAATGACTCCATTGGAGGATTCTGGGCGATGAAGGGTAAGAGTTATGCCTCCTGACTATGTCATGCTGGTGTAGGAGACATATCACTGCACACCCTAGGGTTCCTCATGTGAGAAGGACCATCTAATATCCTTAATATATATCTCACACACACTATATGGACAAAAGTATTGAGACACCAGACCATGACATTGCATTCTAAATATCCAGCTATAACAGCTTCCACTCTTTTGGGAAGGCTTTCCACAGGAGTTTGGTGTGGATACAGAGCCCTGACCTCAACCCCATCGAACACCTTTGGAATGAACCGGAACGGAGATGGTGAGCCAGACCTTCACGTCCAACATCAGCGCCTGACCTAACAAATGCTCTACAGGATGAATGGGCAAACATTTTGCACAGAAACACCCCAAAATCTCTTGGAAAAACTTCCCAGAAGAGTGGAGCCTGCAAAGGGGAGACCAACTACATATTAATGTCTATATATTTAGAATGTGATGTCACCAAAGTTCTTATTGGAACATGCAGCATGTTGCATGGCATTTAAATAAATAAAGAAAGGGTTAAAAACAGAATGAGTGGGAATTACAGGCAAGTGCTCTGCGGCTGCCACGGCCAGACAGGTTCTCAAGAAATAAAAATGCAAAGGGCGAAAAATACAAGCATGATTTAACGCTTCAGCAAATCGGGCTAATTTTTACAGCTTATTTAAGACTATTAAATATCATGGAGAAATAGCAGATAAAACATTATGATAGAATGTAACGCAAATTAGCTTATTAAATGGCCAGTAATCAGCCTTAACCATTTGGAATTCTAAAACAGCGTGTATTCACCCACAAAAAGGTACAGCGCCGGAATATCACCGGTTACCAGGCATCGTATGTGTCTCCTGTCTCAAAATCATTGGGGTCTTCTGGCATTAAACAGCCGGTATGTTCTTCATCCCATTCGGCGAAGACGAGCTGAGGAACCTCCTAGTTGTGTTCACCGGTGATGGGGCTGGGGAGTAAGCCTTCAGTTATCTGCCCCTTAAGGTGGTGGAATGGGCACTAATCACTGATGTATGGCACAGAGAACCTTTCATGGATGAGGTCCGAGTCCTTCAACCACAAACTCACAGATCTGGCCATTTGGTTAGTTAATTCTGACATCAACCACAGGCCTGGGTCAGAATCGTTGACATTTCCTTTTATTTTGATATTCTGTTTTATGTTTTCTCAATCCATAAGTCTTACAGTTGGCACATTATTCTTTTATGACATAAAGGTTCTCTGTTTAGCTTTTTCCTCAAAGCCGGACATATTCAGTAGAATTTAAGAACATCAAATTTGAAGTAGGCAAGTAACAGATAAGAAGGATCACCGGTACCGATCACAAAGAAGCTGTCTGGTCAAAACAAATCACATGTATAGATTAAGTAATTATAGATGAGGAATGATATGTATTTGGGCGAATGAGGATGAAAAGGAAGAAGCTACTTTTATGTTCATAATTTATTAAAATGTATCTAAGAACGTAGAACTCAACTGAAGTCCAGTATCTAAAAGCCAATGGGTTCAGCTTCAGGTAGCTTATAACATTTATACATTATAGATGATCAAAAAATGTATCAATAAAACAAAGCTCCTTTGATATCGGAAAGATTAATATGAAGAACAAAGTATGTCATGATTAACTCATATAATGTAGTGGATGCATGGAAGGGTAACCCAGCAGAGGTGGTTAGTTTCTTTGTTTGAGCATTCCATGAGTTAATCTGAGGTTGATTTAAATCTGTTTCTTTGTATCTGTTCTGGCTGGAGGTGTCATCTTCCCAAAGGACCCCTGTGGTGATTCATGGCCTAACAGATAAGGACCCCGAGTAATAGGAATTCCATTCCTATCTTAAGTGGAGGGGTTTCCATCACCTTTACCCCACCATAACTTATTGGCACGTCAAAGATGGGACCCAATTCTTGGGGATGGTGTCATATAATCAGTCATGTGGTCAGAGGGGCGTTTGCTTGCAAAAGTCTGATTTAGGGACAATGCAGCGACCTCAAAGCAGAACTCCATGATCTACTCTGATCGGAACAACATCGTAAGAACCATCTGGACTTAAGGAGTTCCCACAGGCCTACTTATTGGAGAAACTCGTGAGTGAGGGTCCTGTGTTTAAGTCCTATTGTTTTTAAGAACTGTTTGCCGTTTTCTTTTTCTTTTGTATGTCTTGTTTTTTGTAATTCTGGCACTGTGTAATCTTTGTATTTTTGTTATTAAAATATTCAAAATCTAAGTCTGTCTTTGGGCTCTAGTATCGATATCCACAAACCCGAAGAGAGGATAACACGTTACCGTATTGTTATTACGTTCTACGGGATATATATATGTTGTTTGCCCGGGGTGGGTTGATATATATATAGAGACAAAGGTTCTAATTCGGATTTCTCACGAATCCGGTATCAAAATCGTGAGTGGTGGCAGACTACCTGGGGGGGATACAGGCAGGATTTGGGGGTTAATTTGGTATAGCTTATGCCTTGTTAAGGGGTCAAGTTAGTAAATCCAGAGGCCTGGTGCTATTAACCCCTTCATGCCCACACCAAGTCACAGCTTGGCAAGTAGTCCTGACCGTGACAAAGTACAACTTTTAATCAACTTTAAGATGATGTTTAAGAATTTCCGTGTTGCGCCTTTCACCGCTAAATCATGGCACAGCTGTCGAAAGACGATATGTCTCGGGGTCCGGCCGGCCCCCGTCACAGGAGACCCAAATATCGACTTCAAAGCTCCCAACTGTAGGTCTTTCATGAACATTGTAATTTCAGGGTGTGTGCGATGTGCTTCCCTCATTATCATAGCAAAGCAAGGGGAATGCGATTTAGAAGGGGAAAAAAAATCCATCTTGAGACATGAAAAACTTCAAACATTTGCCAATTCCCCAATGTTACACTTATCATTTCAAACCTTCGCTACAAGAAAGCAGCAGACACTTGTCCTTGACATTAGCCCAACTTATCTTTCTGCACAAACGGCCATCAAAACCCGGCTCAATCAACCGATGGGGCCGATTAGATAAATCCACGTGCATGAGATAGCAAAATCCTTGCGCTCTCTACCAATAAACTTTTTTTGTTAAGTAAGTTTACAAAAGAAGGACTTATCGCAAAATTCAGAGCGCAGGACGCGCGGCTCCCTACAGAGGCTGAAGACCCGATTTTCCACGGCTGGTGAATTTTAATTACGTTTTAACTAGGCCACTAAAGGGACAAAAGCACAAATTTCTGTTATGGAAAGAAAAACAGTGGAAAAAAAGATATAAAGGAATATATATTTTTTTAGTTTTTACACCAAGGTCACCGAGTTAACAGGATGGATTATGTACGGAGATTAATTCTCATGCAAAAGGGGTCTTATCGCCATAGCAACCTGTAGAATATTCCAATTAGCATGTGCATTCCACTTGTTACTATGATAAGACCTCTTAAAGCATTGCAGGAGAACTGCTCTCGGTCATTAACCCCGTGTGTATACGTATACATAGGTGTATGTGTCTATGGCCTCAAAAGAACAATTCCTAATGATTCTGGCAAAGCCTTTGAAGTTTACTAATTGCGTTTCTGATAATTTTTAAGCAAATTTTTTTTAAAAAAAAGACCCTGTTGAAAATATAATTCCAGACTAAAAAGGTCATTTGGGAAAACTAGAAGTATTAATTAACGTGAGTATATGCCGACGGCCTCCCGGCTAAGACCGGCTTCCCAGAAAAGGTGTGAATGGCTTTGCTGTTACGACCCGGGGGGGGGGGGGGTGAAAAGAAGAAAGTTAAAAGGGGAAAACACAGAATCAAGGAGCACCACTAATGAATAAACGAGCTGCCACTCTTTGCGTCCCTAGACCGGGGATGAAGCGCTACACTCTTACAAAGTGCGCCGCTTGCCCCATGAAACCCTCGCTGGGGTTAGGAGCCTCGGTCACACAGAACGATATTTCCAAGTATAATAAACGGAGACTTTGTGTACCGTCTATCCGTACAGCCGGCATTACCATGAGAGAAATAAATGGCGAATAAAATGTTCAGAAAGCACTGTCCTATTACACGCTCAGCACGGGGCCAAACAACGGTTTGCTGGGGCAGAGAGATAAGAAAAAAAAAATACCGAACGGATTAATAACAAACCGCCTGGAGAACACGTTTATATACGACAAAAAAAAACAGAACAAAAATTATCAATGCCCATCTAAACCAGCAGCCCGCAACATAATCCTACTGGGAGCAGATAGATTGCTTTTTCAACACCAGTACAACCAGCCGAGTCGGCTTTCGGGTTATTTTTTTGAGATGTATATATTTTCAGTTTAGACGAACACACTTCAGACGACTGCACTTGCAGTTGTTCACATTGAACATTAAATGAATGCGGCGTATTTCGTGTCTGAGACCCCCCGCTGTCGGATGAAACACTGTTATTAAGACCTCTGATAAATATCCACAATTCAGTAAACGGCCGTATCTGTGAGAAATCCAGACAAAACAGCCCGGTTTGCCGTGATATACATTTTACATGCAGAATGAAGTGCTCAGGCGGCAATGGATTGGCAGAGCCTCGACTACTTCTGTATGCCTGTCCACACACATCTCATATGGTGTTCTCCTCATTCATATATCACTCATGCTTGAATACAGGTGACATTTTAAAATTCTTGCCTCTCGACAAGTCTGATTCCATTGGGATAGTTCTAGAACCATTCGGTCGGCACCGTTACTCCAACACGAAAGTTCAATAGTGGCAGCTCACAAACTTGCTGACAAAGGGTTAATATTTGAGGAGTCTTGGGGTCGCCTTCTTTAGAAAGTTTTCGAAGGAAGGAAGGTAGCCGAAAGGATCAGCAAAGTGCCGTCCAGCCTTTATTATTAACCAGGGACAGACATGGGGAGCCCGGTGCTAGAGAAGCCACGCCGGGAGTCTAATTCAAAGGAAATAAAGCAGAGTCTTCAGCGTCTGACAAGATGATGACGAATTACCTGCCTAACTCCAGCGCTTTGCCTCGTTATTACTAATGCTTTGTGTTTCTGGTGCCTGTTTGGCTGCTGTATTTAACCTGTCTGGTGTTTGGTGATTTTGTCACCAACTCAGCTATTTACATCCATGTGATTAACCGGCGGGTGCAGAGACTCGGTACACACGGGGACACGATGCAGCCACACACCAAACCTACATGCATGATCTACATAGATCGCCCCACCAGAGCGCCCCAAACGTCAGGTGAAGCGCGGCACCAGAGCGCCCCAAACGTCATGTGAAATGCAAGTTGTGTGAGGTTGCTGAATGAGTGTGAGTGAGTGAATGTAAAATGAAGACATCAATAATATGATTGTTTATTTTGCTTATTTTGTGAGCTAATGACAAAACTATTCCCACGTTTCTCGGATCAGCCGAATATTATGGCAGCCGAAGCCGTAGAGTGGGAGCAAACGGCATTTCAGACACATTAATAACACTTTATTTCACCAAATGTAAAAGCTTTGAGGCCGGAATAGACTCGAGTCTGTTAAAGCTGAGTAAATGCATTAAGACCAGTAATTAATATACTCTTTATGGAGATGGCATGGAACTCGGAAAAATGTAGTATACTAAGCAGAAAGATGAAAACCGCCTGAGCTGTCATAAAAGTTTAAGCACTCCAGCGATGTAAGCGAGAACTCACTCATACAACTCTAATCCAGTGTGCTGCCAGCAACAGAGCTCCGGCCCGGGCGAGCCAAGCGGTCTCATTATGGTTAATCTACAGGTTTAAGGCAGGTTCCTGGGGTCACAATATAAAAATAAATATACACACATACACCAAAAGTAGTTTATTTTGTCATAAAATGTCATAATTCCGAAGTGGTTTTTTTTGCTTTTCCCCGTCAGCCATGCAGTTTCGCTGGGAAACCATTTACCCCATAATGGCGCTCCGATAAGCATTTTGAAAGGTTTCCATAAAAACAAACCTGATCGGTTCATTTCCTTCATTACCCAATTATTTCGATATAAATATATATAGCAAATGCTGAACCAATAATTCCAACCCCCCCCCAACGTATCTCTCCAGCCAAACCGGAATAAAAGCGTGCCCTCCAGTTAGGCAAGCGTTTTATTGCCAACAATGTATGCGAGGCAAGGAATATAAAAATTTAATGTGGATGTGTATGGGGTTCATTTGCTTTACAGCTCTTCACCGATGATCATTCGCTCTCGCACCAATTAGCACTTTAAAGATTGTGTGTAAATATTTCAAAAACATGTTCGTAATTAGGAAAAGTATGCCACGTTTAAAAAAAAAAAAGACACTTTCCGTGCTGGAGAGGTCTGCTGATCACTCATTTGGCATTGGAAGGGTTAAGGTGCGAAGGTGGGCGAGCGGTCGATCACGACAGCCCCCGAACTTAAAGGGAAAGGTACCGTCTATAAATGATTCGGATGCCCATACTGATCCCCCGATGAGTAAGGAGTCTAGTTTATAGGTATCAAGGTTACTCGCTCGCTAAAAAGGCACGCCAGCCCCTAATTATGGTAAATAGCCCGACGTACTTTACCGAAGAGACACCAACCATGAACTTCCTACAGTAAATGTCAGAGATCTCGCTAATGAGCACATGGTACATCGTGATGTGTTTACTGCCAGACAGGACGGCTGCCTGAACGGGAAGAAACACCAGCTGGGAAGAGGCAGCCGTCGGTGGCAGATGAAAGCCAACGGGCCCCCATCTGCCCAACTCCGGGACCCTCCTCCCCGATTAAAAACACCAGTTTTTCTCACCGCACGAGAAAGCTTGACATCTCTCCAAGAAAATATTACAATCCCAGCACGCTTGCCATTCTTTCCACTGTTAACCGTTGCATTGCCGTACTTTACAGTAATGAGGCCAAGTCATTCGGGGTCCAGACCCTTGTGCTACACTATACTCCGTATACGAGTCTGCACAGCAGCGCAGGACAACGTGTGGCCATCCAGATTAAGTACAACACCCATCAATATTAGCCAGCCCCTCTAGAGATGCTGAAGTTACACATGTATAGGCGGTACTGATGCGTGCGATGTTTGTTATGTACATTCTGTTTTGTGTTTGACATGTGGGACATGATGCAGGTTCTGGACCCGATACAAGCAAAGAGCGCCAAGCTCTGTGGGCACCGGAAACCGCAGCCAACGTGGCCACTGTCTGTGGGGGCCCCTAATATATAACACACAGAGCTTGAGGAGGGCTGGAGGGTAACTGGAATATGAGTGCTGGAAATATATAAACCCCATGGCCGGTACACAATTCCAAGGGAAATTTACCCCTACAGCACTCGAGCCGCACACTCCATAGAGTGAACAGGCAGAAAAACGCCTCTACCTCCCCTTGCAGATTTTGAGCCTTTTGGCGATGCCCCTTGGAGCTCAGTGCGCCAGGCAGCCATCTTGTCTGCCCATATGGTAGGGTCTAGACCCGGCTGGAAAGGTGGGTGACACAGAACACAGAAGCAAGGAGCCATGATGGATCTATGGATGAAGGAGCCATGATGGATCTATGGATGAAGGAGCCCTGATGCTTTCTGCGCATGATCACTCCTAACCCTCTCAGTCCATAGGGGTTCGTAAAACCTCAGCGTCAACTAATGTCCTGCTAAACCCTCCGGCATGGAACTTCACACATACAGCCCTCCGCGCCTCCATCGCTCTCAATCCATACCTCTTTGGTCGCTCACATTTACCATCGTTGGCTTGCACACAGGGGCTTTTCCTGCCTATTTACCCTCAATCAGAGTTACTTTACAGGCAAACGAGGTGCGCTTTGGGAACGCGCAGGATCAAACGCCTCGCACTCGCTCTCCAGATACCCGACGCAGCTCGCCATTTTCACTTCCTTCAGATTCTCTTTAAGGATTCTCGTGCTCTGATAAACCAATATTTGGTTATTTCTTGCCTCATTTAACGTGTCTCCGGGAGAATACCAACATTCTAATAAACCACAAGCAACCGGCGGAAGATTAAACCGCAGAAACAAAAAGGGCTAGCTTGAAATTAAAATGTAAATAGTGGTTCTCCATTAAAAAGTCAATCTATGCCGAGACTAAATATGCATGACTACAAATGATTCCTCGTCATCGGCGGGTGTATAAAGATAATGAGATTAAGTATTTAGTATGCATTATGTAAAACACTTTATTAAACGCATTTAATACGTGTTAATACAAACACAATAGACTCGGAAAGCGTTTGTGACGGCGGCCATAAAGAACGAGGCGCTCTACGGTTTGACAAATGGATTTCCGTCCGCCAGCTTTTATGGAGGGATGATCTTTGTTGCGTGCGCTGATCTAATTAAGTCTATTCTTCACGTGCACACACTAAAAGTCACTTCCCGCAAAACGCAGCGTGATCAGGAGAAGTATCATCCATCTAAAAAAAAAAAAATGGAGGCCAAAATATCACATTCATACTAAAAAGCATCTAAATGCGCGTCCATGCGCGGGTAATTCAGCAAGGTCAAGTCCCGGTGCTTCGGGGGTGTGCTACAGCTAGTAGGGGTCCTTGTTTTCAGTGAACAGACCTTTATAGTAACAGACACAAGGGTTAATTCCCTAAATGAAAATTTAAGACCAATAACACCTGACTGTTGGGGATTAGAAGTCATGTAAGGAGACAGAGAAAGGGAAAAAAGATATGCGCTTATGGGCCGAGATATTGTCTTTTATTTATATAGCGCCAACAATTTACGCAGTGCTTGTGACAAGCAGCACATTAATCTTGCACATAATTACAGAATATAAGAGCAGAGTCCTGACGTTTTCTATGTTAATTAGCATTGTACCCGGCGGCAGGCGATTCAATCATTCCAGAGATCCCAGCATCCAGCGAAAAACAAAACACTTATGTCGGAGAAATATGAACAGGTACGGCGGCGGGCGCGAGCGAACGCGGCTTCATGCCATGAAAGGTGAGAGCTCTTTATCAGAGGACGATTTAAAAACAAGTGTCTGGTCGGGACAATGGACTGATTCGGTGACCTTTAGAAAAGCAGAGGTATAGATGAGATACTTCTAGAGAACAAAATCAAAGCTAAAAGCAAGCGACAAATCACAGACGTCCCGGCCTGCAAACATCTCATCCTCACCTAGGCATTGGGGATGAATTCTTGGCTTGGCAGACAAGGCCCAGAGCGGCAGATCTGAGGGAATCATCCCTTGGGACACTTTACGATGGGCAGCCAGCTCTATAAGCGCATTGTCGGCTTTAGAGCCATTGGGATCTCTTTTACAAGTGACCCTCCGATACCATGGAAAAAACCTGGTGGAGGAGGGACCCTCCGTGATGGTACCTATATATACATAGGTATATGCATAGGTATGTACCCAGCCAACTGCATTCGGAAAAACACCTCTTAAGATACAGGTAACATTATATGAAACGCATTGTATTGGGTATTTTATTGGAACTATTATTCCTAAATATGCCCCCAAAACAAGTAACATCCGTATTATTATTATTAGTCACCATCTCTATATACAGAAGCTGCTGGAATAATAATAATAATGCATTTGTGAATGCTTGACACTAAAAATGCTTGAACACATCACATGCACAAAATAACATTCACTGGTACGCGAAGAGTCCGTGTTACCGACACGGATATCATACTAAAGAGTTTGCTCTATATGTCACAGAACTCCTCAAAAAGCAAATACTAAAAGAAACATGCAAGTGTTGGATCAGTGAGTTGAGCGAGTGAATGAAACAAATGTGTTAGAGGATTGTGAGAGATCTAGGGAAAACTACACTGAGAAAACACAGAAAGGGCAGAGATTAGCAAAAGTTTATAGATGCCTTACAAATCTATACCAGACCTACAAGTACCTCGCAGGATAATCACAAAAGGGTGACACGACTTTAACAGCAGAGAGAAGGCGTTATGCTACACATTGTAATGATTATGAATGATATTTCCATGCACTGTCCGGGGTCGGTGTGCATGCATGTGCTGGTAGCAGGGTCCATGTACGAGTTTCTGGCAAGCTTGTGATAATACGCGGACAGGGATTCGCCGGACGGCATGAGGAAGCGCATCGCATCACCTCTCAGCGACGGCAGCTCGTTTCTGAACGTGTTCGGCGCCTCATGGGGCTTTACTCGCTTTACGCTGACACTTTTGGGATAAGATTTTAAGAAGCTGTTCAATTAAGTCACTGATGCCCAAGGCACAGGAGCGGCGAGCGCTCGGTAATAGCTTGTCAACAGCCTGTTTTTACTTTAATCTGTGCGAGACGGTGAATAAAAGGCAAAGGTTCCCGGCATTAAAAACTCCAGACACGTACCCGATCCACCGAAACACAAGGGGCATTTCACACGTTCTACCTCGATACACGTACATTCTAATATTATGAACCGCTCACCCAAGACTTAAGGGGTCCCAAAACTAAAAAGATTTCATATCGATAATTCTAAAACTGAAATCTTTTATCCAACGAGAGGGTTTCCTATACATAGCCTTGTCTGGGCGCTTTATTTATTAAGGAATTTGGCGTCAGAAAGGAGCATCTCGAGGGAACGGATCCCACGACTATTCTGTGAACAGTTATAAAGTATTTTTTGCCCTGGAACTGCTACTTATATACAAGTGTCGTTTGGTACTCTGCCTCCTCCTGCCTCCTTTCCTCTTGCTAGATTTTGCAGACGCTATTAGTCGGCCGCTTAGGGCTCCGGTCTCGCGTGCCAATTCTTTTTCATTGTCCCTGGAAATAGTAATTCCCTGCCAGTGTCCACTCGATGGCTCCAAGTGGTCTCACGGTCATTCCTCCGACGGAGAGAGCAGCAGCCAAGCCTAAGCTTCACCAGACCGTAGGACTGCTGCGTTAATTAAGGCATTGCATGTAAAAGGTGTTCGGGTTTATAATCCTACAAGAAGCATCCATACCGACATCCATCCATTTTTATAGATTCATGTGTGTGAGAGCCAGGAGCCTCGGGCGCTAAATGCCGGCATTACGGGAACATCGCATTCATTGTTCCAGCAAGTCACCAAGCAGTGCCCAGCTACTAACAAAAAGAAATAGCGACAGACCCACTATAAAAATATCTTTTAGTCCGTACATTTTAAAGGGTCTGACAAAACGACAGACTACACAGGAATCTATACATTAAAAAGGGCTTGGCTTGCAAGCTTACACTCTATTCTTAAGCAAGCCTTGGCTGGGTTCCTTACAAGGAACATAAGATTTATATAAAACATACGGAATGTTGGGAGAAAATCCAAAAAATGTTTCATTGGAATCTAAACGTACAAAAAATAGTGAAAGTTACGCACACAGAAAGTAATATATCACGAGAATAAACTGATCACCGGTATATCCATATCCAAAATGAACCTTTTACGGCCGACGCTCCTTCATATAACGCACTTTACCTGAACCGAGAACCACGAGAACACGCCGGCTTTATACGCCGTTTTATGGTTCATAAAGCAGAAATATGAAGCGCTCCAATTAAGAAAATGTATGAATTAAACTACTGGGTTGTTTATCGCAGTTAAATAAAAGCTACGGAAAACAGCACTTAGATAATGACATTTCGCGAGCGCGAATCACATAAGGTGATTTGAAGGTCCACGAAGGAGCGAAAGCATTTGCCCAACCTGCAGGCTTGCCGCGAGCCGTGATGAATTAGCGGTCCGGGAGGTTTGGGAACTGTATCACGGAGCCGTTAAAGCATTTACTAAATTAAACTCACAATAAAACCCACTTGAGACCTCTCAAAAATACACATATTACAGCAAAATGACAGCGGAGAGCAGGACGGACTCCGTATATCAGGACGCCTTAGAATGTTTATGGGATACCACGTGGCCAAGGACAGGAGCCCCACACTCACTAGATTAAAGGTGCTGTTCCACCGACGAATTTACGCAGCATCGGAAGCATCATTTCTATCGCCAACCTCTCGCAACAAAAATATTCTGTGATGTTAAATGTCACTCCCGTGGACAGGAACACTTCATTTTCTCGAGACACTGAAGCAGCCATTGATTATTGCCATAGCCAATAGTCAGAGCCTTTTAATGTATGTAATCCATGAAGCGCTGCGGAGTGTTGGCGCTTTATACTTAGATTGTATTATCATTATTATTATTATCATTAATGCGCCGTTCTAAGTATTAAACTATCACACAGTTTACAAATGGCAGATCCGACATCCAACCTAAGCTTCTTAGAGCATTTTTCTTCCTTTGGGTCATGTGATGTGGGGGCTTCCCACTATAGACACAACATATAGCAGGGGCGTCCAACATGCGGCCCGCGACACCTCGAGGTGCGGCCCGCGTAAGATCGGCAGCCAGGGCAACCGATCTTACGCGGGCTGTACCTCGAGCCCTGCTACATCAAGAGCCCTACTACTTACCAGTGGGAGGGTCTTTTGTACTGCAAAGAGGAAGCGGAACCCAGCAGAGTTCACGTGACATCACATGACTCTGCTCCAGTCCTGCTTCCTCTGTTCCGTACCAGAGAACGCAGAGGGAGGCCCATCATGCCTAGGTTCCAACATTTAATGGTTGGATGTGTAAGTGCTGGAACCTAGGCATGATGGGACTGTGATTGCTGTTGGCAATCACACTCCTATCATGCCAAGTCAGCCAGTACATGCTGAAACCTGGTGTAATGATGCTGCCAGCAATATGGGGTCTGCACATCACTTACAGCCACCCTGTGCCAGCATGTACTGGCTGACTTGGCATGATAGGAGTGTGATTGCACAGCAAGCACAGTCCCATCATGCCTTGGTACCAGCATTTACTGGTTGCCTGGGTATGATAGGAGTGTGATTGCTGTTAGCAATCACACTCCTATCATGCAAAGTCATATTGCTATTTTTTTGTCCAATTGTGGTGTGTTACCTACTTTTTTTTAAAAAATGTGAGTTTTTATTATTA
>VKOC01000006.1:3532208-3578574 GCA_009364415.1 Spea multiplicata
AAAAATCCCCTAGTAGTTTGTGGCCGTATATATAATAGATCTATTACAGTGATGTCCTCCATGGGTTATTCACTTTATTATTTAATGAAATAATGTGTATTAGTATGACGGCTCTTTATCTTGGCTTTTAGTGGCTAATTTAGAAATTCTGTTGGAATTTAAAAAAAAGATCCTTGACTTTTATTAAATTTAATGTTATGTTTTAAAATATTTTTAAGAAATATGTGGCTGTTTTAATTTCTTCATCTCTTTGAGAGATTTCTTTTTTTTTTGTACGTTGCAGTATTTTACTGTTGTCAATCTTTTTGCACTTAAAGATGATCGCTTTTCAAGAAACGTTTCAATTTGTCAAATATACGTGAAACATTAGGAAATTGAGCAAAAGCTTACTTATTGCGGCCCCTGCCCGATTCTGGCATCTGGCCGTAACCAAAGTGAATCGCCCCATGCGACAGGCAATCGTACGGGCAATCATGCACAGCGGGGTGTGCGCTTTGAGTGCAATCACCGCAGCAGCCGCTGGATGAGCTTGAAAGGCGTGATGGAAAGCCAAATTCCTTGGCTCAGGGCATGTACTTATCCCAGTATTGTTTTAGATAAATGTCTTCCAACCTCTAAATTGTGATTAGTGAGCATCCTAGGGAATAAATAAATAAATAAATCATACGTCGCCGGTGAACTCTAAACGCTATTTCTAAATCCCTTCTGATTGTCTGTAATTTTGTTGAGTTGTGTCTTGGAACCTCTGCAGAGTTTTTGTTCATCTATTGAACTTTATTTTTTCTCATCTAATACTGTTTGCCCCCTTCATTATTTTAGTGCGTGCAGTAAGTGCGTGCTTTTCGTTTTTCGCCGCTGGTTTTCCTATTTTTCTTTTGTACGCTTAGACAGTCGGTAAATTGGCAGCGGGGATGGAGATTTGTTGCAGCTTGTTGGGGGAAAAATATATATATTCCGTAGATGTGATGGGAACCAAACCAACGCTTGGCATTTCTTGCCGTAAAGAATGATTAGGGGGTTCGGGTCTTTGAGCAATCAGTCTTTTAGAATGAAATTAACACGGCAAAGGAGGCAAATGTCTAGTCTCATCTTCCAAGGAACGGCTGCGCTATCCTCAGTGCGGGAAAGGGCTCTAGGCTTGTCGAGTTTGTGGCCACACATTTAATCAGACTGAATAACCCACAATTGCATCAAGTTAAATTGCAATCAGTATAGGAACATCCAATTTCTGTGAACAATGCGACAAATATCCTTTGTGGGAATCTTTGTTGCTTTGATTACACTTTTATCTGAAGGGCAGTCTACAATAAAACCATTCAAAAGTCTTCTCATGTACGACTTTCCTGAACTTTTGGTGTTTGCGTACCCCTTGTGAATGTGTTCACGTCTTGTCAAAGCCAAATATTAAGCCGATCGGTTACTTGCTGGCCTTTTAAAATGTAATCACCAAATCTTAATGACCCACACGTCAAGTTGATGTGCTGAAGAATACTGGCGTTTATGGCAGGAATTGGTCAGATTATATTAAACATATATAAGGTTTGAATGTTGTTAAAATACCATTCTAATGGGTTTATTACCCTTCTAATGTAAGCCGTATACCCCAGAGCAAGTTCAATGCAGTTTGGTAATCAACATAGTAAATAAAACGGCTCTTTGAATTTTAGAATAAAAGACAGATTGAGAACCTCGGCCCACTGGAGGCTACGGTTATAGGGATTGCAGGTATAGGGATCTACCAAGACACTTACACGCCTACAGATTTAGAAGAATTTTTTTAAAATGTATCTAGGTTTTCTCTGTGGTTTCTTTATACAGTATTGTGATTTTTAGGTACACTTATACCCAGCAAACACTCCAAGCTCCTAGAAAAGAAATAATGTCAACTAAAAGCTCCTTATCAGAAGCACAGCTCTTAAATCCGGGTCTCTCTTTAAAGTTTGATTATTTAGTAGGGAAAACAGAACTCAATTGCTTCAGCTTTTTTTCTGTTTGGTGTCTCCGAAGCTTTCGTCTCACATCTTCCAGCAGCTAACAGCCTGTGACCCGCTGCGTCCGATGAGGGTCTTGGTGACATAAAACAGTTATTGTAACCCCCGACCTTCACGAATACGAGGACCCCTCCATAACCAGTAAATGTAATAAATAATTTGAGACCTCCGATAAGGAATGAGTCTTCCAGCCCCCGGACCCTCGAGGAGTTGTGCTATACAGAATAAATACAGAGTAAAACCGCCTATATATTTGTTGAGCTTGGCACGTGGCCGCCGGTTTCACAGAAAGGCGTATATATCGCACTTGTCAGGGTTTTTATTCCTGCGGTCCATACCCTCTTCGGATTCTGTGTTATGCTATTTCTATTAACTCTGTATTGATTTTTTTTCCTTCTTGAATTCCAATGGATTACAAGAAAAAGCCATTCTGACTGTGTGGATTTGCTCTTCTTACTGAGACTTAGCAGATGAACTGATGCTTCAGTGTGATATGATGAAGGAATATTTGCAGCACAGATTCTATTAACTATTACTTTGCCATTTGTACTCAATAATAATAATTCTTGTGGTCAGACGCTGCATGCTGGTGAACGCCTTTATCAATGTTTTTACAAAAAATATTACTTTTATTATGCATTGATGAACCTTTTTAACATGGCTCTTTGATTACTAAGTCTTCTGGCGGCTTACTGATAACTCCGTTGTATATGTATTGTAAGCGTGCTCCTGATTGACTTATTTTATTAAATCTTCCCCAACACCCTGTGGGGCTTTAATTAGCAATATCTTTCAAGACATTTCCGGCCAAAAAAATATGAATCTAAAATAGTTCACTTCCTTGTTTGTTACGGGGAAAAAGTTGTATCTTTCAGATATTCATATTCTCTGAAGTTTGCTAATCTCTGCACTATTCTCTCTGAGAATAGCAGGATTACTTACTAGGATTAAATAAATAAAACCCATTGTAAAGGAGAAATAAGTCTCAAAGACGGCAAGAATTACTTATATGTTTAAATTAGGTTCATCACTATTTGGAATTCTTGTGTTTTTTGCTAAACTATGGCAGTTTCCAAGTTTTAATAAATGGAAGAGAATAACAGATGTGTCCGAGCATACACAGTCTTCTTCTACTGAAGATCTTCAGAACTTCCCTTGTGGAGGAAGATCGTAGTCGGATGGCACTGGCCTAGTCCGTGCTTTATTATTGCAATCCAGTGAAAAGGGCAACTATGTAACAGGGTCACCGTACCCAAGGCTGGGTACCCCTGTTTGAGAGCTGAGGAATCACCAGTCGGTACCCTCATACGGATATCTCCTGCTATCCAAGGAACTGTCCGACCACCGTTTGTGCCGTAAAACAAGAACAACTTTTATTAAAACCACATAGAATTTATATAGAGCCTTAATTAGATTAACATTCTTGTTCTCAATGTACACCGGACCAGACCTCAAATCCCATCAGCTCGGGGAGTACACAGGGAATGAAATGAGGGGATTAAGGGATACAATGGGTTCCCCCGCCTGTGTTATCCCCCCTGTAGTGCAGGCAAACGGGGCTGTGCTGGCCGATTAAGAGCTCCTGCCAGGTTACATGATTGCCTCTTTGAAGGGCGGGAGCTGCAGCCACATGGAGTCTCTGGGCCGGTTATGAAATAAAACACCTTATAAAATATTATACCGGGTCACGGTATCAGAAACTGGCCGCAAAAGTGCTAAACCCGGCTAAACGTCACACGAAAATATTAACCTGTTATCCTGGCCCTGTGACAAACTACCTCTGTAATTTGTGTTAAACTCTGTATTTACTTCATTGCTACCAAAGGATCTTGAAAAACTCCTGACAGGTCAGCCTTATTGTTGAGGCCAAGGTGGCCAGTCGGTGTCACTCGCATCACACAGAATGTTCGCTGGTCTCTGAAGGTTCTTTAGAAGAGCCGTTGAAAAGCGTTGCTTCAGTAATTCCCTTTTTATTCTTTAAACTACAGTATATGCGCTTTTTTATTTTAAGTTCTGTTGAGTGGGTATTCTTTCTGCTGGTTTAACCTTTTTTTTTTTCTTCTCTGGGGAATGTTAATATTATGCGTCTTCTGTGTAGTCCTCTGTACACGCCATTAAGTGCTAGAAAAAGAATCTCTTGCCTATGTATTCATTTGCAATCTTAATGTTCCAGAACCCTGGGATTGTTAGTAAAACGTCTGGAGAAAGGTGGCAAAGCCGAACGAGAGAATCTCTTTCATGAAAACGATTGCATTGTTAGAATCAACAATGGTGACCTTCGCAACAGAAGATTTGAGCAGTAAGTACTCCATTACCTGCTGACATCCCTGTGTGATTGCTGCTGTTATACCTGTGATTGTTCTACAAGTGGACAAGGCTTTATGGGAAATATCAGCCGTAAGTAGATATATTTATATTGGTGTTGCCTTTCTATGCTATAAGCAGAATGCTGGCATCCCCACCTCGTCAACCAGGGTTATTGATCTACATGTGACCTGGCAGCTCCTCTGCCCCTCTTGTTCATGAATTTGCCGGTTAGAGGAAGCCACATACATTATGTTTTATTTATATCGCGCCTACAATTTCCGCAGCACTTCTTAAAGCCAAAGGGTCTGACGAAACTAGAATGGATAAACCGATACATTAGGTAAAGATGGCCCTGCTTACAATCTAGGTACCCCAAGGAGAGACCCATTCAAAAGCTGCAGCGTGGGTCAGAACATTCAAGGAATCTTATTTACTAAGGGCCACAATGAGTGAATTTTCATTCCTGAGCACTCAGGAATTTTCATTCCTGAGTTAAATCCGTCTCGAGTCTCATAGCTGCGGAGAATTCACCCAAAATGACATGTCTGATGACATCAGGGCCTCCAGGTCTGCAGATAAAGGAGCGTTTATTGGAGCCAAAAGCACCCAACTAAATGTCAACTTGTCAAGGTCCCATACAAACCTGTACCCCACGGACTTTATTGCCGAGAACGTCTCTCAGATGCTCTTGTCCATTAAGAGGACTCATCACACAGGTCAAGAGAACTTACACCAAGTCCTACCCTCGTAGTAACTTTGTGGTGGGAAAACACTTCTATTTCATCCCTAGTTTAGCTCGGAACCAGGATTTTATAAATAACAACTCACGATCATATGTAGAAGCCGGTTGGGAAACAAGTTATGAGAGCCTTCGCCTTAATTAAGTGGGCCCTCATAGAGTTGGTGGTAGCAGTAGATACACACGCTGATCTTAACATTTTAAGGGACATCTTACTTGTTTATGAAAAAAGGCTGAGAAGTTCTGTGTGCTTCAGGAGAACAAAGTCAAATGTGAGGCCAAATATAATAAAATAGAAGGGTTCACCCGAATCGGCACCTATCAATAAATGTTCTCAGACTACACGGACATCTTTTAAAATTAACTTTTCTTCTTTACTTTTTAATTAAAAGGTCAGAGTAAAAGACCGATCTCTTGGTTATTCCGTTGTGAAGCACAAGTTTTTTTTTTTGTTTTTTTTTATACAACCGCAGTCTTATTTTATTCTGCGTTTATAAAAGGAATGTTTTGTGTTCTGAAGAGTTTTTTTATGTTCTAAAAAATAATCTGGAAAATGTTTCTAAACTTTGGTTATTAAGTCAGCATTTGCTGTCAATAAGAACTTTACACAGCAACTTAGGATCAATAACTTTTTATTAGAACCTACAAATCATATTCACACCTGGTTAGCGTCAAGGAGATTACGACGGATGCCAGCACAATATTCTTCACTCGAGTTACTCCAGAAGTTCCTTTTACAGCTTTCTTTACTTTTTTCTCTTAGACCAAGGGAAATAAAACAGTCTGGTTGCCTTTATGTACCCAAATTCTCATTACTAATCTCTCCTCCAAAGTAAAGCCACTAGCTGTCCCTTGAAACCAATGAATGACACATGGTAGTAAGGGGTGAATGGAATTACGGGAATTATGGTATATCTTGTACTTTTACAACTTTTGTGTTCTGGAGGATTTCGAGGCGTTGAGATATGATTTGAGGAAGGGATCAAAGTCAATAGATTTTTTTGTGTTCCATAAACACTTTCCTGAACAGAACATTGCAATCAGTGTGTTTGACGTGGGTTCTTCATTATTTATCAATGCGATTGTCTGAAATGTAATAATAATAATAAAGCCACATCCTATTTCCCCATTGAAATCGTTACAAATGGGAGCCGCTTGGTGAATTGGGAGTCTTCAGAGCACTTTGTCAGCTGGAGTAGATATTTTATCCTTTTTTTACTTTTTTGTTTTCTTTTATTTTTTTTATGCAGTTGTGGTATATCTAACCAGGCATCTCCTATACGATTAGAAAGGATGAATTAATTAATTAACTTGTTTTCTTTGTATTCCAGGGCACAGCATATGTTCCGTCAAGCTATGCGCTCACCCATGATTTGGTTCCACGTGGTCCCGGCAGCAAACAAGGAACCGTATGAGCAACTGTCCCAAAGCGAGAACAATAGTTATTACTCGAGTCAGCATCCTCCCGACTCTCATTACGTCGATAGCAGAAATTTCCATAGCTCTGTTCCTGATCAGACACTACAGAGAGTTCCTAGACAGGGAACTGAGCCAACGGACTCTTACTCACACCTACCTCACAATATAAACTCCGCAGGAAAACCACCAACCGGCCTCACGCCGTCACCGCATCCCGTTAGTTCCCCTCCCAACAGCGGATACACTACAAGGAAAGGAAAAAAGCTGCACATTCAGCTGAAGAAAGGTAAGTGACCCCGTAACACTGTGATGACTTAGAACCTACATTTTGGAGAATTTTAGATTAATTTCACAAAGCCTAAAGACATTTTTTTGGTATATTTTTATATTAACTCTGTCTACAAGAAGAGTAGCAGACCTGCGTATCTCAAGGAAAGGCAATAAAAGATGCTGTAAAGGAATTCATAGATAGAAACTCTTATTATATACTGCCCTGCTTAGTCCTCCCCTTGATTTAGGTCTAAGCAGTCTTCACCAAAAGAAAAGTGCTGGAACTCGGAACTCGCTAGGATTCTGAAATAGTTATTACTCTTATCATACCCATCTACAGCAACAGATGTTTAAAGTTTCTCTAACCCTGAATGCTCTCTTCATTTCCGATACAATGCCTCCAGCTTGCCCACAGTCTGCCCTCTTTTCGGAGGATTTCACTCCTACTTGGTAAAGGGTTCTAGATCCATTTCCTCCTATTCTCTGTGTCTGTCCCTAGAGAAGCGCTGACGACCTGTGACCAGTAACTTTACAGTGCCAGCGGCGTTCTAGGAAAAAAAGTCTTAAAAAAATAACCAAGCGTCTACTAAATAAGTAAATATTTATTAAATATTTAGCAAAGTTGAAGCAAGTATTGGTAAAGCGCTTGAGCCGTGTCCATATAAAATTGATGCAACGCTCCTAACTTCAAAACTTTGCCCCAGGGTTATTCCAGATTTGACCACAGATTATGGAATGATAATCAGACTTTTATGTCTGTTGTATATTTCATGTTCTTTTAACTTAACAATTTACTGCTTGGTTAAAGCAAGACATGGATGTTCAGAGAATAAAAGGGTTCGCTCGCTCTGGAAATGAATTTTCTTCTGTCTTAGGATCACAATCCAGAAAAATAGGGGTTCTCATCAATGACTTTTTTTTTTTATGATCCATAACCATGCCGCTTATACCCGCGTTAGACTTACAGTAATTGAATGTTTCCAAGTAGATTAACGCCGTAATGGAAGCTACTCTTGTAGATAATTGTCTCTAATTTTAATTACAGAAATAATTATCTGTCATTGAGAGATTTGCAGCAGGATACGTGTTTGTGTGTAATTCATAGATAAATGGTACCGGGTGCTCCCTCTTGACCTACCCTGCGACTCGTACTGCGTTCCTCTCGCAGCAGTGCACAGTACTGACGCAGCGAGTCAATTACCAAATGCTATGTAATAACCCTGTATCTGCCAGGCAGGTCGTTGTCCATGCCAAGTGATGGGGGGGTATTACTGTATGCAGCCCTGGGGGGGGGGTTATTACTGTATACAGCCCTGGGGTGGAGGTATTACCGCATACAGCCCTGGGGGACTTCCACTTTAAGTCTGCTGTTACCCATCATTCCAAACCAGCTGAAATAAACTCCCAAGCCTTTGCAATATTATATTAAATATAAATTATTTAATTCCAAGCCCGCATCTCCTCGCAGCGGGTGACCAGCAGGAATATATGGAGTCTCGCATCCATCCTTTACGCTCCCTGCTGAGAGACGCAACAACAAAGAATTAGACAACCGCTTCCATTTATAACTTCTCAAATGTTAATTTCTAATGCTAAGCGCCAACTCTAACGATATTAAATTAAAGAAAATATATATATTTGTTTCATATATATATAGGTCCCGGCATTGGATCCAGTTGGTAATATGTATTCCCTGTATCCGTGCGGGTTAATGGTTTACACGAACCCCACATTTTCCAGGTCTATACGCTATAAAACCCAGTTCATGGTCTGTACAGATAGTGTGCGTGTATTCGAAGCCCACCTTACGTGTATACCTCGGGAGCAAACCACCAGCTTTCTGTTTTCATTATCTGTGTCGTTATCCCTCTCAGTTATAACATTTCTGATTGATCTTATTTTGCCGCGTTGTGCCACTGATTGAGAAACAAAAAGCATGTTCTTTGTGCGGTTTTGATAAATGAACTTGGTTATCCTAAAAGTTGATCGCCTCTTGAGGCTGTATTCATCGCCTTCTCTAGCAACTGGTTCCAAATTACATAGATATCTTTATTTTTTTTTTAAATTTAAAATTTTTTATTATTTTTTGGATGCAGTCGAGTCAGTATGACATAACAAAATATACAAAATCAAAAAGAGCAGGTAATAACATTGAGGTTACATCAAGTGAAGCAGTGTAGTACCAAAACAATGTTCACAGCAAAGGCACAGAAGTGGTAAATCTGTATCAATGTACAGTAATAACAAAAGAACAACCACTGCAGCAGTAGGGGACTCGACGGAATTGCCATAAGGCAAGGGGAGTTTGAACATAAAAAAAACCAAAATAACAAAAACGAGAAACAAAAGAAAGTTCCATTTCGCAGGTGCAGGATTTCGACCTTAATAAGACATGCCACAGAAAAGACCACATGGTATTATAATGTAACAGAAAAGAGAGGCCGGGCGCGATCTCACAAGAAAACCAAAGCATTTAACTATGCCACAATGGGGAAATCTGGAGTTGCGACCAGGGAGCCCAGATTTTTTCAAACAGTGGCATCCGCTGATCAGTCTGAAATGACAATTTCTCCAAAAGGTAAGTGTGTTCCAAGTGGTGTAGAACATCAACGAGCTGTGGAAGAGTGGTCGATTTCCAATTACGAGTGATCAGCAATTTGAAAGTTAAGAGAAAGTGAATCACCAACTTCCTAATAGAAGCAGGAGTATCATCTGGAACATAGATATCTTTATTGAGCCGCTCGAGAGACCGCAAATAGCGCTCTATTCTATTCAAATCATTTTACATAAAATAATAATAAAATAAAATAATAATAATAAAAGCAAGGCAGGAGAGGGTGGGTAACAGGTACTTGCTGGAGCTTCCAAACTACCTTGCACCCGGTTTGGGAGAACCAAATGTGGGACAAAGTTCATCCTGTGTTCCTCCACAATGCGCACCCCCAGTAGTAAGTGAATATTTGTGTTTCTATGTCCTCTACAGGTGCGGAAGGACTGGGGTTTAGCATAACCTCAAGAGATGTCCCTCTCGGGGGCTCCGCTCCGATCTACGTCAAGAACATTCTTCCCAGAGGAGCCGCCATACAAGACGGCAGACTGAAAGCTGGCGACAGGCTCTTAGAGGTACTGCTAGTCACTTCGCTACATGTGTCTTCTCTGAATACTACTGTCTGTCTGTGTGTGTGTGTATATATATATATATATATATATACGTATCGCTTTACTACTGAGTGGCTTATACAGTACCTAAACGTATTATGTACATAAACTATATGTAAACGGTTCTGTAGATATGGTCGCTCCTCTGTACATTCATTCTCTTTGCAGTGACTGCGCATGTTTTATGAAATATAATGGGGTATATAACGGATTATACCCACGCTCGGCACTGAATGTGAAAGCGTTGGCCGTCGTTACCGTATGCAGATAGAGACTGCCGATCGGTTGTGAAAATGGACGTTTCATTGATGATCTCACTTCTCACTCTCTTCTGTTTGGGACTTCAGTCACTGCTGTTTTGTCTCTTTCTCTGACATTTTCCGCCCCGTCAGGCTTCTGACTTCGGCCTTTTCTTGCAGCTTTGCATCCCGCCTCATTTAGTGCTATGGATGGATATTGATGGCCGCTGAAGCTTTCTATCTCTGCATGTGTCAGCTGGGCCTCCTTTTCTTGTCCCATACAGCGCTCTCTCTTTCATTGTCTCCTCGACTTCTAAGTCATACATGTTCCCTGCACTGAAGTTAACAGAAAAAACTAAGTATAGCGTGCCTGACCTCACTCCCAAATCCCGCAGAACAAGTTCCCCCCCGAGTGAAGTGCAATGAGGCCGCTAGTGGTTTTTACAAAGAGTAAATTATTTTTATTTATTATTAAAAAAAAGCACATTAACCCCTTAATGACAAAGCCCGTACATGTACGGGCTCAAAATGCATTGTTTTCAGTGGGTTTAGGGACCGCCCATTGTCCTTAAGGGGTTAATGAAGCTTCATATATATATAAAGGAGCTGAAAAACTATAGAAATCAAATTAGAAGCCACACAACTTTTTTAAGCACGTTAGATAAAAAAAACTCCGAACCTACTCTCTGTGTGTATATATATTATATATATATATATGTAATCAATGTTGTTGCGTGTTGACTACAGATCTGTCGCTGTCACCTCACATTATAGTGTTTCTTTTCCTTGTAGGTAAATGGTGTCGATTTAACAGGGAGGACACAAGAGGAGGTGGTCTCACTACTACGAAGCACCAAAATGGGGGGAAGCGTCCATCTCCTTATCCTCCGACCAGAGGAGTCTCTGCACCCTCGAGAACTGGTGGGTAAACCGAGCTTCCGCGCAGCCTAGCCTCCTGTCTACATAAATGAGCAGCTCCCGTGTTAAATCAACTCAGTTTACATATATAAATATAATTTCACGTCGCTGTTATACACCAAGTTACATCGTGGCAGAGGGACTTTCATCAATTAGCCTTCCCGTTGTACTCTGATATAACGGCAGAATTCTATGGTTTACAGAGAGCCCCTTAGACTATTTACTGGTCATCAAACCTTACATTAGGAGCCGGTGCAATGTATTGTGAGGAATGCCTGTATATCTACGGTGTGAAAAGTAGGAATGTTACTGTGAATCTGAAAAATATCATTTTGGCATTGGCCTATTCCAGTGGGTTTTTTTTTTATTTCTTCCAAACTCTATTATTTGATGTTGGGTGGGCTTATAAAATACTCTCAATGCAGCCAAGAATCCTAAACCATTAGCTGAATCGCTCTCTCCCTTGCAAAGTTACGAGCAAATTAAATGCAAACTAATTTAGAGGAATTGTGTTTATAATGCAGTTTTGTTCTCCATGTCCGAAATACAAGATTTCTATTTTGTTTTATTAATATTTTATTTAAATGCTCCTTTTCTTTTAACCTCTGACCTCGTAAGGTTTGAAGTGGTCCGTCTCAGTCAATATCCTGGCTATATTTGCATTTTTGTAGAACGTGGTCTATAATCACAATTAGATTTAAGCGATGATTTTGTGCGTCGGAGATTACATTTCTTTTCACAGAGGAGATGGAGGTTTGATTGTCGTGTCACTGGGTGACCGTTATTAGTGCTGCAAATAGTTTCACTGATTTCCATCTATTAAGGTAAAAAAAAGGACAAAAAAACATTTTGCACTAGAAGGATTTAGTTAATCAATCACAGGGTAGATCTTTTTTCAAGGTATGATCTTTACATCCTAGCGTTTAATAAATTTGGTGGATATGTGTGTTCTGTCCATGCCTTTACTTCATTACTACATGTCCTCTGCTCCTCTTTTCTCTAGAATTTCCCCTTTTCCATATAAAAAAGTCCAAAGTTTCCAATGCATTTTAAGAATTTGGGGCTCAGATGTGCAATGTGTAACCTTTTGATTCCTTAAGTCGCATGGGCTCCCTTTGTGCATAAGCCAGATCTACTTTATACATAGCCGTGAGCACAAAGCCACCATAAAGCTTACACTGAGGCTGCGGCCGGCTGCGGCCCTTCGATTTACATGCGCAGCTCATCGCTGATGGAAGGAGATGGAAGCTGTATGTAGGTAGGACTGTTTCCGTTACATAAACCAAGTCCTCGTCTGCGTTAAAACACTTATGAATGCATTGGAGACTTTGTGCTTTTCTGAATTTACAGCAGGGTGGTTGTTGAATTTACTAAGGCTTTGCAAAGTTCCCGTTACGGCTGAATGATCCTCTAGATTAACTCTTGTGTCGCATCTTCTTAGTCCGTCAGTTTTAGTTTTGTGAGACTTTTTGAATGTAGGGACTGTGTGAAGTGCTGCGGAAATTGTTGGCGCCATATAAATAAAACATAATATTCCAATATGTGCACAGTGAGCATCCTTGTTTTTGTTTCTTTAATCAAACTTTTCTTTCCTCCTTTTGTAGAATAACGAACCAAACCAGATACCAAACACGAGAGAATCGGTAAGAATTTATGAACCAAATCTACATGTTTTTTTATTTTTTATTTTTTTCTTCATATATTTGCTGTTTGGTTCACTGCAGCCTGAGGAAAAAAAAAAAAAAAAAGTCCTTTTATTGTCTTTTGTCTGAAAAGTGGATCTATCTGCGTATTTTCTATAAATATTTATCAATCCTTTATAAATGTACAGACAGATTTATATGTATAAATAGTCTTTTTGGGGCAACTTTGTTATCCCACTTTTTGTCTCCTTCAACCGCGCAAGTCCCAGGGGATGTGGGAAAAATTGCTTTTGCCGGCTTGGAGTTAAAGTTCAATTCATGGCACGCAGGAAACATGCGCGTTTCAGGGAATAGAAGAAGCAACCGAGTTAATTCACTTTAAGGAAAAAGATAATTGCGTTTATTTTAAATTCATAAACTAAACAAAACCTGATATCCAGTGTAATGTTATATCCAGCTCCGCTCAACAACTGCCCCACAAGCAAAAAAAAAAGTAAAAAATTTAAATTTCAGCACGAATTCTTCTGCTGTTTAGTTTGTATATTACGTATTCATCGTGCAATGTGATGTGTGTGTGTGTGTATATATATATATATATATATATATATAATGTATGATGTATGTATATATATATGTGTGTGTGTGTTTATATACCGGTGTGTGTGTGTGTGTGTGTATGGTTTAAGTGGTAGGGGTTAAATTGAAGCAGAATCCTGATGTAAGACAGTGATGTAATCAGACATATCTAAATTAGTTACTGTCACAACATAAACACTTGAATTGAATAACACAACAAGCAGTCATGTGCTTGTCACAGAAACAGAATGCAATGACGGATCAGCCCCATTCACCCCGTCTAGTCTCCCCGTTTTTTTCTGCTATAAAGACCCAGACCTTAATCAGTCGTAGGTCTTGTTGTAAATTCTGGAGCAATATGCCAATCCCATCCATATTAAGAGAATTTGGTCTTTTTCTAAAGAGAAATGAAAAAAAAAAAACGTGATTCAGGCGTTCCCGGTGAATTTTCACTACATGTCGCGCAGTAACATTTTTAGGTTCTTCACTACAAAAAAAGTTGAAATGGCCAGAAAAGAAAAAAAAAAAGTCCATGTTCCTTCGAGGAGGTCCTTGTATCTTATAAAAATTGTCTCCGGGCAAAGCAATACAGACCCATTATACTTTCTCAGTGATCTTAAAAATAACCTTTTGGCAAATGATTTCCAACAGCCGCTGCCAAAATTGCGTAAAAAACAATCACCACCACATGTGGCTTATTAACTGCGATAATGGGAGTGACGAATTTCAATGTATATCAGCAAATACGCTGACATGTGGATGGAATTAGCGTTTTTTTTTCCCTGAGACAACATTGTAGTAATCGCTTGATATGAAAAAAGTAACTTACATCCAACGGTACATCTTAGTAAGGCGGTACAAAGGTTTAAGTTAGAATAAAAACAAAATCGCGTAAGGACAGACAATATTTCTCTGCGCCTTAAAATAGCCTATTTTTATATATATTCATGTTTTAAGTGTTTAGAAGAACAATTCTATGTATATACACACTGCCGAAAACAGGGAAATGTGGAACACAGGAGTGATACAACATTAACCCCATCTGTGCTGGATGTACGATGCTCTTTATGTTATTTAAAAAAGACAAAATGGGATTTTCTTTCAAAAACAAGGAAATTTCCCAGTCACTTCAATCTTTTGATTTGCGGTTTCCATTACGTAGTTGCGCTAAAAATTTCAGCTGTTCAAAGGCAGCTGAGATCTATAAGACTTTGATCTTATAGAATAAACCAAAAAAGTATACAATGGCTTTAAGACTGGGGCGATGGGACTTTGTCAAGTCTTAAATAGGCATGAGAGGCAGGCGTTCCTCTTATTTGTGATCGGTTTTTCTTGCCAACAATGTTGCCCAAGTCCCAACCTCAAGTATTTCAGTGAGGAACTATGTCATCCTGTAGACTAAACTCAATACGGAAGCCAAATGTATTCAACGTATTCAATCATTCCGCGATTCCTTATTAGAAATTATATACATGAGTGACTTCATTTGGCGTAAGTCATTGCCGATGACCTTTGTGCGGAGTAAATGTTTTGAATGATACGCGGGGCAGACCTAATGACTTGGGTTGTTAATGAATATGTAAGCAGGGAGACAGGAGTTAGCGCGAATGATTGAGTGTGAGCTACCGTTAGCAGAATACAAAATCAACATTATTTTAAAGCATATCGCAGACTGGCCTTCCTACTGAACTTTTATGTCAGAAAGTCTCTTCTCCTGAATTTTTTTACTCTACTTTTTTTATGTAATTCTTGAATTAAATCATAAAATAATCACCTGGACCTGCAGTTAACAGACGTTTATAGTATGACACCTTTAGAGTTTCCATCAGCCGCGTTCTGTCTCGTACTCGTTGGCGCTTCCATTTTACAGCTGTATTTCTAAAGTAATTTAGAGTAAAAAGCAATTTCCTTAGGAATTTGTATTAAAAAGTATCACTTTAGCGCATCCAAACTGCCGAGATCGCAGATGCATGTCATGATTAGCGACTTATCCTTGGATTTGCAGACTATTTGAGAAGAAAATGATGGACTTTAAAATGTAGTCTTTTCAATCCGTCATACATTTATAGATAAACATATTTGCTTTAGAAATATTGCCATCCTCGTTTTGTATAATGTCACATCTTGGACTAAGCACATTGCTTTTGCTGCCATGTTTTTGGTGGGTAATTATTGCGCACGCTCTTGGAGGGACTCATAGTAACACATGGTTGGAGAGTATATTGAGCTGGGTTCTCTAAGGGGCTTGAGTGACCAAGGCTCCATGTCTAGACGAAGGAGCCGCGTGTGTATCTAATAAACATAGCAAACGTAACACAAATCTCCACTTCATCCAACATAGCAGTAATCTGAAAATCACCCATTAATCATAAGAACCACTGATAAACAGAGAGAGATTGAAGACCCCGTGGTACAGGGGGTTTCTATTGTAGATGTTACCACCGACATACAGTCTTCTCTTTTGTGCCATCAACCAACTTGTGAGACGAGAACTCGAGCCGACGTTGGGGTTGGTTTTCGAAGTGTGAACCTTTTCTAGTTCACGCGGATGTCAAAAAGTTATTCTGACAACTCTCCATGGGCTCAGAAAACACACAACTAGGGCCACATTTTGTGTCTGCAATTTTTTGGCTCCACCGAAAATAGCATAATTGTGCCGTATACCATGCACTTTAACAACTATTTTCCCTTCCTGTCTGAAATGAAGCCCTCTGTATTAGTATCAGTAGAACATCTGTGTACGTCTTCATTTCTTGGCTCTCTGATGACTCAAGCATGTTCTTCTGTGACTATTTTAGTACAGAGAACCTTCATTCCCGCACCTAGTTCGTTTAAGGACACTGTAGTTTGTATCATAGTGAGGACTTTTATTGCTTTGTGTGCCTTTACATACTGAATGCTCCATCTTGCTGATATTTATATACATTGTATCTTTTTCTTTGTTCTAGAAAATAGAAGACGACGATCTTGTTCTAACTCCTGATGGAACAAGAGAATTCCTAACGTTTGAAATTCCTCTGAATGACTCCGGTTCTGCCGGTCTTGGTGTTAGCGTGAAGGGAAATCGGTCAAAGGAAAACCACGCTGACCTGGGCATCTTCGTAAAGTCCATTATAAACGGCGGAGCGGCCTCTAAGGTAACGTTCTCAATGGCTGTTAATTCTGCTAATTTTAAAGCCCATACTGAAAAAAGGGACCTGAGAATAACTTACTGTCCTAGTAGAACTGGAATTGCCTTGGAATAACATGACTTATTTTATGCTGCCCTCTGATGTCACCATGTGGACATTCATTTTTTTTATTCAAATATTGTCAAAGTTCAGAACATTTAAAAGGCCTTTTTAATTTCAGTGAATTTATTGGTCACTTGAAAAGATGGCTATGTATCTGTGAATGTGACTCGATTGCGTTCTCCTCTACAAGCTTGCTTCAGGATTTAAGTTCTCCTGGTCCTCTTCTGCTGCCCTTAAGGGGATCGGGAAGATTAGCTGGTGATTTGGCAGATAGTAAAATTTTTAGTGTAAACCCAAAGCTTCCGAGCGCCATGACTCTTATTAAATTAATTCTGATAAAATCTGCAGAATCAGGCTGATGCGTCGTATGCCGGCTCGTACAGCAGGACAGCTCTGATGGCGGGGCGTTTTAGCACGGTCACCCCGTCATCTGGGCACCAGCCTGTAACATCTCCCAGCTCCGCTTCCCACGTATGTTTTCCACATGCTGAATTCAGCGAGTCTGTTCAATCTGCAAAATACAGTATCCTTACTACATGGCATAAGGAATAAAAGGCCTTTCTTTCTTGTTTTTTATTTTTAAAGGACGGGAGGCTTCGTGTTAATGATCAGCTGGTGGCAGTCAATGGCGAGTCTCTTTTGGGTAAAACGAATCAAGATGCCATGGAGACGCTACGGAAGTCCATGTCAACGGAAGGGAACAAACGGGGCATGATCCAGCTTATCGTAGCACGAAGGGTAAAACGGAACGAGGTAAAGAACTTCACTCTCTTCCTGAGCTTTGTTTTTTGTTGGCTGTACATAATTCTGCATGAAAGCACCAGATACCCGGTCTGCCTTTGGGTTTTATATACAGCGGTTTAGACCAAACTGGTAGAACTTGCACCACTGAGACGGCTTATGAGCTCTTCAGGCTTGATTCCAACTATACAGCATTTACTTACTTGAATGACAACCTATTATGCATTAATACACAGTGCCTTCCGCATTCTCTGCAGAGGAATACAGGACCCAAAACATATTTAAAAGCCCTTACGACTGTGGAGTTAAATAGATTGTCAGCTTTATGTCCCTGACGCCAAAAGCCAGATATGAGCAAAGTCAGATTAAGAGTATTGAACTGGAAGGACACCGTATTGCCTGCTATCCTAATGTATATAGAGTATATTGATCTGTGATCTGGGCATCCATGTAACCTTGTCCAGCTTAATACGCCTTTAAGCCACAAAGCCCTCCGGTCCCATCCTTTTAGTAGGATGACATACAGGCCGTTGGCACGGACGGGTCTCCCCATGGCTCAGAGCCACAAAACATTCACTTTATTTCCAAGTGAATGTTTAACGCTGAAACATAGTATGCCACGTTTACCAACACTTATACATCTATACAGAGCACAAGGACTGCCAGCTATGTAGGGGGGATGTAGCAAGCGACCTGGGTCCGGGAGTCCAGCTACGCGTCTCTTCCGTGGGGGCGCACTACATCCTATTACGTGATCGCTAAGACTTTGTAGAGCTGTGAGACTGCCTGTCCACCTCTAATCTGACGAGCAGATTCTCTCAGCTCCCTGGTTGAAGTTTTCCATGTTTAAGGGTACATGTGAATTGAGTTTTGTGTATTTTCATCTTCTGGGGCTGGTTGAGGAGATCTCTACCGACCTCCCGGCCGCAGCGCCCGTGCGGTTTCCATGCAGCTGATTGAAGCAGATAGCTGCCAAATGATGTCATCTTGGTTGCCAAGTTATTAGCCAAGCATAGAACGGATTAATCGCTCGGTGTAATAAATGGAAAGTCAGGGATTTTCAAAGCTGATTTTCTCAAGAGGTATAGACACTTCCTTAACAGTCCTCTTAAATCATTCTGCAAGTGTAATCATTTTATGTTTTCTATTTTAGTGGAATTCACAAAGTCTTTGAAAGAGTTGAAAAGACTTAACCCGATTCTAACAGTCATAATGTGCTGTCGTAAGACTTCTAGAGCTTAGTTTAATAAATGAAAGAAAATAATAAGAAACCAAACTCTTTGCGCTTCGGCGATTACACTTCTTAAAGGGGGACTCTCAAAAAGTCACATAAATAAAAACGTTATCATTTGTGTCACGGGTGTCCTCGCCTGCACACAAATCTCTATTTCCGAAGCTGGTTCTAGCTAGATGCCTGCTGGGGATGGAAACTTGGCACTGGTTGCATCGTGTGCAGCGTAATCATGTAAGTATTTATGCTAAATTTGGCGTTAAACCTTGTACAAGCCACGTCTTCTCACAAATATTGCACAATGACTCTAGCTTCACGTATGACCCACGTCGCGTTAGCTCAGGCCAGCACCATCACCCGATGCCCGAAGTCTGCTAGGAATGGCACACAACGGTATCGAACACGTGTAAATCACAACCAGATTCAAGTAACAAGACCCCGCTTAGCGCACAGTACAAGATACCCTACTGACAATATAAGTATTTCATGTGGTTTTGGGCAAGTGTATGAAAGTTTCCAACTAGAATACTCTTTATTCTGAACGTGAATCTTCAGGTGGAAAGACAGCGGTGGCTGGACAAGGGGAACAGGAAGATCTATAATAGAAGCGATTCAAGAGACTTTTATAAATGATCTTCATACACAATACCGGCGAACCGCCTGCTTATTAACACAAGTGATAAATGCAGGGAGTTAATGAAAGTCCGCAGTAGGTCCTGCAGTGACGGCCGCCGTTGGTGTTGGGTGTTTGAAGTATTGGCTGTAGCTCGTTGTTAGACTTTAATGAGGCTCCTCTTGGCAGTTTTATTAAAGTTTGTCTTAAATTCCCGAGGAACCCGTTGCTTGGCCCTGATTATATGCGATGCTTTCATAGGGTAGAATCTCCAAATAGAGACTTATTTATTTTTAAACATTGGGTTGTTATATTTCACTTTCTTTCGGCTTACGCGTTCCAAGCACATTTCTATAATATCTGCTGACTATATGTAAACAAGGCTTTTCATGCTGTAATAGGGTTTTTATTTCCCACACTGTAATGCGTAGGCAGTCCTTTATCATTAAATGTTTAATTAAAATGTCATCGCGCTGTGTGGTTATCGGTGAGATTATGCAAAAACAAATTAGGATTCCTATACGTGCCAACCAGGCCAAGACCAGAGACCTGCTGGTTATTGAATATATTTTTCTGACCGCCTTGTCTACCTCCTAGCCCCCTCTATGCCTGGGGCAGCCGTTCAGCGTGGCGATGCCCCTTCTCCAGGTTAACCCCATCTCTGGCAGTAGATAGTATTTGTAGTTAGTAAATTTGGCGTTTCGATGGATGGTTGTGAGAGCTCTTCTTCAGGTGTTGGGGTGGAGGGACCATCTGGGGCTCCTGGTGACTGCAGCACAGTAATCGTTGGACTCGCTTTGTCCAGCGTCTTCTCGTCACGTCCGTGATTGAAGCGTGTTAAACACATGTGCCCCAGCTGTGCCTCTGCTCTCGTTGCTCTGATTCGTGTCGTTTTCATTTGGGGCGGAAATTATTTTCCTTCCATTCTCATTGAAACCGGTTATAATCCACACAGACAGCGCGACTGCTATATGATCCGATTTCCTTCGTTTTTCTTGGACGTATAACTGTAGACGTGACACGGGCTGCATATTGTACCCATAAAAAAATTATCTGACTTAACCTTTTGCTTTCGGATGCACTAAACTGTCTGTCAATCAAATGCTGAATGCAATAATTTGCACGCAGTGGCCGATATTGAGTGACTGTTATTAAAGTCAGCCATTAAGCCTCATGGGGCCGCTATTGTCTGTTCTGTATTATTTGGCAATAGCCTTTCCTTGTTCTATGGGGAGATCGGCTTTTGTTTTTTTTTTGTTGAGATGTCTCACCAGGGATACGGAAAATGAACTCCAAAGTAATATGAATCATCATGAAATGTTTATTCTGAGCAGAAGAGAGACCCCCACGGTGACGAACCACTTTCACCAGCGTGTAGAGGACATTCCCCAAACTCAGTCTGACCGTTAGGTACTGTAGATACCCGAAGTGTTATCTTTTAGTGCTACTATAATCTCTAGGAGAACTCAGTATTGCCCATTTTTCACATAATTGTATAATTTAGTTTTAGTTATACCTGGGAGGGTTCTGCCGCATTTAATATATTGCAAAATCAGCCTAAAATGTAACCTTTTTGATGCTCTCTCAAACTAATGTACACATCCCTTCATGTGCATTTAATGCATTAATAAGGACCTGGGCACATTTGTTCCTTCCTGGCGATTAGTTAAAAAAAATTATGAATTCCTTAAGTTCCAAAAGGGTAATTTAATGAGAAATGCATTAAAGTGTTCACAATCACAATGAAAGATTTGCTGACGTTTGTCACACAATGAAATATATATTATATACAGAAACATTACAGGCCAATTTATCAGCCGATGACTTCTTTCTCACCCGTTTAAAAGGATTGCAGAATGATTGTGCTACTATATATACATTTACAGTCTGCTTGTAGCGTCTGCGTTACTGAGCGTTTACACCGGTTTGATTTTAAGATCTTCCGATACATAAGAAACAAAATGTTTCAATATCCCCGTTCTTTGTATCGCCGCTTTCTGTGTTTTCTGCTCGTCTGTTACATTGTATTCTGAAATATGTATTTTATTTAACAGCTGATTATGAGGGTGTTGCTGGTTGTTGGAATCTATCGTGTTATTGATTCTTCCGGCGTTCCGGCTGCAAACACCATGTAGCTGTCTCTTCTTGTATAAATAAATCATAGCTTAAGAGCTGGCTCGGGATGGGTAATATCTCCCGTTATAAATGAACTAGCGGGATAGAATATTCACCGCCATTTTCAATCAGCTGGATGTATTCACTAACCTGGGAATTGATGCTATCTACGCCTGGATTTATCTATGTATTATTTATGGTCAGCCAGGGTTTCTCCTCTTGATCTGTTCCTGGGAACCCTCCGGATTTACCCCGGGGGTTGGGATATCAGAATTGATTACCAGGCTGTGGCTCTGCGTGTTAAATTTACAGTTGAGGTATGCTGTTAGGCCCTTTGCAGGTCTGCCCCCACCACCACCTAGCCCCTTAACCTGCATACCTTATCCCTGCAGCCGGCAGGTCCCCGGGTCTGTGCGTAGGTAACCGAGATTTCTATATGTTTTGTAGGGCCAGTCTAGCCATTTATACACGTTAACCTGTGGTCGCAAATTTAAGATGCTTGGCCCAGTGTTCTGGCTCTTTAAAGGGGGTTCTAACAATATTTCCACCCCATAAAATGTTGGCAAACTCTCTTAATTTCACCTTTATTTCTCTGTTTATCTTCCCTCTGCTTCCAACAGCTCCGGAGCAGTGATTAATTCATGTTTTAGTGAAGCTGTCACTCCTAATCTGCATTTTATGTAAAAACTAATAAAACAAATCCTTATTTTGCAATTTAAACCTTATTGAGTCTAATTCACCGGCACTGCAAGTTTATTGTTCTCCCGCAGATCTGACGTGCTTCCAATTGTAATTGCGTTGACCCTTTATTGCAGTAACTCTCCCCGGCGCTTATCAAACGGGCAGAGATAAGGCCGCCATTCAGAGCTTCATTAAATATCTCATTTGTATTGCGGAGCGGGGGAGTCATAGCCGGCTCTGTGAACCCCTCTGCCCGTGGTCTCGTATGCTTGGAACGCAGAGTTGTCTTTATCGAATCTCTCCTTCATTCTGTGTCTGGCTGAGCTCCGGTCCCCAACATGCCATATGCTCATTGTGCGTTCGGTGGACTTTAAAGCCTCCAGTAATTTCTTTTAGAAACGAGTGCCCGCTAATTCATGAATGGATCTCCCAGACTGAGAGGGTTAATCCAACAAATTATTCTATAAAAGACATTTTTGTGAAGATTTATATTGATGAGTAGTACGGCTTCTGTAACAGGTGTGTTGCGTTTGGGGCACCTGGAAATGAATATCATTAAATATATATAAAACCGTCTTACTAACATACTTGCAACAATTAAAAATAGATGTTCTGTTGAAAGGTATTTTTATAGATAGATATATTTATATTATTTCATCAACACCGGAGGTTTTCCAATCAAAAATGCATGTCTAGGAGTATAACAGCACAATGGGAACAGGAAAAGAATATTTTGAAATTATTTATATTTATATATATATGATAGTATATATAGTGTGTGTGTGTTTATAAATCTAGATATGTATGTATAACAGATTTATTATGCAGTGGCCAGTCATTACTGACTACTAAATTCACGGGATTCAACTCTAGACAGTGTGTGAAATGGCTCAAAAACATAAGGAAAATAATAAACTCTCTGAACCATTTTTCTATTTTTCAGTAGGTGGTCCGCGTGCTATCTATAGATTGTATAGAATAGCCAGTTTAAGGCACTTTAAAGCAATTTATGCCATGTCTAGACATTATATAGAATGACCGGTTTCCGAGTTTCGGGTCCATGTATCTAGCTTATTCCTCTTTGCTGGGTTAAGTGGGATGTAGGATGGATAGTAAAATAGTAAAATAGTTAGAAATGGTATCTTTTAAGGTAGAATATTAACTTATAAGCAGCTCAGTCCTGGCTGCGTCTCTGATCTTAATGCATCCTCCTTGCTGATAATTGTACACAACCTATAATTACTGCCGTCAGACATAAATGTCTCCAAATCCCTCGTTTTACATTCCTATACCTTAAATATACATTTATAGTCTGAACAGCACTTTGCTGTTTACGTGCCTTTTAAGAATATCGTCTTGGAGTGTTGACTAAACATCGAGATGTTTCTTTCCGAACGACATGGTGAAAGGAAACGTTTTAGAAGGAAAACCGATTTGTCTTTGGGAAAAAAAAAAAAAAGAATGACAAGAAGATGGCAAGTGGGCTGCTGTTCTTTGTAAAAGCCGGAGTGTAAACATGCAATTATTTATAGTAATATCCCTTAAATCGTGTGTTATAGGCAGAGTAATAACATTTCTGCTGCCATTAAGTGCTCTATAAAAATAAATAAATAAAACTTGGCAGGAAATTGCCTCCGATCCAAAAATAACGTTTACGTCCAGCGCTGGTGTTCGTGGTTTACCGGAATGTGGGGATTCTGCCGGAATGTGGGGATTCTGAGTGGAATATTTGATGGGCTTTGACAGCTACGGTGTTACGGGCGAGCGCGGCGGCTCCACTCCGAGCCGGGATTCTGCGCTCGCTTTTGTGGGCGACGGTCCTGTTTAGGTAACACTCGATGCAGAATTTGATTATTTACAAGTGAATACAAGACACGGGCCTCGGTACAAAAGGATCTGCCCGTCTCTGCCGTCCGCTTCCCGACTGCTTATCATTTCCGTAACAAATAGCCGGGGGGAGGGACTGACATCTGTAACTAGTAAGCTCTCAATTCATTTGTGTTTCTCATACAAAGACACATGCGTGATGCAAACGTGTCTATGCATAATATAGCATGAGGAGGTTCTGTAGCCTTAGGGTTAGTAATGGACAACTTAGCTCTATAATAATATAATACATATGTATATAATATATATATTTTTTAAATGTCTGTTAACCCTTTGATCTGTGGCTTTTGAGATGGGTGGGCGCAACTCTTTTGGAAAGTAATGTAGTGGTCTCTGTTCTTGCACTTATTTATATTTCGTTTTTGCCAAAAATGACCTTTTACTGACTTTTGTAACCGTCATCACCTACATAAATCCTTCACCCTAATACAGCTTTTCTTTGTTCCCCGTTATATGAACATATTGTAAACTGTTTTAAAGATATGGTTATGCGCGCATATGAACAAGCACCAGATCATGAACGCAGCTAACGGATTCCCAGCATGCACCTGTTATTGTTTAGTCATTAATTGCTTTTGCTTTAGTTATTTTTATTATTATTATTATTATTATGGTCTGTAAAGTAGAACAGAGAATGTTAGGATCTCCCAAAGTTCTAAGAGTAGAATAAATACTAGAAACGCTACAAAAAAAAAGTCTTTCTTTAAAGAAATACTAAAGAAGGTTTGGGGCCTTTCATACTTCTATTCACCAACAAACCCTTCCTACTGATGGTTGCCACGCAAGTAAATAAAGTGCCTAAATCAATATATGTGTTTTTTTAGTACAGCTCCCCACAAAGAATTAAAAACGCCCAATTTCGTATACGCGGTTAGTCTGAAATAATCATGGGAACGGCCTTTGTGCCATTTCTTTTTCCCTTAAAGGGGTTGAGATATGACAGCGGCACCACGGGGGGTGGACTACAAAAAGACACAGAAAGTTGCCCATTAAGCAGAGCTGTCACTGCAAATTATTTTGGCGCAGGGTGAAAAGTTCCAGCTCATTTTCTACCCAGCCGGGTGCAAGCCTCGGGCTCGTTGTTATGTTGCCCCCATGCTGTTAAGTAGACCGTCGGCACTCATGTCCCTTCTTTCCTGATTGTACAGTTGGAGTCACCTGGAAGCCCCTCCGGTCCTGAATTACCCGTCGAGACAATGCTGGACGACCGGGAACGCAGAATATCCCACTCCATGTACAGCGGCATCGAAGGCTTCGACGAATCGCCCACAAGGAACGCCGCGTTAAGTAGGATAATGGGTGAGCCGAATGGACTCTACTAATCATGTCATGTTTTTGTCATTTTTGCTGTTCATTGGAGAGTGATTAATGTATTATTTACAACGGCGACAGGCAACATACAGCATCCACAAACCAATTCGTATTGGTAACGCACCAAACGGAGCGGAAATTCACCAACATAATCAGCTTCATGGGCCCTGTGCCGTTTCACAGAAAGCAGGTGACGCCTTGGGGGTCTTACGGCTTCCTAGCAAGGTAGACATTAGTGGCCAAGTCTTTCACGGCATTCCACCCACCAAATGTAAAAGCCAAATCAAATGAAGTGCGCATGCACATGGTGTGCTACAAAGGTAACATATACATGGAGAATGGCTTGTAAAAAGGCACAATCACAGAAGGTGAACTACAAAACAGGGGAGCCCTCACTTTAATGATGAAATGCGTTAAAGGAACCTTGTAGGTCACACGAGAAAACCACGGTGGTACATTTTGGTTACAGGAAAGCTGTGATATTATTGGTTGTAAATAAGACTTAGAACGAGCTCTACAACGCAGGACGGAACTATGTTCCCAGTCTTGGCGCTTGCCCCAAAATCTCTCTTCACGATTTAGAATGCGAGCGAATATCAAACGGTGTATATTATCCAAACGCCGTCTTTGCCAGGAAGCCAGCCGGCATGCGCGGATCTGTGTACATGCGGCGTGTAGAACAGGTCATTCGAGTGCCGTCCGCGAGCTGCTTGCCTTCGGAGTTTTCGGTACATTAGCTCTGGAAGCGTATAGGTAATTTTCTGCATCCCGTGCTTTGCATTCAGCACCATACTGTCTCCGTCGTCCCCCGGGGGCCGGCGAGGTTATTAGCACTTGCTCTGCAGCGGTTCGGCTTTCCCTTAACAGACCTGGTTAATAAAGACATGTCTTACCGCGGGAGAAGTCGGATTAACCGAGCAGCCCGTCATGGGATTCGTTTGTGCAGATTTTCAAATTTAGAAAACAATGAGCTGTTTGATTAAAACTGCTCCTGACGTTAAAAGCCCCTCTTCCCATCGCCACAGTGTAGGTTTTTTCCTTTTAAATATAAAGACTTAGAGTCATTAGATCAGTTAAATTCCAGCTTTTTCTAATAATCTCATTAAGGTGGTAATTAAAAAAAAAAAATAAAACGGCACGTTTTTCTGAACAGAGGTCACAACACCATGCAATATGTTTGTAATTAATTTTAAATATTATGAAACCCGTATATGATTGTAATTTGCGATATTCAGCCACAAAAATGTTTTAAAAAACTTTTTTTGTTGAAAGTAAACCCGTTTACCGCAGATATAATATGAAAGCTGAGTTGTAGGCGTTTAGAAATCACTGTTTTCACTTCCTACCGCAAGTTAGATGTCGTAGAGGGACGAATCCTGGGCAAGTGCCGGGCAAGTGCCTGGCAAGTGCCTGGCGGACAGTGCTCCGTACTCACTCGAGCTGGATACACACGCACACTCACACGCACACTCTGTTTGAACATAATGTGAGGCCGGGCATATCCAAAGCCAGGGCCTCCTCAGTCCAGCTCTGTTAGCTATTGTTGGCTTTTCGTACTAAAGTTGTTGAGATGTAATGTGTCGACTCGCTGTTTAGTGAATAACCCCAAGTGTAATTGTAGCATGTCCCTTATGGAAGCAGCATCTATAATTCTGATGATGGAGGTAAAAAGTTCAGAGTTTGAAAGTGACCAGAGGACTGTCCCCGCTGATCAGGTATATCGGTTGTTATTGTGATCAGATAGTTTTAAAATTTGCTCGTAAATCAGAGTGTACGCAGGGGAACTGGATCATCAGGGAGCACGGACACTCACTTTTTAATTTTAGTCAAGTGTTTTTTCTTCACCTTTCTTCATTCTTCTCCTTTCTTCATTCTTATCCTTTCTTCTCCTGGCTTTGGTAGATCCCTTAATCTGTCCCTTTACAATGAATCTAGTTATTGGAACCAGAGGTGGACAAATAAAGCCTTCCCTATTATAACTTGCAATAAAAATTATATATTAATAATAATAGTATTTCTCAGTCTCCTAGTGTTCACTTCTGTTATACTGTTATTTCTTGGGGAACATTGTTTCCTAAGCGAGTAAATCTGTTGTGTCTATCCTTGTTGGGTACTCTGAGTATCTGTGCTATTTAGACAGAAAAGCCGGGGTTGGAGTCCCCGTATTCTCCGGGATAGTTTGGGTCTGCGCTGTGTCCACGTTAACATCTGTGTAACAGGGCTGGGGTTTTATTTCTCCGGGCACGGGGCCAGCGTTCTGCTTTATGAGGACCCATGAGACCAAAAATCTTTTGTTTCTCGATATCGATATCCATTAATAAGAGTTTACAGCAGTTAAAACCTGTTTATGTAACCTTAAAATTACTACCTCTGCTGCGTGCCTCGGCCGGTTTTATTAATCTGAGCCGGTGCAAGTTTATTGCATTTGGTGCCATGGGGGAGGGGAAACAAGCTTATAATGTGAGGGAGCACTCAGAGTAAGTGAGACAGTCTTTATTTTTGGTGAAAGGGTGGATGAGACATTGGGCCCACTAACAGCCCGCGTCATTATGAAGCCATGCGGGGATAAGCAGAACCCTTCTGAAGGCGGTGGGAATGATGGAGAGGTTTTTAGTCATTAGAGAGGCCGCGTTGTGGCTTCGGCCGGCCCCTCTTCTATGTCAATATGCTAGCCGCTAAAAACATGGCGGCGTTATCTGTAATACACGTTGAACGGAGTCTTTTGGCTCTGTGCGGATCTTGGGTTTCACAGATTATGAGTCAGACCCGCTTGTGACATCATCAGATCGCCCTTGTATGCAAATACATCGATCTAAATGTAATCTTACGTTTGCATGTGCAGCGGACCGGACGGATCCTAAAACCAGGATGCTGAAGGCTCCTAAAATGTTACTCTTGCCAACTAATACTTTCTCAGCCTCCCCGTCTCAAAGTCTGCGATGACAGATTAACTTTAAATCCAGATTTAAACAGAATTTGTTGTTTCCAGAACCTCTCCGCATTACTCACCGTCTGCAGTCTGTACATATGGGGGGGGGGGAGGATTATGACGTATTTTGGGCTAATGCTTCATGGAGAAAATGTATTCTGCATATTCTGATACAAGTCAACCTAAAAGAAATCGTTTGATTAAAAGTGTGTGATTGGGTTGTTATTGTGATAATGTTGACATTATTATTTTATTATTATTACACCAAAAAAAAAAGCTCTCAGTCACTTGAAATATGGCGTGGAGCTCCCTGCCTGTTTCTGAACGCAGTCTCTGCTTTCTGCAGGTAAATATCAGCTTTCCCCGACGGTGAACATGCCGCACGACGACACCGTGATCATTGAGGATGACCGAGCCGTGCCGCTGCCGTCCCAGCACTCCGACCAATCATCCTCCAGCTCCCACGATGGCGTCGGATGTATAGCTGACCCGGCCGCCTGGCACGGCACGGTGGCTAGTGAATCCACAGAGAGGTAAGAGGGCCGCCAGTGCCTGCGATCTGCGCTCATTTCTACAGCAACAGTCAAGACAGAGGGGCCGACAACCATGGGTAATGCTAATAAAAGTAAATATATCGCTTTTAGGTAGAAACAGTAATAAAATGCTGAACCAAGTGTAGCAGAGCTCTCCTTTCTTCTATAGTTTATTTATGATTGACACCATTATATATATATTTATATATAATCTTTGATACACTTCTGTGGTACACAGGTCAGATAACCTGTAAGAAACTTTCCGCACGATGCGTGAACACAGCGGAAAAAGAGTATTTCGCTGAATAAGGGGTGAATTGTATAGCCATTTGCATTAATAAGAGCCCCAAATAAATCTCAAACCAGCGCACAGAACCGAATCCGGGTTCATGGATTCACCTCCTGTTTCCGGAGAGCTGCCTTAATAACAACGTCGGGCAACGAGCTTCCGTATGAATTTGCTAATTATGAAGCCGCCTGAAGATTGCGGATCTTCCCGTGTAATTGGCGAATTATGCATTAATTTGCAAGCCTGATAATTATGAACATCAATAAGCAAAATAAACCTCTGCGGAGGAAGCACCTCCTAAGGCTGGGGTGATAATTAACCCAAGCAGCGCTCGTTATTATACAGGGGGTATCGCCTCGCTGCATACGGAGACACACACAGCGATCGGGCTGCGCATGCTACGCGTTTCCCACTTCGAGAGCTTTATTTATTTGTTAATGGTGCTCTTGGTATATTAAGCGAGCGTATCAGTCCGGATGCCATTAGATAATGGTCTTAATGGAGAGAGGCTCTATAAAAAGAAAAAAGAGGGGTTTATTTTCCATTACTGGATAAGAAATCTCGCTACTTACTCTGTCATCTCGTGTTGCGCGCGTAATGCCCCGGATGAGCTGCCTTCGCGTGTTCTAGCCCATGTTTGTCGGCGCTCATTCTTTTCTTTGTGGTTTTGCTTCTATTGACAAATTGTTTATACACACAACAGCCTTCAAAAAAATAAGATCCCCCTCTTACAAGAGATTTACTAACCACGTCCTCATCTCATTATAACATTATTTGGTATCGTGAAATATAACTAGTATAATGCTTTTTATTGCGATGAACTCCGGACCACTGTCTGTTCAGTTCTGCATTCTATGGTTTAGAACACTATGGGAACTTCATCCAAATTAATTTATATCTCACATTCTCACTTAAATATTTCTAAATGGAGAGATTAACACAAAAACGCAAGCGGTCGATAGTTTTAGAAGTTTTACTGACTTTAGTCATTCCAAAACCTTTAAGACTAAATATTAGGTTATATGATACTCTCTCAAATGATCTATTCTAGAGCATTCGTCTCTACGGTGTCTTAATAACCAGAGTAGATTACCGAGACTTCCCAGCGTTTCTAAATAAATATATGTGTAAAACACACCGATACGTTTAATTTCCTGCGGCTAATGGCCGAAGGTTTGCCTTCCTCGTGGCCCGGCGCTGGATTGCAGCGGGGCTCTGTCTGCCGACGGGACGGGGTTATCCAAACAAGACAGGCAGCTGTTCCGAATCACGGGGTGAAATCTACGCTGACCGGCGGAGTGACGTTATCTCCCTAATCCTTCATGAAGATATTAGGAAAACACAACGTGCAATAAGGGCAGATTAATAATAGGAATGCTAATAAAACGCGGGGTCACCGTGTGGCTGCCCCCTTCCCCATCGCTCTTCATGAAATGTGTGAGCCCAAGTAGGATGAATATTTTAATAATTGGATGTAAGAAAGATGGATTTGCTGCTGGGATGGAGCCCTAATAACGACGTTCAGTAATAAGCGGCCCAAGGTGACTTTCACAACGTTTACAATTGTTTGTTCTGTAGATTCGCAGCTCGCCTGGCAAATTAATGTATTGAACGTGGCGGCTCTGCGGTGTATGAGAAATTAAGCAGAAAAGGTTATAAAAGCGACTTGTTTAAAGAACGCATCGGCCTCCTGCTGTTCATTTTACATTTCCTCATTATTTTAATTATTATTATTGTTTATATAGCGCCATCAAATTCCGTAGCGCTGTACAATGGGTAGACCGGACGTAACAAGTTGTATATAACATAACAATATCTATATATATATCTATATATATATAGATATATATATATATGTATACACACACACAGACTTTGCCACGTTAGTGGGGGCACGGTTGATCTGGATAGCGGCATCTCCTGGGTCCGCGGTTTCTGCTCACGCGGGTTATTTCTTCCTCTAGCACCCTCAGTCCAGATGCTGATCCGGCTCTAGCCTTCCAGAGAGAGGGATTTGGACGCCAAAGCATGTCTGAGAAACGCACAAAGCAATTCGGAGACGCCAGTCAAATGGAGTTTGTGAAGACGCGGAAATCCAAGAGCATGGACCTAGGTAAATAAAGCATACTTCTTCTATCTCCCATATAAATTAAGCCGTTTCTTATTTTTATTTCCAGTGGGGGCTGTTTCTTCCCTGCCCAGATGTTAAATTATTTATGAGCTATTTTTACCAAATTATGAAACTTTATGCCTCGAAGGGTTTTATTTTTTAGGCTGATATGGTGCCAACTGGAATCCCCAGGGACATGAGTAAAAACGCCTGAATGCGTCATTATATCCCCAGTATAGACAAGAAAAAAACTTTCAAACTTCTTTCGGTTGTTTAGTGATAACGTTACTTTTTATCTCCCGGGAATTGGCAGCATTTAACTTGAATTTTCATATTCAGCAGTGAGTTTGTCGCTTTACAGGGCGATACTACAAGTTTGTTGAATTGAACTGTTGTGACTTTGTTTCTTCCGCCCTCATAAATGTATGACTGAGAGGTCACTAGAATTAGGCGTTCAGACCTCGGCCGCCTATTTGTTGCTTAATAAATTGATATTAAATAGTTATTGATAAGAATAGGGAAGGGTCAGCTGCGTTTGTCCCAGACTGTTGGAAATAGAAATTAAATGATGCCGTCTGTCTGTCTGTCTGTTCATTGAAATGGGATCTTTGATTTCCTCAAGACCTCTTCTTTCATGCAGACCGTGTCTTGTTGAACTTTTCTGTGATGTGTAAGATTAAGTGATAGCTTAATTGGGTTTTTTACCACCTTTTGGATCAAAAGCAGGAAGGATAGGTAGAGGGGGTGAACTTGGGTTTTTTTTTCCAACCTAAATTACTATGTTATATTTATATATATATAATTATCACAAACTAATATATGGGGGAAAATGGTGATTTTTCTTTTTTCTGGCAAAATGACTGTTCCTTTCAGATTGTCGTTTCATATTTCTAATGTTAATATTCTACTCTCTACTGGTCAAAAACTACTCAGGAAAAGGAACCCCCCAGCTGTTAAGATCTTAATGTATAGGATAAACTCTGATTAATACCCCCCCTTGATATTACCCTTTAAGTGTGTTTGCGTACACGTGCCTAGTCCCATCTAAATTAGAATCCGACATGTAAACACCTCTATCACCAGTATCTCGCAGCTCTTATTAAATGGGCCTACATGTTTCTGCCTCCCCGAAGACTGATAGGGATGTCTGTTTTATTGGTTCTCCTGCTGCATGCGGAATAAAAATAGGAATAAAAAGGTATGGATTTATCAGTTGTGACAAGTTCCCAGATAAAAGGCTCTCAGCGCCTTCCTTTCTCACTTTGCAATGAGATTAATTCTCTAAATATCGTCATATTTATTTATTTTATCTGGCAGTTCACGCCAGGCAGGGGGGTTTGGGAAGTTGCAGGAGCGTTAGGAGACGCCGTGACGTCTGCCGGTTGTACCGATAAGCAGATAGCGCAACTTATTCAGAGGTCGTCATCTTACAGAAAGCAGGCGGCCAACTGGATCGTTCCTGCGGTATCTGAAGTGCGAGTCCCACCGCTGGCTGCCATCTTCACTCCTTTCTATTAGTCCCTGGGGATTATTTCATCAGCATCTGTGGTTATACACAATGCGGCGCCCTATACAGTAATGTCGGGCCGCATTGACAAATTCCTGCTTTTATCTTTTTTGTTCCCTGGTAATCTTCCTTTATCCGCAGACCTGGAAGCGGCCATTGTTGTCGGTCAATGGATGTTTTGGACGACTTTCCCTGTTCAGACACGACACTGAGCTGATGCTTTATGGCACCGCTAACGAAGTCCGTCCCTCCATAGGCTTTAAAACGGCTAATATGTTTTACTAGTAAAACTTTACTTTAAAAAAAAAAAAAAAGGAACCAGTACAATATCTTTTGAACTTATTTTTAAGCCAGTATTATTATTTCATTTATCAATGAAAGCAATGGCCGCAGATCCTCTTATAAGGTATTATACAGGACATGGTTTGAACGCAGCCCCTAGTATACTTTCTATAAGCATCCGTTGTTATATAGCTGTGTTCCAAGGGTTCAAGTTCATACGAAATACTTTGTTGCATCCTTTGTCCTTTTTCCCAACACTTTTAACCGAATTCCGAGATTCACTTCACACAAAAGTCACCTGTGTATTCTTATTACGAGAACCTCCAAACTTTGTTTCTCAAAACTTGGTTATCCAACATCTGAACCTAATATAAACCTCCGCTGTCACTTTATTCTTTCCTTTGGCGTTTAAATCGCACAAAAGCAACGCAGTTTTTAAAAGCGGCTTTGTCTCCCATCACGGCCTGATTTTCTTTTTTTTCACAAAATAAATCGCTGAATTTTCTATGATTAAAGAATTATAAGGTATTCAACACTACTGGGAATAATGTTTCTAATGCTGGTTTAGTTATCTGAATGAGCGCCTTTTAAATCTGCTGCACTTAATATAACTTTCTGTACGGCAGTATGGAATCTGTTAACAATATATAAGTGGAAGTTAAAATTAGATAAAAAGATATTAATAAATAATAATACCATTAATAAATAATAAAAACTGTAGTCTTCCCTAAGTCAAAGCTTAGTATTCTTCTGAGATGCCCACTGCTCCTACGTGATGTCAGCGCAGGGGTAAGTTAGTGCCTCCTTAACACAACCACTGGCGCTGGAGGGGTTAAGCCTACATGCGTTCGGCGGCCAGTGAATATTAAGGCATTCTCTTGAGTTTCTATCATTGCTGCTGAAACAAAATGTTTACTTTTCGATTTAATCTGGGCTGCTATTAGTTTAATTGACTGTCTGCTCCAGCGTAGTCATACAAAGCAATGTGACTTTGGGAGTCAGAGGAAGGCTCGGTATCATTGCAGGGGAATAACGGAATGAAATGGCTCACAGTGGTGAAATGTAACTGTTAATATGTGGATTATAGCTTTTCAGAGGGTACTGTCAGAGTGGATTCGTATTGCCGGGTGGTTATTAAGTGGCCCTCACTTTGTGACACCAGGGAACTGACCCGGGAGGAGCTGGAAGCACATGGGGTTCTGTTTAACTGTTCTGTTAAAACTCACCAGCTTTGTCTAAATCCCATTGGAAACAGGCGGGGGCCGGACACTGTTAAATGATGCAATCTGATAGAACCTGTTTATCAGTGTGCAGGCCATAAGTCTGCCCCATGAGCCACCATTTACAAGACATTAAACTTGCTTGTTTTTCTCTGTGTCCATCTCCTCCTTCTGGTGCCTGCCACTCTCCTCTTTGTCTCTGCCCATATCTTTGCTTCTCTCCCCTTCTGCTAATAGTGGCCGCTGCACTCCTCCTCTCATTCACTTCCAGAACCGCGCTCTCCCAGTGCTGGCTCCCTTCTCCTGCCGGAGCCCCGCACTCTCCTCTGTGCTCATCTCCTGCTTTCCGCTCCTGGCGCTCTCCCCTGATCTCCTGCTACCGGTACTCAGCGCTCCCCTCTTCCATGTACCTTGCTTTTATCCCATGGGCTCCCTATTACCTTTAGAACTAAAGGTAAAATCCTGGTAGTAACATAAAGGCCCTCCGTAACACTGCCCCCCATAATGCTGCTCCTCCATACATTTCTGCCCTCATAAGCAAATACTCTCCTACTCATTCCCTACGTTCTTCCCGTGGGCTCAGGCTCTCCTCCTCACTCCTCACCTCTTCCTTTTCCCATCTACAAGATTTCACTCGGGCTGCCCCCGTATCTCTGGAATCAACTTCCACCGAACCTTCAGCTTCACCCTTCCTCCCGACATTCAAGAAACTTCTCAAAACCCACTTCTTCAGAGAAGCCGCGCCATCTCGATATCCACCACTAATACGACCCCCCCCCACACCACCTCTTATCCTTTCTCTGTGCCTTATGTTTGTCACCCCATTCCCTCAAGATTGTAAGCTTGTGAGCCGAGCCTCTCCACCTAATGTATCAGTCTGTCAATTCCCACCTTGTCGGACCCCTTGAATAGATGTATTGTATTAAGCGCTGCGTAAACTGTTGGCACTATATAAATAAAAGATAATAATATGTGGTGCTAATGCTTCAGGACCCCAACTTTACTATAGTTTATTTAAACCGCTGATGTTTTAATCCGAGTGAAACCAACGACGAGGCAAAACACGACATCATTTCTGTATTCTTCCACTGAAACATACTGCTTGTGGCATGAACAGGTTCTGGAAACATTAACAATTTTAATTCTTATTAAATGGGCAATATCTAACATGCGTTAACACAAGCGTGTGGTCTGCAGCCCTGCATGGGGTATATGAGGATGCCCTCGGGGGGGGGGGTTTGCATGGTCTGTTACTCTGCTTCTTAATGTTCCTGTACTGTGTTTTTTGCATGTGGAATGTGGGCACTAACTGGGCTAATCTTATAACATTTACCTTTTTAACAGTAGCCGACGAGACTAAGATCAGTGCAATGGCTGAACACAACACAGGTAAGATCATGTGCTGTTGCCATAGAAACACAGACTGAGGTCTGATTGAGACAGAAGTTCTGTCCTGACGCATGTCAGCATGACCTTTACTTCTCACGCTCTGCGCTTTATGGCTCCCTCTTTCTTCATACTGGTCGACCGCCATCGTAGACATATTCTGTTTGATACTCCATTCCCGGGGGTTCACTGATAACCTTCTGATAGATATATTTGTGCCAAAACAGCACAATCTGGCACGACAAAGCTGAGGTGTGCCTATACGCGATGTGAAATTTATGTGAATTTGTGCAAAGTTGGCGACTAGCACCTTTTGTTGTACAATTTATTATTTAAAAAGAATATATATATTTTAGTATTCATCCATTCTGCTCTCTTATAGCTACAAAAAGACTTCTAAAGAGCTCTGCCAGGCTTCTAACTTCGGAGTATGTTTGTCCGATATCCATCCCTGACCTGCAGAATAGCTGCAGATATTTAATAATTTGTCCCGACCCAATTCACTACCGTTGGCACCAGTTCAGTTGCTAAACAGCGTGCCCCCCCATAAAGCAGCAGGGGGCTACCCAACAGCATGAATAGGTTTCTCAGCAGCCTGAATGAGATTAGAGTGCTAAACATTCAGTAACCCAAATTGGTGGGCTAATTAGCGTGTACATTGTTCTCTGTGCCAAAGACATGTATGTGACATTGACGGCAGCACGTTAGTCCCGCGTGTTTCCTGCTGCGCCGGCGTATATTTGCAAATGAAGCAAAATTACCGGTTAATAAGAACCAGTTTGCGTCGTTAGCTTCCCCTCGATCAACCCGCATTTCGGGGCGAAAACGTCACGGTCTGGGAAATTCAACGCTCCAAAGAGCGGCTGCACTAATTTATAGCGTATAGGAGTCAGGAAGAGATTAAGTGATGTGTAACGAGCGGGAGTGTTTTAGAGCCATGGCTACCTGATTTACGGCCGGGCATCATGGATACCTTTATCTCTGCATCTCAAGGTCTGCAGCCCCCTCAGCCATGGCTTTAAACGGAAGAATTATTGCACCCCCATTAACCAATAAATTACCCACTTTAAACAGGTTCCATTTTTTAAAATATCAACCTATGAAAAATGCCTTCCCGGGAATGTTTTTTTTCTGGTAATTAGAGTAATGTGCCTTCTTCAGCCATACATTTTATGATTTATTAATTCAAGATGACCTTTGACCTTTGAAATGCTATTTTAATTGCTCTTAAAGCACCGTTATGTGGGAACATGATTCAGTCTGAGTGAGACATTCCATTTGTGCACGTTGGATGCCGTCCTCTCTCACGTGTTCATATAAGTCATGGGAATTTCCCAGTCCGTATCGTGGGAGGCGGGCGGTAGATTGAACCTGAAGTGCTTTGTTCCTGCGCATGGCCGGGTGAAGCCGTGACTGCAAAAGAAGACAAACTCTGAATCGGACCTCACCTGGATTCATTATCGATCGCAATCCAATTTTACTGCACACGCTGCGTGTCCAAAGCAACTCGCATCCATTAAAGTAACTCGAAACGGATCAGAAATCCAGCGCAGACGGAGTTAATGTTGTAAATGACTATTGTAGCTGGGAACGGCTGATTTTAATGGAATCTCTTGATATGTTTAGGTTTAAAAGGCTAATTAATTGTTAGCAAACCTTTTAAAATTGTTACAGCTAGAAATGTCCTTGTTTTCTTTGAAAACAGCTAAGTTTGTGTGTGTTTGTATATATATATATTTATATATATATATATATAATTATAATTGTTTTATATAGCGCCATCAAGTTCTGTAGCGCTGTACAATGGGTATACAGGACATAACAAGTAGTATATAACAGAACAAAGAGACAACAGGTGAGGAGGGCCCTGTTCAAAGGAGCTTACAATCTAAATATTTGCAATAAATAATATATATATATATACACACAGTGCCCTCCACAATTATGGGTGCCTGTTGGTAAATAGAAGGTTGTACAAAAATCCTCCGTTCCCATGGATAGCAAACAGTTGCAAAGAAAATGCAGGTTTATCCAAAAAAGTAAAATAAAGTTACATGTGGCACAATTATTGGCATCCTCTAATATCAATATTTTGTGGAGAATACATGGCCTGGCATCTGAGATCGTTCCTCCGTACGGATTGTGAGCAAGGAAATAAATCTATTGGTTACGGCTTTAAGATGGGCTCTGAAATCTTCTCGCTAAAAACCTGGAGCTTCCCTTTGGATACCTAATGATTTTTGTTAAAAACTCCAGAAAGAGAAAACACAGAATAGTTTGGACCGGAGCCCTGTATACAAACGGTCTGCCTGTCTGGGGAGCGGCACGCGCCGGGTGACGCTGGGGTTTCTTTCGGGAACCATGAAGGTAATTTCCCCGGCATTGGTTTGTCGAGAGCCACGTGGAATCATTGCAAGTGGACGGACTGACAGACAGAGGGAGACACCGCACCAGAGATTGTGACAGACATACGCCATCGGAGACACCAGACCCAGACGCCGCTGATATTCAATCCGTCCGGCAACATTTACAGGCATTTCCGACAAACACGAGTAACTTTTCTGGTTATTAAGGGCTGTTACGCAACTTCCACATGTTGGTTTGCATACATAGACACGGAATATATAGTTAGACGTACATGTAGCGGTAATGTAAGCCTGCCGGCAGCACACTTTGTCAGGCCATTTGGCTGTAAGAAGAGCTGCGTGAATAGTTAAAAATAATTAGTAATAATAATTATGATTATAGAATGTTTTTAGGAGCTCCTGGCTTGTGGTTGCTGGAGAGTTATAGATCAGGGAGCGCATGGAATGACATCCGAGCCGCAGATACAGATTAGTCTTGTTTTGTAGAATAAACCAATTATTGCGAGCAACGCGTTACAGCCGCCCCGGTCAAAGACCACCTGCCCCCAGATACGGAGAGTAAAGGGTAGAGGATGAAAATGATAAATTATAATAAAGTATTTATTTTCTGTGGCACGCAAGGGTGAAAGCCTAACAAGTTTCCCTTAAAAAAATAAAAAGTCGTAGGGCGTATCGAGGGCAGAAAAACACAAGGTGTCAAAATGATTGTAATTATTACTAATTAAATTCCTGCCAGTTGTAGACGTCTGGGCCATAGCCAGCGAGGAGATGGAAGCTAAGCATCGTCCGGGCAGGCGACGGACGTAATAGCCGTTTATTTTTCTCTCTCGGCCCGTTTGATCTTCCAAATGTTTATAGTTGGGCGCAAAGGGTTAGAGAGAGTTTAGAGCCGTGCAGTGCTGTGCGCGCATGCTTCATTTATCCTGCTGAAAGCGGAGACATCTGAGCATTGAACGCCCACCATTTACACTAAAGGGATTCTTTAACGCCCTCCTCACTGCCTAGCGAGGAGCAGACGGGGGGCTCCAGGTCATCGGCTTCCGCGTGTTTTTCCACTTCCCATATTAGAAGCCAAATAACGCGATCTCAGATATCGGTAAAGTCCAAGAAAAGAAGAAAACCAACAAGGGTAGCACTATTTTAGCTTAGTTTCCGGTACTTTGAATGAGAATGATGATGCGTATGGAGGGTGCGCTCCGCTCTCCGTAATGTCTGCGGTGGGAGAGGTGAGAGCCGCGCTCTTATGCTTTACTGAAATGCATTTGATTCACGGTCCCAAGACCTGAAGAGACCTCCACGCTGTTAAAAGCTTTTAGGCCAACGGAGTTTATTCATTCAAATATTATTATATATAAGATAATGTTTACCTCATCAGTCTCTAACGTCACTAAAAGCAGGAGCTGGATTAACCCCTCTGTGAATCGCCTTAAAAAAGTTATTTTTATTGACTGTATGAAGCAAAAAGAAAAGGCAGGGGGTCTCTCGTTACTCCGACCGTCGGGGGGGTAACCCAGTACCGGGATTAATATGTTTGTTTTGTGGAAGTTGACGTGTTATGGATGGGATCTGAATGCTGCTTCACCATTTTACAGATCTCTGAAGACCTCTAGCTTTGCTTTGGGCCGCAGTCCTAACGGCAAACCGGGAGCAGATGTGCGGCGTCAGCTGGCACAAGTCATAGCTATGGAATGTTTTTGCCGAAAAAAGTAGCACTTTGCCCTAAAACGGCTCCGGTCTTCCTGTAAAACGATGTCCCTTTGGGCATGCAGAAAGTCTTAATTGTAGATATTTTGCTCATTCCTGCCAGAACAAACTTATAAGTGCCAGAGCGTCACGTGATTCTGTCCCCTGGCGTTATCTATGGGTTAAACCTTCTGCCTCTCTAGCGAAAGAGTCCTTTTATTCTACCCTTTGCCAGGGCAAAGCTGTGATGTATTCCACGGAGGCCAAAGTGTTAATAGATGAAGTATTAAACATGTTTCATCTGCTTCATATCCCGTTCATCAGACATGATCATCCCACGTACTTCCAGTGGCGTATGTTTCGTGTTTGTGAGTTTGGCTCGTGAAACGTTCACTACAAGTCCAATAAATCTCTGGTCACAGCCATCTTTACACATTTAAAACCTAATGTACCCCCTCTATAACCTTTAGAACATTAAACATTTTAAACTTTTTTCCATATATTTTAGCACTCTTTATATACGTGGCGTGGTATATTATTATTTGTTTTATATAGCGCCATCAAATTCCGTAGCGCTGTACAATGGGTAGACACCCTCATATATGTGCATCTGTTTTAACTATAAGCTATATTTACACCATCCTATTCTCCAGGCTCATTTTATAGCACAGTCACCGTAAACTAAAAAAGTTTTAAGGAGTCTCGGAGCATTAAAGGTTCTTCCGAATGTATCGGTTCTTACACAGGAGGAACAGATGGGTTCGGGGGCATCTAGAAGAAAGACAATCCTGCTACTTTTTTCCTTTTTCACTCCCACCCCCTTTTATTTCCCTCTTGGTGGTGGTTTAGCCAAGATATCATTAATGCGTGGTTCTTGGTTCATACCTTTTAAAAAGTGGTTTTAACACCATAGCAACTAATACCGTTCTTGAATCAGCAGAACATCTCATTGGTTGCTGTGAGACCACTTTTCATGCGTTACTCCAGAAGTATTTTCTGCACGCAATCCTGCATGTGTGGAGCTTCTGCATCCCTAAATAAATACATACGTGTTTAGGATTATAGGATAGACGGTACCCAGAAGAAACTCGCCTTCCCCAGCTTATGTAACTCCATTTAGTCCTCGTTTATTTTGCCATCTGGAGTCTGCGATGTTGTCCGAGACGGAGGTTGATTCCAGGACATATGAAGCTTTATGTAATGAGCGTGACACCTACTGAGACTCGGTTATTTCAGTGATACCGGTGAAAAACATCTTGAACTCGCTCTTCACAAACCGGGGCTAATTAATAAAGTAGCTCGCTGAAGGAAGGATGGAGATTTGTAAAGACAGATGCGTGAGGTTCTAATTAAAAAGAATATATCCTCCAGATTTTGATCATCTTTAGTTGAAACACAGCCTTAAATGAAACTTTCTCCGCAGAGTTAACACTTCTGTTTCTACAACTTTCTATTCCCCCCGTCCCCCTCAAACCATATTCTGCCAGCCTTCATAGTGTTCAGAACAGTAGGAAGCTCAGATGAGTACCTGTTACATTGTGTCCGTGATTCTGTACACTTACCATGCCGTGGGGCTCATAGGAACGCGTGTCGAGGGCTGTTCCTTGCCAGAAGAATTTAAAGGGACAACATTTATGTATCGGTAACGCAACCATCGTTGGGTTTCATGAAACTTTCATACTTTGTTGTGTTGTTTAGTCCCGTTTGAAGCATCTTTAAGAGTTAGTGTCGTGTTAAATGTATACCCATCATGGATCTACCCCTTGTTATAGTTCTTCCTTCAATATATTTATATATCAGATTTGTTCCATCTTTTTTAATGTGGGCTTTGTGTAATATGTTGGGTTTGCTATGTTGTTTACCTACCTGATAGTATTGAACCACCTTTGCTGGTAAACTGCTCCATGTATACCCTTTACACAGAGCTGGCTTTCCTCAAGCTATTCTTGTATATGTGAATGTAGATGAGCGTCTGGTTGAGGTGTTTTCCGTGAAAATAATCAATACTGTGGACTGCCGAGTAATACGGACTAAGTGACCGAGGGCATATTCACACAGCACCGTTAATAGCGGTTCATCCTTTATTATTATCGCTTTCTGGAACAAGAAATAAAATGCTTTTCTTTTTTGTGTTATTTCAAAGAAATTTATGGAGCGATTCTTCCTACTATAGCCATTTCTCATTAATAAGGGAAATAATTAAAAAGTCGCTTGAAATGGTAACATCTAAGAGGGTTGGAGAGCCACGTGGCACAGCTGTCTTTCACCCAAATGATTGATATTTTAGAATGTTTAACTTTTTCAATAATACACATTTTTATAAGGTTTACTAAAAAAAAAAAAAAAAAAATTGATGTGTAGTAGAGAGGCATCCCCACAGAACAGCACTTAGGAAATGACTAATCGAGCATGCCGTGCGTGGTGCTAATCCCAATTAACTTCTCTCTTTGACCTCCAAGGTTCTCCAAGCCGAGACGTTGGGCCTTCATTAGGTCTGAAGAAATCCAGCTCATTAGAAAGTCTGCAGACAGCAGTTGCCGAGGTGACTTTGAACGGTGACATTCCTTTCCATCGCCCGCGCCCGCGAATTATTAGAGGACGAGGCTGCAACGAGAGCTTCCGAGCCGCCATAGACAAGTCTTATGATAAACCGCCGGCCGACGACGATGATGAGGGCATGGAGACGTGTAAGTAATGGATTGCAGCGACGCAAGAGGAGATGGCTGGGAGGAGCGGGAGCACTTTAAGATGAATCTCGTACGGTTGCTTTCGGGAGACGCTCGTGCCTTGAATCATTAGTTATTTGAATAATCTTGTCTTGTGAATGAAAGGATGTTTCTGCTCTACAATCATTTCTGGGGCGCGCAGGTTCTAATAACCACATCCCTTCCATGGTCGGAGGTGCTTGTCACTTTCGCTTCGCTGAATGTTCCCAATATGTAAGTGCGTGGGGAATATTAGCGGTTTGGAAATTACATACAGCATTGCTTATTTCAGCCGGATCTCTATTTCCCGGCGCTCTCCCAAGGTAGCAATGTACCCAATTTAGAAAATTGATTTTTCTGATTTTTTTTTTTTCTTTTTTTCCTCCAGCTGTAGAATTAGAATTTTATAGTGGAAAGTTCAATGCAGCGGCCCACTTAATTGACGAAACAAAACAATACCTTGCAACAGAATGCACCGAGGTTATAAGTCACTTTTGGGAAAAATCCACTTTGTAAGCCGACAAGAAGTTCACGTGCTAACCCAGCGTCCTTGTGTGTATTACGCTTTGCTGTATGCGTGGCTTCCATTGGAAAGGTCCTCATTTCCTTTCCGTTGGAGTCGGAGTCCTTTGGAGGCCAAGAGCAGAGGTTGTGATGCCCCGAAGTAACTGTATAACCTCTGCTTCCCATCTTTTTTATTTAAAGTGCCTTATAGGACAGTCCTGCTCTGATATGGCTAACATACGATTGTAGTCGGGCTTATAAATGATTGCATTCAGGTGGTCTTATCACTAGTATACTAGTAAAGAAATGTAGCTTGTGGCCGGTAAAAGGTTAACGTGGCCAGTGTCGATGGAACCTCAATAATCAGACCTCATAGTCTTTTGACTATGAGACTAAGATCCAGAGACCCCGCAGCGCTGCAGGGGACCTAGATCCTTCTGACCTGTATCAGGGTCGTCTTATAATCGAGCAAATACTGTGTGTGTGTGTATATATATATATATATATATATATATACCGTTACTTATTAAATGGACGCAACCAGTATGATTCACATTATTATATCAGCCGCAGCACATTATAAATAGTGTATATACGTATAAGCAGCCATTTGCCTCTATAATACATCAGCGGTAATAGACTGCAGGGAAGTGACCATAATGGACATTTACATTATTCCAGCATAAACAAATTGAAATGTGTATTTATGGTATCCTTAATAATAGATAGGAAAGTATATTGCTTTGTGTCAAGGTAGACAAACTGCACGGCGCGCTGAGTAATGTCATTATAGACAGACCAATGCATTATAGTATATGGGTAGACGGCCGAGCGCTAGATCTATATATAAATAGCATGTCGTGCACTATATTGATATGATGTACAGCTTAACAGTAGATTATAACGTGCATTATGTTAAAGCAGTTTCAGTAAGTGCTGCAGTTCCACTGATATATGGTACATTGAATTGTCAATAAAAATAGATTAAAAGGACACTCCAGACATCTATTGCACTTTAATGCATGTGATTGCTGAGTGTCCCCTTTAACTTTTTTCCCTTGCTAATGCATGTAGGGATTCATCATTTGCCCACTTGCCCTGCCACCAGCTCTTGGGCTTGCAGGGCATGTCTTTGAGTATTTTTTGCAAGACCTGCCCCAAAAATTCGTGTTCATAAAGTGATCCCATTCAAAATTAGGCACCAGAGTAGGTGGTCCGGCTTTTTCTATATTAGATATCAGTAAAAGGTGGAAATCCAACAGACATACACACACTCATGATATATGTATATTATATATTATAGAATATACAAAATATATATATATACATATATCTATATATAATATTTATATGTATAAAATGGAAGTGTTACCAACAGAATTATTTTGTCCTATGGGTTGAAGAGTTTTTAACTCATTAATAAGTCATTTTAAAGAGTCTTAGATTGCATCCCATGCTGCTTCATTAGGTAAGCTCGCCATTGTGCATTGTGTGGCATTGTGCGGTATTTTTAGTTGTGGGGCATGGTAAACATTGTCTCTGTTTCCTCTCATTCAGAGTAATTACAGGGTTTGTAGGAAGAAATCTAGCTGGGGAGGAAATGTCGCCTTCCTGCACTTTTCTCACGATGCTCTTTGACGGATTGAGCGCTCGCTAAATATGACAAAATAATGAATTGCAATCATTCACCATTTTCTCGGTGCGTACGGCGCAGTCACTATATATCTATTGTGCTTTTCCCTTCCCCACCCACAAAATGTCTCTTTAAATTATTTAATTGCGTCTGCTGAGGTCATTACACAATGGGAAGTTTCTTCATGAATGGCAACAAATTAGATTAAGTTGTGTCTAGCCGTACATTTCATGCAGAAAGGAGGCTAAATGTAAGCCCACGCTGACCAGGCTCGGGGCATGTGCCTCAGCCGGCGTAAAGTGATCCTAATTGGGCTGGTCTGAGGGATATCACCGACGTCTGCAAGGAGAGGACTGACATAATAGGAAAAGGTGCTGAATCGCTAAGTGCTGCTGAGGTTTCCATTGTGTGTTTGTTTCCCTCTTCCGTCCTTGGGTTTGTATCCTCCAGGCGCTTAATGGGGTCTGGGATCTTTGAAACGGGTCACATTCTGGAATGAGGTGTCCAGGTTTCCTCTTATTTTGTTTGCGGGCACTTAGGATTCATTACGTTGCGATATTTTGGGTGACTTTCCCTGTTCAGACACCACACTGAGCTGATTCTTTATGGCAGCGCTAATGAAGTCCTTTCCTCTATAGACTTTCATTAGTCAAAGTTTTCCTGGTGTGTGATTAAGACCGAGCATTTTGCGTGTCCAATGAGTACTTAACGACCTGAAGAATCATAAACCTGCGTGGGGGAGGTTATAAGTGGGGGTACCTAGTTTGAGGATAGGGTAATTTATCATTGAAGTTAATATTACCGCGCCAGCTATGTCCAGAAAAAGGGGCAGCCCGGCTTCCATCACTATACGGTAGATCGATCAAGTGTCAATGGGAAGTATTACATGCGTCAAGAAACGAGGACCTCCTAAAATAAGGACAGACTCTTCTTTAAAGTCCCAGTTCATTCTTCAACTCGTTCTTTGAACTTGGAAGGTTGCGACCGAGCAGCAGATGAGCGGCAGATTGCTTTGTTCCGTGCTGCTGGTCCGTATAAACCCTGACTAAGCCTCTTCCCCTCTCAGAGATAGCTGCAATTCTGCTGGCTAATTCAATCTCGCCTCCTAAATACAGAACTTTTATCCTGAGCCTGATTCGGGGATTTTATTCTCTGTTGTACCGAGATCACCGCGACTCTGCTGCCAGACAGCGCCCTATAAACCGCCGGGAAGCGCAGGACGCTGCCTGCGCAGGAGAGGTCTATTCTCATTGTCTTCTGCTCCGCTGCCAATCCTGAGCCGGGGACATGCCGCCTGTATTAATATACCGAACAGGGTTTTATATTGTCTCCCGATGACTAGAATGTCACCTGGCTTGTGTTATACGGCCCTTAACATTACACAATGGCAAAATGCCACTGAATCTGTGTAATGCATAAAAATAGCCAGTACAGGCCAATCATAGTATAGGATGTATGACATCAATAGCTTTAGCATCTGGCGAGTTTTACAGATCTTCTTTAAATGATGAGGCCAGTAAGCATTTGTATGATTGCTACACTGTGTATCATTTTAGTGGCTAGTGCTGGACACAATGTAACAGCCCTTCAGTATGGATAGAACATTAGATTGTAACATGAATTCATCTTACAGTCACATACTTGTTCAGAATAATACAGTATTACCGTATTTGCCCGATTATATGCTCTGAAAAATACCCCTCGTCTTGTAATCGGGGTCGTCTTCTAATCAGACCTCAAATAGAGGTCTGATTAGGAGACTAAGATCCAGATCCCCCGCACCGCTGCAGGGGACCTGGATCCTCCTGTCTCCCCGCCATTTAAACCCCCCCGCCACACACACTTACCGGTGCTTCCTGCCGGGTAGCGGGTTGACGTCTACGCGATGCGCGTAGACAACGTCCGCTGCAGCCGGAAGGAGGTGTGGCTAGCAGCGGGGGTTGTCTGCGTCCGTCGCGTAGACATTCCCCGACTGTCAGAGATCAGAGTTCCCCGCACCGGTGCTGATCTCTGACAGCCGGGGAATGTATGCGGGACGGACGCATACAAACCCCCGCTGCCAACTCCACCTCCTTCCGGCTGCAGGGGAAGGAGACGGCAACCCGCTGCCCCGGCTGGAAGCACCGGTAAGAGAGGGGGTGGGAGG
>VKOC01000006.1:3578674-3691265 GCA_009364415.1 Spea multiplicata
AACGCAGCATCGAAGGGGTTAACGTGAGCAGAAATCCATCGGTTCGCTGTCAGGGGTTACAAAGACCATGCGAGTGAGCCTATTGGTCACCTGCAGGGTCTTCCTCTGGCATCAACCAATTGGTTGATGCCAGAGCAGGTCCCTGTAGGCGACCAATAGGCTCATTCGCACTGCCCTGTAACCCGTGAACCTGCGGATTTCCACTTCCGGGAACTGCCGCGATGCCGCGAAGCCGGAAAGCTGCGAAGACAAGGTAAGTTAGAAGGGGGGGAAGAATGGTAGACGAAGACGAAGACAATCACGAAGATCTTCGTGGTGTATGTCTTCGTCTTCGCCTACGTTTTACCGCCGCCGTCTTCTCTTCGGCGTGTCTTCGGAACGAACACGAAAACGCACTCTTCGTGTTCGTTTCCATGTTCGCCCGAAGAGGAATGCCCAAGTCTAATAGAAATGGTGAAGCAACCTTGGGAAGTTTCTGAGTAGCTTGTGATAAATTGTCAAAATATTTGAAATATCTGCTTTAGAGAAACAGCAAAATAAAGGTAAAAAAAACAGAAGGTTAGAATTGCATTTTTTATGATTCTATGACATGTTTTAATGTTTCCACGGCAACTAATTCATATAGCAGTCGACTTGACGTATATTAACGCTTATAATGGAGCCACAACAATAGATTGTGAGCGCCCCTTTCTTGATGGATTTAGTATGGGGGCCCCCCAAGCTTTTTGCAGACTGTAAATCCCGCTGAGACTTCTGTTTGGCTTCTGAACATTCTGTCTTCTCTGTCTCATTCCATACAAATAGTTTTTTAGGGAAAACGTGTCTCCTTTTGATGCAATCAATTTGATGCGTAAAATTAAGTAAATTACAAAAACTGATTAAATTGCACGGAAGACATTGATGCATGAAATCATCCTGGCTCATGCATATTACTACGTGCTAATTGAGGTGATGAACACATTTAGCTTAAGGTTTGTTTGGAATTTTTTTTCTCTCAAATGAATTACTTTATTCCATTTTCTATTGCTCTAAAATGTGCTGATTAAAAATATATCCTGCAGTAAATTCTTAACAGCTTGGAACTTATATATGTCTTGTTAGTACTATAAGTACTTATAATGAACAGCTTAATATGTATTATAGCATCGGTTTCATTCTATTTGTGGCGGAAGCTTTTTGCACGGTCACTGTTGCTAAGGGATAAAGCAAGTCTTGATTTTCAAGGGAGGCCTGGCAGGGAGGAAATATCTTTCTTGAAAGATTTTTGGGCCGTTATAAGAGTCGTGTTATAGACTATTCCGTGTATAGCCACCAGCCTTCTGATACAAATGTTTACAACGTTCCCAAGTTAATTTACCTATTATCTACAGACCTAGAGTATGAGTGACCAAGACCTGGGAACTCCAGGAGAAGCACCGTTTCTCCAGGTCAACAACTGAATCTTCCAGGTCACAGGCGCTGGTTTTGACACGCCCCACTACCGGCCCAATTTCCCCTTTAAATTGGGGTGTTTCCCATAATACCCATTTTAGAAACATAATATAAAATTGTGGAAATACAAGGGGGTGCTTGAGAATTGTAACCGGCAAGGAATGGTCAGGATCGGCAGCTGGGGATCCACAGTGCAGAACCTGGGCACGAACCAGAGCAGGCATCAAGGACACAGGTAGAGCAGTCCACAAACGAAGCCGAGGTCAGGGATTGGAGAAGTCCGGATAACCGTGAGACGAAGCCGAAGTCAGAACTAGAGTTGGAGAAGGAGTGCCGGTCCAGTCCGGCGGCTTCTGCGGGAGACTGCTACAGACGTAGCAGTCACAGGTAAGGAGGTTACAAGAATAAGAGAAAAGTTTTCTGGGGTGGGTCAGTAGAGACATATCTTGGCTGGGCTCTGTCCTTCCCTGACATAGGACAGCATCCCAGTCACGCACTACTACTTACACTACATGACCAAAAGAATGTGGACATCTGACCATCACATTTATATGAGCTTGATGGACATCCCACTCCAAAACCATGGGCATTAATATGAAGTTGGCCCCCAATTTGCAGCTTGAACAGCCTCCAAAGTTCTGGGAAGGATATCTACAAGAGCATTTGTCAGGCATTGATGTTGGACGAGAAGGCCTGACTTACTTTCACTGTTTAACTTTATCCCGAAGGTGTTCAAAGGGGTTGAGGTCAGCCCTGATTAATCCACCAGACCCCCAGGAGCTCAATTCACCACATTTCCACTGCTCCAGAGTCCAGTAGCGCTGCCCTTTACACCACTCCAGCTCTATGATCTTTGACTTTTATGCAGCTGGTCAGCCATGGATGGAAACCCATTTCATGAAGCTCCCAATGGACAGCACTTGTGCTGGTGTTGTTTTCAGAGGCTTTTTGGAACTCTGTAGTGAGTGATTCTATAGAGTACAGCCAACTTTTATGCGCTACTCTCTTCGGCACTCAACAGCCACAGACTGTGCATATGTGTGGTCTACCGTTTCATGGCTAAGTTGTTGTTATTCCTGGCTGCTTCCACTTCACAACAACAGCACCGTGGACAGATATTTCATGAACTGACAACTTTGTTGCCAAGGTGGCATCCTATGATAGTGCCGCATTTAAAATAATTGAGCTCTTCAGCTCTACAACTCATTCCACTGCCAATGCAAGCTCAGTGATTAAGAGGGGTGTCCACATACTTTTCATCATATACCTCTTAGATGCTGAGGGCTGGGATGACACCTCATATCTCAGCACGCCATCTTTTAAGGACACATGGGGTAGAGTAAGTTTACTATAGAAGCTGTGCTGGCTTGGCACAGTGATCCAAAGTACATACAGCCCAGTTATGTGGAATGCCACCCTAATCACCCTACATATAAGGCCAGAATATGGCAGTATAGAACACCAACCCAGTAAATGCATCAATAGTATGATTATTCTCATCTTGTTCCAAGAACTGTTTTGTATAAGCGATATATATATGCCAATCCTCAAAACTTAAATGTAAACATATCAAACCTTGTTTGCATTTTACAGTTTCATTTCAAATTATTCATCATTTTAACCAATCATTTTAATCATTTTAACCAAGACAGTGTATCTGATTTACACTTCATTGTCTTTCATTCATTATTATATACATATTTGTAGTTCTTATTTTGCCTGATCTTTATGGACCCAAAATAAGAACTTGGTCATCCAAAAGCCAAAAGCATTGCAAGCTATATTATCTTGGTTGAAGTAAGACGTACACCAATCAACAATTATCTCAGTGCTGTACCAGCTGTTCTACTAAAGAACAGCCGGTTGTCATTATGCAACACTATTTACGGAACATTCTAAAATGTGCACAATGAATTTCAAATGCATTAAATAGAAGAATAATTTATGAATTATAAATGCTATTTCCCGGCCAAGGGATTTATCGCGGTTCATTACTACAAGCATTTACATAGAACTCAACAGATATGTGATGTGCTAAAAACAAGGCCATAATAAAGCTTTATCCTCGCAGAATGAGCACACTATCATGACTTGACAGGGTGTCATAATTGTCTATAAATTTCACGTACAAACATTACACGGGCACCATCATCCATTCAAAGCTGTGGAACGCAGGAAGGTACTGTAGTTAAAATTGCTTCTAAATTTTATTAACGAACACCTGACACCCCCATTATAGAAGAATGCATTTTAATGTACTCTGTGAGTGAATTCTTTTATACGTATCCTTCCAAAATGAAAAAATAACAAAAAAAAGAAAGCATTTACCTGACATTGACAAAATCATCATTGTTCTTCTATGATAGAACATTTCTGATTGCCTGCTTGAAGCCGAAAAATCAGTGGCAGGAAAGTGCTTCGATTAAAATCAATGGAAGCACTTCCCTGTCATTGATTGACAGCTTCAGCAGCCAATCAGTGGCAGGAAAGTGCTCCCATTTAAACCATCAGGAACACTTTACACATGCACACTGCTGTCTAAACAGTGTCTTCCACCTCTAGGGTGGCCATGTATTATGTTCCTATGCCCTTGACTGGATTAATGGTTGGGCCAAGTTATATATTATTATCTGCTATAGTAAACTGAATGGTATTGATCCTACATGAACCCCATGGTTTCTGTTAACTTTTTCTCATTTCTTTAAGATGTAAACCTGGAAATCTATATAATTTATAGTTGTGTGTTCAGACAATGGGCTATACGAATCCAGGGAAAAATTGAGCAATTCCATCCCAAGTGTCTATGTTCTGAGCAATGACATGCTTAGTTTTTATAGAATGTTTATTTATAAAATGGAGCATTTATATATTTTTTGAAAGACTAATGTAATATAGTGGTACATAATAAAATTAAGTATTATTAATAATAATAGTTGTTGTAAGTCATAACACAGTAGATTTTATATATCAACCCCCTTATATGCAATTATAATTAAAATAAACATAGAATAGACTATAATGATGTGGTATGAACACTGTAATTTCATATTTAGTGCAGTATATTCAAACCTGTAGCTATCTATTATATTCTTTCTTATATTATTCATACTCATTCTGCTTTATCTAGGTTAAAAGATTATTTCCACTCCATGACTTATATAGCAATAACCCATAAACACAAATGTTGCATCAACAATTAAATTCACATTACTATTTATTTGGTTTTTATCTCCAAGACAGTTTTAATACTTCATTATACAGGTTCTGCCTAGTTTCAATTATTCACCATGTCTCGTTTTACCTAATGCGTGACATCAAGGAACGGCTATACCTTAATCATAATATTAATTTCCTGAAAGGCAGAAGCATGTCAGTGACATTCCTTAATAATCAAAATACTTTTCTAGCCATCGCAAGATTACGTTCCGGTAACAACTCGGGGCGCTGATTAGACCATATACATGGATTTTAGGAGATGTGGATTTGTGATATATCCAGCTACCTTCTATGTTAAAGAAATTAAGATTTAGGTTAAGACACTTAAATCTCCAATTTGAGCTTTTCCTCTTTTGACGGGGAAGAACATAAGTCTTAAAGGAAATTTTCCTCTAGCATGTTGACCTGCTCCAAATCTGTCACCATATTTTATTTAAGGCCTGGGGCCTCTTGTTAAGCTCTTGTCATGTTGGCATCCATAAGGTCATCATCGGGAAAGTTGCAGGTACATGGACTGGGCTGCATTTTATTAACATCCAGGAGGCAACTAAGGTATTAACAGCCCCCAATAATGCAGGTTCTTCAGCAATACATTCTTCTTACCGTATACTAGAAAAACAAATTAACTCATTGTATCGCTCTTTGGATTTCGACAATGTTCTGAAGAGGTGCAGCTCTGCTCTTAATGTTAGTTTGCGATATTGAGGTAATAGTAGAAGAGTAAACTTCGTAGCCCCAAGATATTTCTATTCCAAACTACCCTCATACCTACCAATTCTCCAGTTTAAGGCCAATCTACTGTCTAATCATGAAAGATTAATACGGTAATAAAGGGTGAGATGAGTTATAGAAGTAGCTATAATTAAATGGTGTTCCTGCCAAAAGTGTAGTCTAGTCCTATTACTCTTGCTTATTATTATTAATTAGTATTAATATTATTATTAAATTTAATCAATGATTTTTAAATGTGCATCTGAACATATACTAAGCACTATCCCCACTGGTCGTCAGCTTAGAGAGATATAAAAGATATAAAAACCATGAGAAATATAAAAGTAAATTAAAAGAATAAAATGTATTGTTAAAAATGAACTATTGGAGTGAAGGTATTTGTCCCATTTACTTACTTTTTTGTCACTAAAATTGTGTGTTGCCAGGTGGCAGCAAACACAGAGATTTGGCCACATGGGTAATTGGAGCACGAATGTATGAGGACCCCATATATAACACTCGAGTCTCACTTAATTTTTTTGTGAAATATTATGTAACTAACCTTGAAAAACATAATTATATTCAACCTATACATTTCCTAGACATTACGCTGGAACAATATCAGGCAAAATACAAGTAGGGAAACAGGGATACATTTTCACATTTTTAAAGTTATTTTAAACCGAATACAAGCAGCAAAAAATGGTAATTTTATTTGTTATAAAATATATTTGTCAGAACCATGAGAAGCCTAAGTGTCTAAAATAGGATTGAGCTTATGCGACATACTGTATATTCTTTCTATCTATCCAGAGAAATCGGATCGTGACATTGATTGCTATGATGGCTAATGAAATACATCAACAATTGTGTTTATTATTTAGAATAATTCTACCTCATTACAATGCATTAGCAGATAAACCCAAACAAAGGGAGCGATGCTAATCTCTGCACTAGTCACAGAGTACACGCTCTTATCAACAGACATCTCGAAAGCCATTGTGCTATGAAATATATTTCAGCCTGAATTACCAAGTTTGAAAATTATTTGACTTTGCCTTCCCTTTGTGAAAGAAAGAAAAAAAAATAAAAATAATTATTTGTTCACGGGTTGACAGACGTTGGACGCGGTAAAAATGTTTATGACATAAATCCATTTCAAGGGAGATGCAAGGTTTCTGTGATGTGATTTAGATTTGGTTCACACATGGCAGGATGCTCTCAATCTTTTTAACCTATGTGATGAAAATGATAATTGCCGTGGAGACTCAGAAATATATGTTTGTATCCAGTGCCAGTCGCCGACAGGTCGAGTCTGTTGATGGCCGTCAAGCACTGACAAATATGTATGAGCTGCTTAATATGCTTTCTTGTTTTAGTGATGAGGACAAAAATCAAAGCGTCAGATAAACTCACAGTCCTCTAGGTGCTCAGATAGCCTCAAGGCGCAGAATACATTCAGGGATCTTTGTATAGAAAAGCATCTTGTAGTGACATGCCGAGATATTGGTTCTATATCCCGATAAATAATATTCTATTTATAGAGTTGTCGATACATTTAGCCTTTTCTTTTTCTGGTCCCAGTTGTGAACATACATAGAAGGGGCTACAGTCAATTAGGCATTTAAGCAATAGGCAGCCCAGGCTACTATATTGAGCTGTTGGCGATGTTAGGGGCACTGTCATAAAGCATAGCATAGGATCATGAATATTTACAGCAGCCTCTGCTATGCGTTTAGGTATCAGGGGAAATAATTTGGGGAAAATGTTAAAAAATGTATCTGAGGAAGTTATTGAGAAAAACTGGCTTTGCAGTAAAGTGGACGTGGGCAGAATCAGCCAGTTTCCATCCAAGGACATCATCTCATCCATCATGTGTCCTGAACAGCCATGTCCAATTGCCCATCATGAGGTCACTAATGTTCACGTGAAGTATTCATCATAATGTTCATGACTAATATGTGTTAATACGGTGCCCACTTTGGAAGGAGAGTGATTTGTGGAGTCTATGCTGGGCTCTCTCACAAATTATTCTACTAACATTATTAAATGTTCATCCTACACTAAAGGCTCCTTTTGAGGACTGTTACTTTGAATTAAAATGTTAGGGGTGCAATATGGAACACTGAGATTTTTTCCCTCTTTCTGCTACATGAATACCTTTTTGGACTCGCTGGTAACTCCATACTCCATACTATGGTACCACAAAGTCCTGTCTATTTCAATTACAGAGCTCCCCCTCTTTGTCCATATTATATTCCCGTATTCTGTTCACCAATGTAAAACCACACATCTAATTTTTCCATCTCCTGCCACTGGGACCACTTATATATATATATATACCACTCTATATCCCATTTTGTTGTCAAACTTTGGGCCATGTTGACCTCCAACTTGTTATGGCCCCAAGCCATATGTAAAACTACAGCAATGATCGTCTTTTGTTATTGTATGTGCCAAGGTGCAATGTCATTTAAATATTACATGTCCTCCCATTAGCAGCCCTGGGAAAATATTGAAATTAACCAAAAAAAGAAAAAATCTGAATTGATTACAGTACCCCTCCTTCTATGAATGTGGAAGATGATGCAGAAAGTCCAGTTTAATCCAATTACTGATTACTAAGTGCTGGAATTACTGACCTGTGGCTGTAAATGGCTGGGGGTTCTATTGATCTCTTGCCAAAAGCAAGTTTATATTAACATAGTTTTATTTTATAGATTATAATAACTATGCTTAACATGATAGCAACCATATTTTTATTGGCAATTATAGTGTTGGTAATCACAGTGTTGCGTAAAAGCAGAGATGAATATAAGTTTAGCTACAGCCAAAAATGCAAAACCTACGTGATCCAATTGAGTTGAACTATTATTTTGGTTCCAAAGTATCTAATGTATGTATAGGCGACCTTTTAGTAGCCGTGAGGCTAAAACATATAATTGTGGTTTAGGATTGTGAGAGATTAAGTCAATAACCAGAAAATCCCATTTTATCGTTCTTGACTAAAAGCAAGCATTTATTACTTAGCAGAATATATCTGTGTACGTCTTCTCTAATGTAAAGCCCCTGGATGTCTTTTGTCTAAACTATTTCAATGGTAAGTTATTTCTGCAAGAAATGGAATATATCTACATATAGTTAATTTAATGCTTGAGCACACAAGCATCTCCACGCTCTTACACGGTACAATGTGCACTACTGGGAAAAACGGCTTTAGTAACAGTAAAAAAAAAGAAAATTATATTTTTAAGGCACATCTGAAGAGATCAAATGTTAATTATTTAGTATAGGACTTAAAAACGGCATTTTCCCCAGACACCATACTGTATATATGATTCGCATGGATTTTCTTCACCCAAAAACAGCTCTATATGTTGCTGTGTCATTGAGAGGAAGGAAACATGTTGTATTATAAGTATTTTATAAGTATTTAGTAAACAGGCAACTAGGCCATGAGCAAAAACAACCAATAATTAATGGATGGTATCACAATTAAGAAACAGAAAATCGATCGCGTTGGTGCTCTGGCCAAGAACCATCAAGCCCATCAGGTCTGCCCAACAAAAAACTGGCAATGGTGCCCCCTAGCAGCCCAGTACCCTAGGCAGCTGTCACATTTTCTTATATGGTGGGGTCAGCCCTGGCTCTGGACTCACGTCTGCTTCTACTGAAGGAACAGCCAGGGTAAAGTCTGTATCCAGTTTGAAAGCACTGTGAGCCCATGTTGGAACCATTGGTGTACCATGAAGTCTACCTTTGCTGTAATCAGGATGATGTCAAACACATTGTGTTCACTCAAGAACTACATAAAGGTGAAAGGTGCACCACATCACTATGTACGTTGCATTGTGTGACGAGACGCATGTCCTAGTATAATGCATCTACACTAACAGAAGTTGACAGACACCCCAGTAGGCTTGCCACAAAACGTCGCTCTGCACAATAGGTTCTAATGCTTGTCATCTGGCTTATGAGCCGCTGCTGCCAGCCCTGACCTACCTGACCTTTAATTTGCTGTGCCCTTGGTCACTCTGCCTATAGTTTTGTTCTTAGACCTTTGGGGCTCGACATTGTCATATAGCTGTCACTAGAATCCTCCTGTTCCTGAGCTGTTACAGCTGTTGTTTTTAGTGATATTAAAATGAAAAGAACAAAACAGTGTATGAGGTCGGTAATATGACTGCTTCTCGTAAAAACCTTTATAGACTATAGCATCGTTCTGCTGGTTTTGTACCTTGAAAAGTTTCTGCAATGTGTCCGCAACTCATTCACCAACCCAACGAACATCAGATGGACGAAAGCACTGAAAAGGCTGAGCATTTGCCAATTTTGAAATTGTCTAGCTATTGTCTATGGAACGGCATTGCAATCGATTATTAAAGTGTTCAGTATAGATTTGAAAATCTAATTTCTAATCAGTCCCGAGCCTATTGGCATTCAGCTGATGACTAATTAATGCAATTTTATACTCCTCTACTTTAAAAGTAAAAGGTACATCCATTAATTTGGGTATGCAACAAAAGAAACCACGATGAATAATTCCTTTTGGCGTTCCAACAAAATCTTTGATCAGACTATTTCATGTGCTAATGGACAGTGCGCATTTAGTAAGCGCTCGGGCTGAATTTACATTTCAATACACAACATTTTGGGATACATTTTCAAAGACGAGAAGAAGAGAAGATCTAATTTTATGCACATAGGGTTACTTTACACAGATCTGGAAGTTCACCTTTCTATTGTGAAGTCCTGCTATTGGATACAGGGGGAAAAAAGATAATTTCTTTTTAATTTCCTTACAGGATAAAATGACATCTGTTCTTAGCAGAAGGCATTGCCATCAGTATGCATTAAGCTAATCCAATTTAATTCATACGATAATAGCACTTCCTAAACCGTCAAAGCAAAAAAAAAAAGGCAAACAAGTCATATTCTTCTCTATTTTCCAAATCATGTGCAATGATTTTCCAGTAAATCATACCAATAAAAGGAAATGTCTGCTTTGTCATGCTTGCCTTTGTGTATTTTTTTTTCCCATCTATTCTTCAATGCAAAATTTCACCCAAAAATGTAATGAAAGGCATATACGATCACCTGTCACAAATCTAGGAAAAAACTATCATTGATTTGATGAAGAATATTGGCAAAAGTGGAAGAGGGTAATTGGTTCATAAGGTGTAACACAAAAATCACAATATTACACCAACCGTGATTGACAGCTGCGTTTCATAAAAAGTTATTTAGGACCTGAGACATTTCACGTCCACAACCGGCCATATCGGTGAGGGTGCTTTTTCTAATGAAGTTTGACTCTGGGTATATCAGAGTAAGCAAAGAATTATTTTTTTCTGCATATAACAACTATACCATACATATAATTTCTAAAAATTTCTGTTAAGGGGTTAAGGGATTGGGTACCCTGTAGTAAGGCTTTCACTCGGGTGATATAGGACTAGGAGTAAAACAAGTATATCTTGTAGGTTAGGATGGGGTAAAAAGAGGCAACACACCTGAAAGTGTCCAGAGTCAAAATCCATTATCCATTGTTTAGAGAGGGGGGGAAATGCCCCAGAGGAGCAACAATCTACTGATTGGGGCAAATCCAGAAAGCTCATCAGCATGACGTAGTCGAGTAGCTTTGCCTCTGCCCCATCATGATAGTTTTCATGCCAAACCATGTATAATGAGAGCCAAAAATCATGGGAAGGAGTGGGAAGGAATGAAGAAAAAAGGAATAAAAATGAAGGAAAGAAAAAAGAAAAGAAAGATAAAAAACACTATGCATTGTTTAACAATTATTTATTAAGTAATTGCAGGAAATTCATATAATAATTTATAAGCATAGAGTGCAAAGGGTTTTTTTTTTAATCAGCTGAATTCCTTAAAGAAGTTTTGAACTGAGAATCTAACTCTAAATTGTCTAGAATAACATTTTCCGATAGATCAGGTTGACTGTAAAATCTGTGCATTAGAGAAACGTGTTTACTGAAACGCTAACAAGGATTCTCATTGAATTCGGCTGGTGTGCTCGGCACAGACTTCTCCTTATCTTTAAATAAATGGAGAGAGGAACCCCCGCCATCGTATCAGCCAGTCTCAGCCTCGGACAATTAACCTGCATTTTTTTTTTCCGGCTCCGCTGAATATACGAGTAACTTTCTTCCCAAAGTTGAGTTGTATGCGCGCCTCAATCTTCTAAATGTTTATTGCATTTATCTATCACAGGAGCCTGGCAACTTTTATCTTCTGTTCTTTTGCTTGCAAAGAAAAGAAACAAATGTTCTTGGCAGTAACTTTGGGACTAGGAAAGTAATTCTCAATCAAACAGCTATTTAAAAAAAAAAAAACCCAGAAATGTCGTCCAGTGCCAAATTCTACACTCATTTGCATGGCTGTCTTTGCAGGAGACACATTGTAAATCATAAGTTATGCTTATTATCAAATAATAACGGGCATGCACATCTGTTAATCTAGGAAGAGACATCTTTTCCCCATGCAAAATAATTATTTAGTAGGAAGCTATTCATGGTTTTAAACAAAATAGAAAAACAATCCGAATAAAGCCAGAATCCATATACATATTGTGTTTTTTCCAATTCATTGTATAATGTGAGCTGTGAATGATTGACTACGGAGTATCTTGATGGAAAACGATTAACACCCTGCATTTCTCCAAGGGTAGGGTTGTATGATTACTGACTATTCAAATGCTATATGTGAAATACCCACTTTTGACGTATTAGATTGCCTTAATGTTTACCTAAGCGGAAATAGCAGCATTGATGCAGAAAATGCCAGTGTACGGACTAAACCAAGGATGTGCAGGGACTATAGTAGATAAGCACAGGCACAGAAGGAAATTGAAGGACTGCATGGGGAGTACAACAAGCCAACCAAGGAGATTGCCATCACCCATATTATACTGAAAAAGTCAGATGTTAAACTAATATGCAGACCGAAAATCACAACAGATCTCTGATGAAGATACTGTAGGTCATGTTGGTTTGGATTCAATATGGAGCAAGACATTGGGCTATAACTGTTTAGGGACCAGTAGTTAAATGATACAGATGACATCTACTTTCATCTCATTGGATGCACTAAGCTTAAGATAACCAGGCATTCCCCGTGATTGGGCTGTACCGATAGTTAGTAATAGAAATCTGTAACAGGAATCTGATGGTAGCACCCTCTACCAGCTCAGTTCCCTAGATACCCACCTAGTTTGCCTCCATGGTGGAGCCAAGCAAGATCAAGCTTATATATGAAATGAAAACTGTACCCAGCTCGGTTGCATTCAAATAATTAACAATGGATGGATCTTGAATGGAAATGGTCAGGCCTGCCCCTTTCATCAAACTTTACACCCTTAAAAATATAGCATTAGGTAAATTGTGGCACCACCAACTCCAGCTTATGCTTTACCCATTTGGACTAAGTTCCACCCAATTTTTACCCATTTACCTTATGGCCCAGCCATTTTAACCCTATACCACTGTCTAAAGGTGCTTAGGCTCAAGTAGTTTTTTTTACCTATGTGATCATAGAATGAAATACAAGCCTGATTAGATTATTATTACTATTTATGGATTTATACAGTGCTGTTATATTGCTATTGGTCCAGCTCAGTAGGGTAGAAGTAGCATGGCAGGGGGCACCATGTCAGTGTAGTCAGGCTTCACACAAGGTGAAAGCATGCAAAGTATTCCTACCTGGACACCAGTATCTGTGCCAAGGCTCGTGGACGTCATTGTCTCTTTTGGGGCATCTAGTCAGATGTCCTTCACAAACAATGATGGCTGGGAGGGCATTGGCCTTTATTTGCTTTCCCCTGTGCCAAAAGGTTCCAGACCATGTTTCTTTGATAGGTATAACTCTGGAATGTAGAATTGGCTTGGCTCTACCCATCAATCATTCTTACGGGATACAAAACTGCTTTCCTAGATTATGAGTGCATAACGTATATAAACATATTAATAAATGCATATGATTTCTGTTGAAAGAATACAAAAAGCACAGCTGTATAGAAAAAAAAAATAGCTGGAGCAGGTGAAGTCTGAACTTCCATCCCCTTTCATGCTAATATAATGAACTATCCACAATATGAGTAGTGATTAGAATACATTGGCATCAAGCTAGATTTCATTTCTCTTTTCTTCAATTTACCACAAAGCTGAATGAAAGCGGAGAGGCTGCCAAAAGAATCCCGTTGAATTTTGCATACATATTAGCAAGGTTTACCCAACACAAATATTACACATTCACCTTTCTGAGTATACAGCGCTCTCAGCATTTCAGCGTATTTACGCACGGAAATAAAGAATGCTTATATTATTAATGTCACAAAAAAAGCCTTTTTGTATTGTGAATGTTGTGGCTGCAGAGAAAACCTGTAATTACATGCAGGCGATTCCTGTAAAACATTCGATAGATGCAAACAGGCAGCAGTTGCAGGAATTATCAAATATATGTCTGCAAGAACAATCAATTAAACACCTTTTCTGTCTAATTTGGTTAATACCAGCATTGTTGTGCCCTTTAATGGGTATTCCACTTGTAGCCAGTCAGGGTCATTTTTAACGCGGGGCAAATGGGGCAGCTGCCCCGGGTCCAGTCATTCCTGGGGGGCCCATAGCAGCTGCCCCTTGAGCGGTCGCAGGGGTCGTAACCTTGACCAGGCCTGCCACTCTATATAATATATAATATATATATATATTCAAGCTCAGCTTAATGTTGTGTAGTTGTGAATGGACCTCTGAATGTAATTGGAATACACTTTTACATCTCATGAATATTTTGCAAGAATAGATTTTTTTTAAAAAAAGTTATTAAAATGTTGATAAATAAGTAATATAATAATTTAGCAAGAATAGAATTTTTTTAAAAAAAAAGTTATTTAAATGTTTTGGATGCATTTATAAACATCTGATAACTAATGTATATTATTATTAATAATAATAATACATTTACTGTACATACATTTAAAATAGAGGATATATCTATATCTAAGGTATAGCCGATATCATCACTGATTATTGTAATTTTTACAATAATGTGTTTGGAAGACGCCATTGCATATAGAGCCGATACAACCCGTAACCAATTAGCTCCAGCGGCAAATGTACAACGTACATTATTTTTGTCAAATATATATATATGTGTGTGTGTGTGTGTGTGTGTATGTGTGTTTGTGTGTGTTTTTGTGTGTTTTTGTGTCAGCTCAGGCCTGAAATTCTTACCGATGCACAATGAAAGCATAGCTTCAGTATTTCTCAGATGTAAACTATGATGTTTCCTGCTTATATTGAAATTGCAGAAAGTGACTATTCCCTTCACCGCTCCGGTAATCGCATGCTGATATTTTCCCCATGAATATGGTTTAAAGGACCTCTTCCGAGCGGTGGCTGTTTTCACGTAAAATGTTTATATTGCCTATAAAAGTTGATAAGTTTCCAAACAGCATTTTACTGAGGCAGCAAGGCCTCCTGGGATATTTATTTCAAAGCGGGTATGAAAATCTCATGCACCTGTCTTAACAATCATTTCCTGTTATTTTATATTTGTTATATTTTTATACAGTGAAAAATAATCATTCTTATGTTAAGTATAGCATAACACCATATGTACATTAAAGTAGGGAGGTGGGTTTTCAATATTTACTGAATAGAGAGAGCAGATATTATTCCTTCCCACAAAGATATCCGGGGGGGGTTGAAACGGAGAGCAGGGGGTAATTGCCCCCCTGGGCTGGTCCAAATGTCTTCAAACAAGAAGACGATAATGTTACGTGACCCCATAGCAAAAGGGAAGCTGCTCAAAGAGTGGGTGAACATGTAAGGCAAGGGTATGGGGTGTGAGTGACGTATGATGGAGTGAGTGTGTTTTAGTGTATGTGAGTGAGAGTGTGTATGTGTAAGTGTATGTGTAAGTGTGTGTGCCAGTGTGTGACCGTTGGTTGCTAGGGGGTTAAGATGATAATAGTTGTTGCAAATGTATGTACGAGAAGGGCGATGACTTAGAAAACGGAGTTCTTGCATGAGGTGACCTATGGAACAGGATATTTCCAATGAGGCCCGGCCTGGCCATGCAGTCGGTGAGATGCCCTGAGGGCCATTGGCCACAATCATACCTGATTGACAGAAAGCACAAGCTAAAGATGGTCTCAAGGAATGAATTTAGTGACATGAAGCCTATGACAGCGGCATTTCACCTTTAGACACAGAAGTCGGATAAGGAATGTAAAGTCGTATTGGTTACAGTCTATAGACGGTGGATAATAGTGGGCGATGTGGGCGACATTTGGTAGGATATATCAAGCTAATTAAAAGCTGTACTTTATAATAGTATAATCACTAGCAGATATGAAATTATATGAAGATATTTGGTCACAATGTAATTAGTACTATGCGGACAGATGTTCTACAAATAAGACAAACAGATGCAAAAACATCTGTATATAATTGTCATACATAAGAAGCCTTTCCTATAATTACATTTGTTGATCATTTGACTATACGTACTCTTCTACAAAATGCTAACTTGTCCTTTTCTTCATGTCATGTGCCCTTTAAATGGGGACGGTGTGGTTAAGTGGTTATCTAGGTTGATTAAACAACTTGGCCTACAAAGCTTTAAATGACAGACAACACCAGTGGTGGACCTGCCTGGAGTGTTCCCTCCACCGTTCCCTCACAGATACCTCTTCCCTAAAACGTATATGTGTTTTAGATTGATTTATGTTTCCTACATTCCAATCTCAAAAGAGAAGATTGATTTAATGTTGCTCTGGGTCATAAAAGGTGTTAAGTGACCAAAGTGCAGCTCATAATGATGTCCAATGCACAAAACCACTTTAAACAAAGGGAAAGCCAACTCAGAGGTAATAATAATGATTTGTGTGGATCCCCAAGAGTGACCTGTAACCACCATAACCTCCACTCCAACACCAATGTGGCCCATCACTCACATCCCAATTTATTGACCTCTTCATTCGGTAGTACCTCCGCACATGTTCTTATCCCCTTTAACTGCCCACATACACACCGCCACTTTAAGGGGAAGTCCCATGGTAAAAAATATAATTCTTCATGAAATTAAACTCCCGCGCTGTATGCTGCAATGTAGGTCGGCATTGACGAAAACTTGTTTTTTTCTCATTAACTGCAGACCTTGAGGCTGCCGTTGGTTTCAGTTGTGATATTTTGGTTGACTTTCTCTGCTCCAACAGCACATTGAGCTGATTATTTAACACAATGCTGATGAAGTCCGTTCCTCTGCAGACTTTCATTAGAGAGTCTGTCTGAGTGATTAAGACTGAGTCATTCTATTATTACAACAAGAAAGTATGATAAGGATTCAGGATGTTTCTTTGTTAGATTGGGCTAAGATAACAGAGCCAGAACATATTTAAATGTCTAATATGCAGCTACCTGAAAACATTATAAATTATATTATATTATATATATATTAAAAAAGTACTTTTGTCTGTCTCAATGTAAAAACAAAATGAATACCTTATAAAGTAACCGCTGAAATGTTTATAACTAAAATGCTGCCGATTTTTATGGTGGAATAAATAACCCTGAATAAGTGACCTGCTCTCTTACATCTTGTATTGATGCATTGATACCTGTGGATTATTGGCAAGTTGACAGCAATTAAGTGTTATATAATTTATAGTATGAACTGTGAAGTACTAGTTCCATTTCTAGCTAAATAAATGTAAAAAATATATATGCACACATAATTCTAGGCAGAGTGGGCTCTGGAGACATGTATCCACAGGTTAAGGAATGATTAATATATTATAACAGTCACTAAATCGTCCTATAAATAAAAAAATACTAAAAATTGTCATGAGGTGTATAACAGGACATAATTGGTAAAAAAAACAACCAAAATCTAATTGAAAGCAACACACCACATAAAGGTGCGATAGGGCAAGTCTGACCTTAATGTTCAGATGGTGGGGCCTAAAAAATGTCAAACTTAATAAAATTAACTGTTCTTTTCAGCTCAAAAATAGGCACCACTGAGGTTAGGACAGTACGTTAACAGTAGGTAATTTGATGTAGTCGGTGGCAATTCTGACCATGAGGAAGCAGGCTTGGACTGGCCGTCGGGCACGCCGGGCAAATGCCTAGAAGGCTGCTGGCCGACAGCACCGCACAGTGGAACGGCAGGTTGACCACTTTTCAAACTTTGCACCCAAATCAGCCAAATGTTTATTGCAATTTAAATGGTTATTTTCTATTTAGCGTGTATTTTAATCAATACAAGAAAATGGCCTAATTGTATACGAATTAAATAATGTTTGAATTCCGTGTATAGAAGCCCATGCGGCTCTCTCCATTAATCATCTGACTTCCTTGATTTTATATTTTTACAGGGAAAATCATATCGCGCTATGAAGCTATATGAAGATAGGTAATCAATACACTGCCTCTGAGAAACACAGCTTCTCTTTGACACAAGTGACCCGCTGTTTGATAAAATTGAACAATATCATCCATTAGATAATCAAGCAGCCGTTCCAATTAAATCGCCTCTTGCAAACTGCAGATATAATAATGTATGACAAGTCATCAATATAACTATACGTGTCAGCGTTAACTATGATGCACGCACTGTGTATTGTGTGATTATCATGAACCGCACATCATAAAAAATAAAATTACATGAGAAACGTAGAGCGAGTCGCTGGCGTTCCAACTGCTGTGAACCACAACTCTCATGATTCACAGCCAGCTAGGCAGCATGGAAATCGCAACTAAAATGTAGATTTAGAATTTCATGGTAAGTAAAGCTAACTGAGCCAGAGAGGTATCTTTTTAATTTTTGTGATACATAGCTGGTTGTTTTTTTTTAACTGCAATCTTCTACAATATTAACCTGAAAAAAGGTACGAAAAAATTTATATACAATATCGAGCTGAACGGAAGCCTGGAGCTTTTATCGATCTGTATTAATCACATAAATAGCATGTGCCCTACTCTTTAATAGAAATGCTGTCAATCAGACCAGGATATTATTATTATTTATTGTTTTATATAGCGCCATCAAATGCCGTAGTGCTGTACCATGGGTATCTTTATGCCATATAAATAAAATAATAATAATAATAATAAATATTAGGTTTTTTTTCTGGTTAATTACTGTACATTCCTTCTTTAATCTAATCAGCCCCAAGTCTGTTGTCACTATGTATAAAGGGTAATACATACACATTTTACGTTGGAAAATGTATGTAAGTAATAAAAATATGAAGGATGAGCGGTTTCCGGATAGATTTTTAAATAAAACAGTGATCATTTCCCCTTTTTTTAATGAATTCGATGTACAGTTTTGGCAGCTCACCACACGTGTACCTCTTCAATTGGTAAAGATATACTGAAAGGTCTATTTTAATGAAGTCCAGGTGAGGTAGGTTAAAGACTGCCTTTAATGTGTCAACCAGCGTTAAGAGACTGACTCTTTAAGCAAATGAAGAGTGAATCGCGTAATGGCATTTTCAATAATAATAATGAATCTGATTGTCCCGAGACATATTATGGATTTTCTACGAAACGCTAAATCTATATTACAAACAGTGCGCGGATAGTTTTCAATTTTAAATCGTTTTCAAGTGTTGTCAAATTGATAGGACCGTGCCAACATTTTTTAACCCTTTCAGTAAAAAAAAAAAAAAAAACTTAAACCAATCACATGCTTTGTAGACGGGAAGGCAACCAGAGCTGACAATAGGGTTTCTAGCGCCCTAGGTAATGTCTCCAGGCAACTCACCTGCATGCACGAGAGGGCCCTGCTTAATCCACCCAGAGAATCAGGCTAAGAGAGCATAGTATGGCCCAAGTTCTTGTCAGGCTAGGCAATACTCAGATGGACGCTAGATGAAGAGGTGAGCAGGTCAAGGATAGACGGTGAGATCTCCAAAAGCAAACACTTAGTCAAAGGGAGAGATCAGGGATTAATATGCATGGAAAATGGAGAACACCTTATTTCAAGGTACTGGAGGGCAATACAACAAACATAAACAGGCCAAAAGGTCAGGATAGGCAGAGGGCAAGAGATGAAGTCAGGTCTGGATGCCAAAAGGGTCTTATAATGCAATGACGAGCCCAGGGGCAGTCTCAATGGGTCATAGAAGAGTTATTGTCACAATAGAAATATAGAGTATGCCAGACTCGACAGGAAAAGCTGTAAACCCAAACCTGGCAATGAAAATATGCCCTGGCAGTTGACATTTGCTGATAAATGACTAATGTGCAGCTACCCCCTGGATATGTAAAGCCTCACGCTACGCTCCTACACTCTCGCTGCTTCTAGCCACGTGTCCCCAGCTGGCAGATCTGTCTGAACGAGCAGCACTAAAGGTAAGTGTGCAGCACCATTGGCCATCATCCCATCACGCATATTCCCAGTTTACCAGGTGACCAGTCCGGGCTTGGGTGTGAAATTGGCAAATACACACACAACAGGTATACATAACTAGTGTAGCAATACAGGATCCAAGAGCAAAAAATACTTATCCACCATTCATGGAGAATGCGATACACAACACATTCATTTCAGCCTCCAGCGCTCAACACATTCATTCATCATTCTGTTGGTATATTTATACCAGTCTTGTAATTTTCATTTTGCGAAGGAAACAGTTTAAATGTGGGGGGTTTTTTTGTCTATTCCTCTAGAGTATTCTAAAACAATTTATATTACAAAAAGATTATTTCTCCACAGTGCTGACACTGCGTAAACCTGCAGGTGCAAGTCCCATCCTGGAGCCGTCCACATAATGTTGGCACGGATAACCCATGAAGACATATAAACCTTGATTTAATAGACACTGCTAAGCCTTAGCGCTCGTTAACTTCATCTCATGTGAATGATCCTTAAAACCTGCTAAGACTTAGCACCTTTCTGTAAATCCTCAACAAAATATTTTGGCAAAGGTCATGGGATGTGGTTACTAAGATCTGGACTAATCATTTATAACTTCTGTACCTTGCCTAACATGCATTAGGTGCTAATCTAGTCACATATACATATATATATATATATATATATATATATATATATACCACACACAGTTTTTTCATGGCCTGGGAATAAGTTAGATCCCCCCTATTCGACTCATTGGCTGGAACCTAGATATTCTGGAAATGAAGTATAAGCAAAATTTCAGCAAATAGAAATAAAATTGGCTTAATTTTTCTTTTGAATCTATATTTGAATGCAAAATATTTTTTTTTAGTAATTTTTTAGGGACACATCTGGCTATGAACTGGTGCAGAAATCTCCCACCAGGTTTTGTAGTATGACCTGAGACAATATATACCCTAGGGCAGGGGTGTCCAACCTGCGGCCCCCCAGCTGCTGCAGGACTACATCTCCCATAATGCTCTTTCTAGCTAAGGGGCTAGCTGAGGAGGATGGGAAATGTAGTCCTACAGCAGCTGGAGGGCCGCAGGTTGGACGCCCCTGCCCTAGGGCAAAGCGGAACAAGAGAACCCAGACTTTGGATCGTGATGCCCACCCAATCACTGGTTGGCTGCACATATCAAAAAGAATGACGGCCATAAAAACTACTTGTCTCCAGTTTTTGAGGACATTCATCTGACCAAAATATATCTCCAATAGATTGTTGTATTGGAAAAGAACTGGCTGCAACACAATATTAAATCATAATTCAACCCCAAAATAATAGCCTAAAATACTACATCATGCTTAATAAAACGAGGTCAATTTTATTAAGTCAAATTTGTTAAAAAGTCCTGTCATTTAACAAAGAAATTGTACCAAATATTCATTTTGAAAACTGTGCTTACAACTGGAGCATTTTAACTTATTTAGGGTGGAATGTTAATCCTGAATTGGCAGGACTTTCCAGACTCACAGAAATGTATTTGATAATGCCAGTCCCCAGATAACCCAGTCATTTGATTTACAATGTAATTTATTTTACAGAATTTTGATTAATACTCAAGGTTGTAAAATATCAGCTTATAAACGTCCTGTACATCTCAGAGCGTTTTTAAGGATCTCTCTCTCTTGTAGAATTGATCAGAAATTTCAATTATATAGTCAACTGCGAATCAAAAAATATCTTGAACCTAACATACGCATAAAATATATTATACCTCTAAGGGATACCTCTAAGGGATATTTGTGCATTGTTCTTCATGTCAAGGGGTTAATAGGGGGGCTTAAATAACTTTCTGTTAAAATGTTATCAAAAACAAGTATCTGTGCATAGTGATTGACCATCAACATGTCCAAATGTTAGATGCAAAACATATAAACAAAAGTTTGTTTTTTAAGAAAATATGATCATTCCACTTGTTTTGCCGAATATCTATATATATAAATTCCCTTCTCACCCCTACGGGTGACATGTGTCTTTCTCAACCTCTGGTCCTCCGAGGTCTGGGAGTTTGAGGGTTCAGCTAAGTATCTTAGCTGTTCCTAGAACTTTTTCTGGACAGAGTGTTCTGATGTCATTCATGGAACTCTGGTGGAACACTCCCAGGTTAGGAGTCCCAAGTACTCCTCTGACCACTGGGACTTCACTCTCTACATCTTCAGCAGCTCTTTTTTAGGCCCTTGTACTTCTCCGGCTTCTCATACGCCTTCCCGATGTTGCTGTCACTTGGCCCTGCTACATGTATCCCCACCGCTGTGTTCTGGTCTTTGTCTTTCACTGTGATGTCGGGTTGATTGGCCAGTACCTGCTTGTCCATCTGGATCTGGAAGACTCTATTGGTCGTTCGTACGGACCTTTAACTCTTGGAGCGGGGAGACCAGTGGTCTCTCTCCCAGGCCAAGTTGCAGCACCAGGATTTTAAAAGTCTATACGAGCGAATCTATTGGTCGCCAGCAGGGGGCTCATCTGCCCTCAACCAATGAAGTACAGGTACACTTCATTGGTTGATGACAGAGGAGGCCCCTGCAGGGGAAGAATAGAGTTGCTTGTACGGACATTTAAAATCCTGGCGCCATACGTCGTTAACCCCATATTAACCCCTTCTACAAAAAACAGCAAAAAAACAAAGAAAATACACGAATATTCGCCAGAACACAGGAACGTGCGAATATTCGCGGAATACGAAGATTTCTTCCCCCACAAAGACGAACGCGAAGAGTCTACTAAATATATAGCTACCAAATCCCTGACTTTGTGGAAGTATCCCTAGAAGAATTGTTGCTGATTTGAAGGCACATTTTGTTATTATATACATTATTATTGACATGTCTATTTTGAAAGCATTCTGACTTTACACCATTTTTTCACACATGCCTAAAACGTTTTGACAATCCTGTATTATATATAACAATTGGACATTTAATATGTGTTTTTAATAATGCGTTGTATGTAAACAAGGGACGAATAAACATAAAATAATACTGATAAGTATTTATGCCAGCACACACTAAACATAAACATTTGCGTTACAGTTCACTACATAGTTGCAAAAATGTGAAGGTTAATGTATCATTAATATTATAAAGCTAAAGAGGTTACAGTTATTTAATACTTCATTTTACTTATCAGTGCAGTCAGTTTAGTTGGCCCTTTAAAGGTTTAATTTCTTGTACATAATCACAGGGGAGATCTGGTTTTATCAGACGGAGAGGGATCAGTGAATATAACCTTTAAATTGTTTTGCATGCTGCTTTTAATCAGTGCAGATAATGTGGTATGTTTTGAAATTAATTAGTTGTAGACAGCGGGTGATCTCGGTTCATGGTCCAAGCCGCATCCAAAAAGGATATTCTACATGAAAGTTTGGCATGGGGAAATTTCTTTCTGCTTGCATTAGAATGTATCTATCTATATGTTGGGTTTTTGGCCTTTTGGCGAAGACCAAGTTAGTGCTTGAAGCCCTCTGTCTTTTCACCGGACACGTGTGTGTTTCAATTTTGAATCTTTAATAACCAAAAACGGCCACAATGGAACCGGATCCTCTAAAGTTTTTTTTTGGTGAAGGATGTGTTGTAGACCTTAGAGTTACCCCCTCTCTCAGATGTTAATTCCAGGGGTCCTTGCAAACAAGAAGACTTCCCTTCCTTCCGAGGAGAGAAGAAAGGGGGTCCCATACCTCTTCAGAGAGTGCAACACCTGAAGACTGGGCGATCTGGGGGGCTGCAGTGGCCCTACGGCCCCAGCACCTTTTTCACTAGTTTTTGTTTTCACAATAAAAAGAACCAAAGCTCGGGGCTAAACCCATTTTTAAATTTGATGCCTATATTATGGTGTAAGCCATGAAAGTAGTCCTCTTAACTTTCTGTTCTCATCATCTGAACGGCTATTCCTCCCCATTAAGTTATATCTTCCTTATTGTGATCTACTGATTGTTTTTGTACAGACTGCTTTTTTAATGTATGTGTGCCGAGAAGGGAGAGAACTTTGGGGCTGGAAACGCTAAGCCACCAATCTCAGATTTCATAAATTGGACATTTAAATAGAATTTCTCCAACACAGTTACACTGATTAACAGACAAAAAGCACAGGCTATCGTCGAATTTAATAAATGAATTTTAGTTCTGCTTAAAGCTGTGGGTGCAACAGTTCTCCTTTAAGATAGAAATACAAAATAGAGGCCACCTTGGCTAATGGCAAACTAATAGGTTATGAGAAATAAATACCATATTTAGGGCAGATAGCATTTTAGAACGCACGTAAACTTAGTGAATTACACATTTATACAAATTTGAAGTTAACACTGAATTTAGCGCCCTGATGGAGTTTATGGAATTTGGAAGGACTGTAATATTTTTAACATTTGATGGTCTATAAGCGGCAGTTAACATCTGTTACAATACGAAGCAGAATTCAACAAGACGGCTTGAAAATAATGCAGGATTTTTATAAAATCTGGAAAAAGGTTTCCAAGATCTATTCCTATGCCTAGACTAACTATAATAATATTTATGCCTATGGGTATTGAATTGCCAAACTCAAAAACTAATTGTGTATTATACAGTATACTAAATGTTTCCTGTGCAAGATTCCATACTAATTTAGTACTACAGGCATGGCAAAACACTGAACAAATATCTGTTACAAATTAATTTACCCACTATAAAATAAACAATAATCAGAAGCTTTTTATCATCGGAGAATACATTGTAGCCCATAAAAAAAATAAAAATGTAACTAAGCCGAGGAATATATAACAAATTATTTAAACAAACTGACAACTTTGGGATTTGCTTTGCGCTGTTAAATTTATTCAGCTTAAATATTAAAATCCATTATATCCAGAATAAATGACCCAAGAGTTCTTACAGCCTGATCCTAAATAAATTAGGCAAACATTAGGATTAGGCTAATTTGTATAGTTAGACCAAAACTGATGAAAAAAAGAAATGGTTCTGATGGAAATGCGTGTAACAGATTATCCTAAGAAAAATGATTTTGTTCCTATCTTTTATTCTACAGATTTACAGCTACAGTTAATCCTTTGTAAAGAAATCGTTTTGCATACAGATCTAGATAAAATAAATTGCTGGATGTTGTGCAGGCCACCCATTGACCAGAGGCATCTACGTCCATAGTCCATTGTCCAACGTGAAGGTTCATGCAAAAGTCTCAACCCAATTAATAAGGTCAGAACTGAACTTGGAAAGATTTAAAGGGACAAAAAACTGATGATACAAATGTTTCACCAGCAGGACCAACATTATGGTTGCCGTTTCTTCAAGTCTAACCTTCTAACCTGATTTTGAGGGGTTTTTTTTAATTTTAATCTTTTTTTTATTATTTTTTTCCATTTGTTATCAATGGCAGGGGTTTATCAGAGCATCCAGTGGGGTCTGTAAGACCATGTAATGTTCAATGTTACCTGTGGTGAAACACACATGAAGGAATGCTTCCTCCTCCACAATGCAAGTTGGGGCATCTACGTCCATAGTCCATTGTCCAACGTGAAGGTTCATGCTAAAGTCTCAACCCAATTAATAAGGTCAGAACTGAACTTGGAAAGATTTAAAGGGACAAAAAACTGATGATACAAATGTTTCACCAGCAGGACCAACATTATGGTTTTGCCATACAAAAAGGGTGTTTACATCTGTACAGCCCCCTTGCACGCATACAAATTCTTAAAAGAAGGCCTTCCGCAATGGCCATTCAGTCAAGGTCCTTGTGTTGGTTGGTTGGCATCAGCCTGCTTGATGCCACATTAGCCCATATGGTCATGGCAACAGGGAGCCCTGAAATGCTCTCAACAGTGTCCTTGGTTCTTATAAGTTTATGGATCACACAAGGAGTCCACGTATCCAGTTTAACTTTGTCCAGTTGGTTTCCTCATAGGTTTTTCCATGTTCAAGTAAAACCAAGAGATAGTCTTGGGGAACCAAACGCTTAAACTTTCATTCCACCGTCTCTGTCACCTTGGAGTTAGCGTTGCCGGCTCCTGTTGACAGAGGGGAAACCTGGCTATCATCTTAACGAGTGGTGAGTTCTAGAACGGGGGCTGATTTATACCGTATTTTGAGAATGGCATAATATGGCCTTTGTCACAAAGTAGTTATTTAGATACATATTTTATAGCTCCTTAAACCCACCAAAACCAAAGCAAGGGTATTTCATGCAAAAATCCCTTTCTTTTGCATGATCCTTGGAAGAATATTACATTCGAATCTTATCTTCAGCCCTATTAGTTAGATAGAGGCAGCAATGCAGAAGCAAGGTGGCGTTTTAACATACAACACAAAAGAAAACTAATACATTAAAAAAAACAATAACAAATATAAAATTGAACATTTGTGGGTAATTTATTTTTCTAGCTGGGAAAAAAAATCACAAATGGTTCAATTCAGAGCTAAGGCAACAATCTTGGCAGGAATAAGTAAAATGAAAAGGCACTTTCTTTGAACATTTAAGTCTCAAAAAATAAGCTGCACATAAAATTTCATTGGCATAATACCTTTATTGTTCAGGTCACGTTGTTGTTTGAGCAGCTATGCAAAGCCGCGTAGAGCGAAATGAAATGGCATAGGACTGGGAGGCAGAAAAAAATCAGCGTGATAACACTTGCCATCAGAAATGTTAAAATGGCCCTGCTGGGCAATAAAAATAATGTAATCTGAAATGTAACCGAAGGAGAGATTTGATTAAGAGAGAGCTTAAGAAAGGGGGGGGCATTTTGTTATTTTAGGGGCAAAGAGGAAAATGTGCAACATTTTTTTTACTCATTCTAGTTTTAAACCAATTCTTTGCACACCTCTTGGGCATCAACATACGTTTACAACATTTAAAGTGATAGAGTCATCTAAACCCTGCTCACTAATAGAATAATTCCAATAATAGAATAAGGGTTTTGTTATTTTTGTTATTTTGTTATTTTGTAATATTCACGCACGGTGATTCTGACTCAACTCAGCAACATTTACAACTAACCTTAGCAGTGGTCTGCGTGTACCCCCAGTCTGCCTCTAGGCATGGCTATAGGAACACTAGTTTTCACCATTGCTGGACTGGGGAAGAAAAGCAGCGCTGCCATTTTAAGGCCATTGTTAGCGCTAAATGACTTACATGCACACTTGAGCAGAATGTGGCTTGTTTACGGCTTATAGTTGCACATTAAAGCATAGGATCTGCCACGTAGGTGGCAGAAAAGGTTAGTGGCCCTCACCATTAGCACAGACCCATCTGGCATTTGCTGGATGGCCAGTCCATTCACCCAACTCCAGGGCTGGATGGGAGATGACGGCGCGGTCAAGGGCACACTTGATGACATACATGCATTTTTATGCTCACATGATCCCGGCCAGCATTTCCAGCCGGTGGCCGCACACCACAGGACCCGATCTGCCACTGGACTATTGGGCAGTGTCAGCCAGTGGCCCATTGGGTATTTGCCATGTGTGCCGGATGGCCAGTCTGGGCCTGTCCAGTCTTCAGGTTTAGAAGCGGTTTACTGACTTCCTTGAGAGAATATTATTTTGTAGGATAGAACTCGAACAAGAAACACTCTTTGGTTTTGAGTCCTTTGTTTGCATTTTTCATGTGGGAAATGACCTCTTTTTCTCTATTGAAGCACAGTCGCTATGTTCAAGTTTAGCTGATTATTAGAGGGTTATTTTCCAGGGTAAATGCATGACCTGTGAAGTGTTCCGTTAGTTCTTTCTGCGTTCTAGTCCAGCTATTGTCCATACTGTGTGTGTTAAATAAATTCAAAAGGAAAAAACATAATAATTTGTATTCTCTGAGCTGTAACAGGATTCTTGGAGGAACGGCTTATCTTTGAAGCAAGACATCACAGTACTTACAATTCGTCCACGGCTTTTACAGTTTAACCCCAGGGTTTTTTGGGATTCATTTGCATTTTGATTAGCATCCATTGCCAAACACCCTGGTTTGTGCTTCCTCTATTCATTAGATGTTATTAGTTGTTTTTCAAATTCATAATGTTAACCTTGTGACTGCTGCAGGGTGAAATAACTGATAATAGAGGAAATTCTAAAACAATTGATGGAGCTGAGGAGTTTGGGCCACACCGTTATTTTCACCTAGTTAGGCGTACCAAATAATAATATATATTGTTTCATAAATAATGGGGATTTTTCTCCATTTCTTAGATATATATCCATGTCATTTAATATGTATATATAGGTGAATCGATTTAACATTTATATGATGTGGATCAACTCTAGGTCCACCTCTAGCATCCAATGTTGGTCCCAAAGTATTTCGTTTCCCTCGCTTAGGTTTCTTAAAGCTCTTTCTTTCCATTAAATTGCTGAAGGAACATTTTAACCTTTTGCGTAAATTTTGTGTAAATCAGCAAAATTATTATTTTTTTACTTTTATTTGAAAGAGCTTTATAAGTCTTTTGGGAGGGTTGACTGACTTTAAAACTCCAACTTCCATAGACAAGTAAAAATGCCAGGACTCGTCTCACCCTTTGTTTCTGTAAATCCAAGTTGATAAGGGATGTGCTACTTGTTGTGTCCTGTTTGCTCGTTGAAGGACGCTGCAGAATAGGATGGCGCTATATTAACCCCTTAAGGACAATGGGCGGTCCGTAAACCAATTAAAAACAACGCATTTGTCATTAAGGGGTTAATCAAAAATCCTTAACAGATTCTTGCACCGGGGCCCTGAGGCTTCTAGTTGCGCCCCTGTTTACTGTCAATATACCTCCCTGTTTTACATGCCTAGGACCTGGTAATATAATACTGATTTTTGTGACCCAGAGCTGACAACAATATTTTGTTTCCAAGAAAACAACCATAGGAAAGCTTGCTCACTGCCACCACTGTAAAGAAATATGATTATCTGTTATCCCAATATAATTTGTCGGTTTTCTGATGATCAGCAGACACCACGGAGTTCTCTAAGATATCCATATAATGACGTTTTTCATTTCACACTGCAATACATAATTCAAACAAATGAAGTAAAATTGATCTATCTCTGGAATGGAAGATTAGGCATCAGCGGGTGGTACTGACTCAGTATTGATTACCTTGTGTATGGCTGATTCTATCTGCCCCCCTCTTTTATCACATTCGGCTGCCAATGCCATTTTTTCTTCGTCACTGGATAAGTAGGACACAGTTGCATTATTCCATAATATCCACAAACGTCTAATAATATAACTTCCATTCTCCTCTGTTCTGCATAAATGGGCCTCCATTAGGCTCTTTGTGATGCCCGCCGTGGATTGCAGAACCTTTATTGTATCATTTGATGATGCTGCACAAAACACCTTTTCAGGTTATGCCTCATCTTCTGAAAAAGGCCACAGTCAGTATTAGACCACATGTGACATTTAAAAGTTTTGTTTTAAAAGTATAGTTAAATGCGTACCGTTGCTTTTCCTACAACAGACGCCAGAGAGAGCAGACCAGGCTAGTAAGGAGTTCTACCAACAGGTTGAGTACCACATGAAATGAACCACTTCCGGCTGCCACCCATTTATTGTGTGGCCAAACTAACAATAGTAACTGAAATAGGTACTGAATGCAGAGTTCTGCCCCAATAAAAAGGGAGACACTAAATGGCCACTCATTGGAGATGTCAATTACTATTCCATCAATAATTAATTCATAGAATGCCCACAGTTCATTAAAACCAAGGTGAACTGGGGGAGTAACCACAAAGGGTTAATAGATGTAAATGCCTCACACAAAAAAGGGCCCCTGCTATGGGCTAGGGCATATTGATACTGGCATCTGAAGCCTATTGGGGGTGTGTATGTATAAATGTATGGGAGCATGAATATCTTTGTATAAGTGTGTGTGAGAATAAATATCAATTTATAAGTGTATGTGAGCATGAATGTCTATGTAGAAGTGCCTGTGAGCATAGATTTGTATGTATAAGTGTTTGTATGAGCATGGATGTATATATGTAAGTGTTTGTGTATGAGCATGTAAGTGGCATGAAAGGGAGTGTGTTAGTGATTATGAATATGTGTTCCCGAGTGGACATTGGGGGGGGGTGCAAGGATGGCACAGATAAGCTGTGGGGGCATTGACAGGTTGTAGGCAAATATAGTACAGGTAGGCTGTTTGGGGGCAAATGTGGGACATGTTGCAAGGTAAAGTTGGGGGGGAGGGTTTCACTCTGAGGTCCTGTGGTGTCTAGTTATGCCCCTGATGTACACATAATGTATTATCTATTTAGAGCCTACAACCCCATGTGATACAACCATACTACCTTCTTGTAAGTAGAGCCCTCATCAATTTTCTAGCTAGGAGAAACGCTAGAGAAATAGTGTCATCTAGAAAGGAACCCAGCTTTGTTTTGCAATAGAACATCCCTTAGTAGCATTCTTTGCTTTTTTTAAAGTGTCTCTGGACCATTGGTGGAATATTGTACACTTTACGGAATAAGTAATTTATCGAAGTCATGGCTCTCCCCATAGTCAGAAGAAGAAACAAAATCTGCTTTGCTCCATACTCGGGGTGGTCTTTAAGGATGATCTGCTAATTACATTTAACTGTGATTGTTGACACCCATTTATCTCATGGATTATTTAACCCTTTTACCAATTCACACATGCATGATTGAGCACTGACTGCATGGGTCTGAGGGCACAGATTTAACTAACGATGTTATAATTGCCTGTGTAGCGTTATATTATATGGCTGGAGATTGAATGACAGAAAATGTCAAAACCAATATTTTAGATGTTATCCGAGTTATCATATATATATATATTCTATATGTTGTGTCTGGAAACATCAAATGCTACATCTGGATAAATTATCTTATTGTGCAATTAAAACATTACACTCACCCCAATTCAATTTCTCTGATACAGAGTAACTATTGCCTCTATAATGTGATTGAAGCCTTGTTCCTAAACCTGTTGTATATGTAATTTCAGGCCAAAGGCCTTTTTTAAGATAACTCCTGCGTACAATGCTACTTACTTTCTCAAAGGTCAGTGGTCAGTACGGGTTACTGGAACACTGGCGCACTGTTTACACATTAAAACCAATGCATATCATAGCCTTCAACTGTGCATCCAGTATGATCAACGAGAGAAGAGAACACCAATTTAGTAATATTCAAAGAAATACGTATGTTTAAAGATGTATTAATGAACTGTAAATGTAGAGGGATCATCCTAGAGTCTTATTACTATTTACTCATATTTGTTAACAAAAATTTATTTTCAAGCAATAAATATGCAAGTTGTTTAAAATATGATTTTATTTAAATGGGTCTAATATATATAAATGCATCAATCATCTCCCTATTAAATAGCTTATTTGAAGTTTCAATAACTTTCAACTGATTTCAATGAAGCATTCTTTTAGCGGCTGTGATCTAGGATCGGTGACCGCATACTTTATACATAGAGTTGAATCGCAAACCATGCGTTTTCTGCCACCATTAACTGCAATTAAAGTTCGGAAGGCTCATTGAATCAGGCGTCTGATGTCTGCAGGAGGAGCATTCACTAACTAAATTGAAGAGGCAATTGTTGCTTTTAGTTGATTTGAACTGTCGATAGGATTTTCTTTTATAGGACTTAGCATGATCTCCGGTGATTATTGACGCGCCAGATTCAGCAGGCATTGGCCTCAGTTCAAATTAGTAAAAAAGGGAACGTGATCATTCCTGGGTAATTACCTAGTATCAGCTCAGCCTTCGTGATTAGACCCCTGTGTGGGACATAATCAGATATTGATCTTCAGCCGTAAATCAACTTCCAGCTAAAATACAAGCGATGGCCGATGCTGGTTTATTGGACTGGTCAATATTTGTCTGTTTCTTGTGTAGAGCCCCTGGGAGGTGGGACACTTGCTTTTGATGGCCTTTTCACAATGAAAGGTTTGGTCACCATAGACAAGGTTTGGCAGCAGCCAACTTTCTAACAGACATTTCAACAAATACCCTTAATACATCAACGGCTTCATGTCGAAGTCATGTCCCCGATACCAATGCTTTAGAACAGACACTGTCTTTGCTTGGTCGTAGCTCTGCCTACAGAAAACATCTACAATCTTAAAGGAAAGCTGTTTTAGGCTAAGAAATTGATTAGTTAAAAATACGTATTTGTCTGATTTAACATTTAACCTCAAGGAAGCTGAGATTGGCCGGCATTATCTATTCAATTGTCTGTCCGGAAGTCCTTACAAAGGCTGCCGCAACCAGTCAACCTCAATCAGCAACTTAACAAACATTAACGTAATGAGGAGGTATACCGGTAATTGTGTATATCTAGAGGACAGGGGATTGAGATACCTTCCTCTATGGTATACGAATTAGGGGGGTTTCAATTATACAATCATAAAGGTATATTTGGGTTATTGATCTGTAATATAAAGGATTTGGGGACAGAAGTGAGAGATCTGTTAATAATTAAGACTATGTCTCTCATTACACATATATAAATATATATAGTTATATGAGTCATATATATGAGGAGCGCTGTGGATATTGTTCGCCCTACGTAATAATAATATTCTAGTTACAATTTACGTGTGTAGCAGACAGACACAATGAAATGACAGACGGCATAAAAATATAATATTGGATAGCCCAAAAATATCATTTAAAGTCATGAAAGACTTCATAAATAACAGACCTGACAAATTCTCAAAAAAAAAAATAAAGCTCCCGAGCTGACAGATCGTATTGTGTGGTCACGGTTTCTTAAAGGTTTAAGGCTTTGGTCCGCTGTTATGAGCAGATGCACTTTGAAGGTCATGTTTGAATTTAAATCTTTACTTATTGTGCGGTTCTCATGCTATCATCATTACTATTGCATATAGCATTTTGAAGCCCAGAGCCTCCTGAAGGTAATATTTTCCGATTCCACTTTCATCTTCCCCTCTGGTGTAGTATTTATCTGCTCGTGTTTACATCTGCAGGTGCTGATAAGGTACAAAATGCTACCTGACTAACATTATTAAGCCTTTTTTTTTCCCTTCGCTGAGCTAGTTTCAAATGATTATCGCCTCTGGCCATTCAATGGTTATGTGCAGTAAGACAGTGTTAATTTTCTCCTGCTATTTTGTAGCGGAGGAGCGCTCGGCGGCAGCGTACTGTGTCAGTCAACACGGCGGCAGAGAACCCGAAAGCACGCGGAGAAATTGCATTCCTACTCAAAGAATTTCCACGATGTATTTTAAATTAGGCAATTATGCCGTCTCAATAAAAGAATGATCAAAACATATGTTGTAGCAATGGGAGACCCGAAATCTAATATATTACTGCGTAATACACGGACATAACCGTATATCTTCAGTGACACGGCATCCTTTTGACAATGACATAGATGTTTATATAAACATTTTTCATCTGTGGGTTTTCATTTTTTTAGGGAATTTTTTTTTTCAGGCTTTTTTTTTGTTCATTTCTGATTCAGAAATTGAGATACTTAACCTTGTGTTTGAAAAAAAACAAACAAAAAAAACTTTTCAATATTCAAAGTCATGGTCTGATGAAATACTAAATGCCAACGAAGGTCATAATCCATCAGGGAAAGCTTCATGTTCTAAATTATTCTTGTAGGACGTAGGTCCTGTTAAAGCAGAATATGGACACGTTTGCTATCTAACCCCCTACCTCCATATTGTAAGTCTGTGAAGCTGTTACAGTAGAAGATCAAGACCAGAAAATGGTCAAGATCTGGGTCTTGATCAGGGCTAGGTCCACCTTAATGTAGCTAAGCTGGTAGACAGCACCACTGCCTATGATTTTAAACAAGGGGTCAACAGCAGCATAGTCACATTTAGGACTGGCATTAGAACCCAATGTAAAACCAGATTTCTCTATTAGGACATACATTAAGGAGCACCAACTGGAGTGCATGGGGAGATTGTGAGATGTTTCTACCCAACCTCTCCCCATGGTTCAGAAGGATCTATACCTCTTCTAGCAGCTGCCCTGGCCAGGTGGCAAGAGGGCAGTCAATGGCTCGCACGGTCAGTATACTCCTATATCATAAGATCAACCTAAATATTGTAGAAAATGGGATTATAGGCACTAGCAATAATTATGGTGAATAACTAGACTGCTTTGTAATTCACTTGGCTACTGCTAAAATAGCGTTCATGTTGAAATGACAAGTTGTTGAACATGCTGACCCATTAATTTCCCAAGATAATATAGAATAAAAAAAATTTACAAATGTTTTACTTGGAAGGAAAATTGCAGTTCCCCAACGTGATTTTGGTTTCCACAACATGGGACGTGCGGACAGAAAAGAAAAAAAAAATGCATCCACCTTGTAGAAGTTACCGTTGAATTTGCCTTCTTAATTTTCTCTTCTGTGTTTTACAAAGATTTAGATTTTGCCTTAATGATTAACAGATGAGAGAAGAAATGGAATTGCATCAGCCCTTGACGTGCTCTTATTTGCAAAAGCCCTGGCACAGAATATAAATGTAACTAGAAAAAGGGATTTGAGCTTATAGTGTGCAGCATGCTAAGTAAGCACCCATGAACACGATCCCAAAGGGAGAGTGCCAGTCAATCTGCGAGATCGATAGTCACAATTCTCATTACTTTATGCATGAGAAACATGAGAAGCAATCGTCTGTTCCCAGAGCTCAGAATTAAAGGGGTTCCACAGCCAGGCTAAATTCTAATAAGGAGAAGTAGAACTGGTAGACAGCACGGGACCAACGTTTAGTGTGGGAAGGTTGTACTTGAGTTTTTTTGTTATTTGGCTATGATAATGTTTTATAACACAGAGGCAAGGGTTACAAAATATGGAGATGGGAAAAGTTTAACAATACAGATCAATCTATTGATCTTACACACATTTCATTGACATTTATATACCCCCAGATTGTGTCCCTTAGTCTCAAGTTTTTTTTACACCAATCTTACGTTGAGGTCACGCAGTCTGGAACCGACTCCTTCACATTTTTTTTTCGGATTTATTAATGTCAGCGTTGCCTAATCTGTGCTTATAACCCCTTCACGCACCTATAGGCATACTGTTAGGTCTTAAAGCCCATTAGGACATACTGATCTCTCCTGAATTTCTTGCATCTCCCTGCCGCAAGACATGAGATCTGAGCTGTGGTTTGACAGCCTGGACTCCCCTCAGTCAGCAGATGCGAATATTAATTGAACCTACTAAAAGTAAAAATGGGGTACTATGAAACTCAGTAGTGAAGGGGTTAATACTGCTATATCTAAGGTGAAACGTTATTTCTTTCAGAATTTGTTTAAGTTCTCACAAGTCACGGTATTCATTTATTAGAAACAGTTGGTTGCCTCAGTAGCGAGTCACAGATGAGGTGAGTGTCTTAAACCAGCAGGGGAGGGTTGACCGGGGGGGGGGGGGAATTGTTCGGCAAACAAAATGTTTACGTAGAGCCAGTCCAACCTGGAATGGGCCGTTTCAACTGCCAGGTTTTTTCTTTACAATTTTGAAACAGCCCGCTGAGGCTGGAACTTGACAGGGCACAAAAAGCAATGTTCCTTGACCCATGCAAAAGCGAGCCTGCTCGTAGAGTGTGTGTGACCAGCCAGAGGACAAGAGTAGAGTGAGAGTGTGTGTTACCATGAATTTGTAGCATGAAAGTGTGTGTTATCATGAATATGTATGTGTAAGTGTATGTGAGCATGAATGTGTATGTGTAAGTGTGCAAGAGGGACTATGTGTTAGCATGAATGTGTGAATGTGTGTTAGCATGAGCTTGTAAGTGTGTGTATGTGTAAGCATGAGTGTGTATGTGTGTTAGTGTCTGTGTGAATACGTATGCCAGTGCATATGTAAGTTTCCATATCAATTGGGTTTACCTGCCCCAAGAGAAACTGCAAACATATTCTTTAACCAGTAAAATCAATACTTCACACATTTAAAGGCTTTCTACATTTTAGAGACCCACAGAATCTGTTTGAGGATTATAGATAAATGGCATTAATAGCCCAGAAACTTAAACCTGTTTCCATAAGGAGGGGGCTTAGCCAAGAAAGAGTTTGTGTAACTGTGTATGCTAAGAGTAATCTTCAGTAATAAGTAACAAGCACAGAAAGTAAGCGCAGAAGCAGAATGTAAGTATGGGATGTTCTTGATTATCTGAGATAAAATAATCATGAGAAAGGAAGTTAAGAAAGATGTAAAATTCCTGGGACGTGAAAATAAAAGCCAAACATGGATCTAGAACAGATTCTGGCTAAATTAGGTCAAACATGTTTCAGATGCATGTGACCTGAGAAGAGCATGAGAAAATCAATTCGCTCCAAGGCTACTGTAGGGGGAAAAAGGTAAATAATTCATTCTTGAAACGGGAACAGTGATTGTAGTAAATGGACAGTTTAAATAAACTGTGTCCGCTCACATCACACGGCCCACGGTAAACAATTCCCACCATAACTAGATAGAACCCTTTGTATGGCTGACGTGTGAACGCTCCAGGTGTTGATGTTGATGTTCTTTACCATTATCTTTTTTCTGTTTATCAGATTAATTATGGAGCGGCACATAATCAATAGAATGAAAGGCGTTATATATACCCGAGAACTTCCCAGGGTACGGTTCCCAGGGCCCTCCATCTTCTGTGTGAATGGTGGCTTCATGAAGAGGTGAGATTCTCCACAAATAAGGGGTAGGGCTAGCCTAGGACATCCTGTAGTGGGAGGGAACTGGGTGGGGAGAAAGCAGAAGATGGGTGGAGAGTAGGTGTGGCCAAACACAGATCCCCTCCCGGTGAAAGAAAAAAAATGACCCAGAGACCCAGAAGCAGGGCTTCAACCGGACTAACCGGGAATCCTGGAGATAAAGAAGCTGTGAACAGTGCACTGCGTGCGGTTTTTTTTGTTAAGTCAAATATAAGATGTTAATGAATAACGTTAGTGCATAATGCAATCAATCTCCCGGATTCTCTAACTCACCACTTCCAGGGCGCCTGTAATATTTTTACCATAAATACATTTCTTAAAACCAACTGTAGTTTGTGCTTTTGTTTCAGTGTATTTGTTTCAGGGGGGGGGTCCTTTAAGTTTGGGGGGAGGAATCTGAGATGTTAACAGGGACAGGCTAGCCTGGGGGAGCAGGTGGGCAATTGCCAAAATTCTTCACTCAGGGCCGAAGGTTACTTCGCTTTACCTGCCCCCTGTGCAAGAAAGTTGTAATGCCCCCCCCCTGGATGTTTGGTATGAGGTATAAAAAAATATAGGTTCCCCATTTTTACTAACCAGACTTTCTCACCTGAAAACATGATTTAATGACGTTATTTCTAAATTCAGACTCAAAAAGTTTTCAGATTTTTTAGGGGCTTTTGTTTCCCAAATCATTTACATTTCTTTAATATTTAAGGATTCCAACGGCATATCTGTGAATGATGCCACTCATGCACACATATCTAAAAATGGAAGAACGATGTGAAATCATTCATTTTCAACGTTTTCCTCCAAGGCCACACTGAGGGGATGGCAGCTGATGAGAAGAGGCGAGTTTAGACTGTAAGCTTTCCTCTTTATGTATCAGTTTGTCAGGCCCTTTGAATGTTGGGACTGTAAGAGGAGCTGTTGGTGCTATATAAATAAAATATAATAATTATAAAAATAATCTATATACAGATTCATGAGATCTGAGTTTCAAGCAAGATTTACTTGAGACTCCAAAGAACCGAATAGATCACATTCGTTCCTATTTTTAACTTCTAGTACGTACTTGCTAATTGGCTCCCTTTGAAGTCAGTATTCTACTGGACTTGTGCTAGCAGCATACTCAAGTATGCTGCATGTTTCAGTGGAAGTAGTCAGGGGAGGAGGAAAATTAAATATTTTTTTTAAAAAAATTTCAATTTGCATGCACTAAAATACACTTATAACCATACAAAATTTATAACAATACACATTTAAGGACTGGTTATTAATACAAATTTATAACAATACACATTTAGGGACCGGTCTCCTTTATAAGGTATCAGTAAGTTATCAGTGAGTTAAGTAAAAGCTATAAAGGCGTTACACAAATGAGATAAGTGTGTGCCGATTAAGCAATTAATGAGTAATTAGGAAAAGTCTTCCATATCAAGCTGAGACTGATACACAGAGCGCACTGCCAGCATGACATCACAGATGAAATACACATATGCTGATTAAACAATTAGCTATTAATTAGGCAAAGCCTTTCATATCAAGCTGGGATTAATATACAGAGCGCACGACCGGCATTATATAAATAAACAATTTAAAGGCTATTACTGTGATTTAACATATTATATACACAATGTGCGTTTTATAATTGCTGCTTTATACACATCGGGATGGGTGAAAAATGTATAGAAATAAAATACAGATATACTGAAGGATAAACAAGATATACGAGAGTTGACTTATTATTTCTGTGTTTTATTTTTCTTACATATATTTTTTAATATATTTTCTTATTATTTGTAGCCTGCAAATAATATTTAAAAGCGCCTATCTAAGGATTAAATATAGGGGATTCCATCACACTATATGGTTATATATATTTATAAAGTTTGACGAGTCCTATCTAATTTTATAAGGCTGTGTTCAGTAACTTCTCTTAGAACATGGCCAGCCAGCATATTGCCTTATAGCCGCCGGACGCCACATGTAATGTTAAACCTTTAGCTAGCTGAGCATCATAGGAATTGTAGTTCATCTGCTGGGTGTTCTCTAAACCTAAACTGGAACTTGTTTTATATCTATGATTTGAAAAAAGGAAGTTACATTAAAAAAATTACACAAAACAGTTGTGCTGCTGCATTAATTAATGTTTTTTTCAATCTTTCGCTTTAAGGAAAAGGATAGAAAAACACATTTTCAGTGTTTCCATTATTCACGAGGACGTAAGAATCGCTGGTGGGAACGGCGCGGGTTACATTCGTACGCTCAGAGCGTGTTGAAGTGCAGGTAAGTGATCAGAGACAGATAGTGTATTCATCATGCGGTTCAATTAAAGCCCATTTAGAGTACTCCAGCGCAATTTAGCATTAGATGCTGAGATCTAGATGTTAATGCAATTTCTGGTTTGGCAGCAATCTTCCTGCGTCTAACCTACTTCAATAAAATCTCAAAGTACTTCTAAAGGCTAAAGGCATACATAGATGGCCTATTGTAGCTGGCGGTGGTTATGATTTTATGAACGCTTTTCTCATAAGTCAAGTGTCATGCTTACAAAGTTGCGCTTCCCAGAAATATTACTTTATATTCATGTAAGGAAAGTTTAGGCCGCTGCATTACCCAAAATAATGCAATTTTTCTTTCCAAAGACAAGGAGAGTGCTCTTCTAGCCGCGCGTCCTCAAAGTGCTTCTTCCGGTATTCCATTTTTTTCCTTTGATGTATGAGGCCCGTGCTCTTTGAAACGGGCCGGCAAAGACAAGCTATGGATATCGATCCGATGAAAGCTTTTATTTACAAATATGTGATGAATGCAGATGTTAACGAGGAAAGCAAGATGTTCCCTGTGCTTATATCGCCCCAAACATTTCCCATCACAAAATGCCCACCTTTCCCATGACCCTTTGTATTAACTTTTTCAAACATAGTATTTGAAATCCTCTCTTAACCCCTTAATGACAAAGCCCAAAATGCATTGTTTTCAAAGGGTTTAGGGGCCGCCCATTGTCCTTAAGGGGTTAAAAGAGACGTTTGCAATAACCCCGTTCGCTGTTGATGTTGTTTTTCCTACGCAATCAGCCAATGTACCATATGGGCAATCTTAGGGTCCGAGTCCCAGGTAAAAGGATGAATTCTGAGATCTGTATTGGCGGATCCTTTAGATAGATCATACATGTGATATTTCAGCCAACTTGTTCTTTTGTATCTATTACAATGTTGAATATACAGTAAGTAAAAGAAATATTATCACAATGGCAAGATCACAACAGCAAATCTTCATTATGCTGAAAAGACTTGGGTTCAGCTCATTCGGAAAGTTCCCAGGTGAGGTCATCTCGGTTTTAGAAGCGAACAAAGAAGTCTTTCTTGGTTATGGGTCACTGGTGCTTTCCAAACACTGAAAAAATGTTTCAGCTTCTTCAAAGTGCTATTTATATTGTAAGATAAAGAAAAACACTGAAAAAGATTATAGACTTCAATCATCGTATATATTCTTAAAGGAAAGAGGAGCCTTGGACATGAGAAGGATCAGCGCTCAGGCTGTGCCGTTAAATTGTTGACCTGTGACGACTGCCCACATGGTCTTGAAGATTAAACAGATTACCAGAAATTATGATGTAGGGTCAAGGATTCGGTTTCCTCCTACAAATCCATCCTAATTGCCCCTCTTTGGTTTGCATTTGTAGAAACAGCAATTATTTAGGTCTTGCAAAGTGTTTTAAGGCCAACGAAGCGTTATTAACATTTATTTTTTTTTCTACATTAATGTTCTGTTTCACAAAGAATAAATGCAAGCGTTCTTTTACATTTACCCACCCAAAACCACTTGGAATAAGCAGCCAGCTTTCACTAATGTGCACGGTAAAGTTCATAAAATCAGTTTTAAGCTCTGGAGTATGCTAATGTTAATACTTACCAAAGTCCGCAGTGCTAATAGATTATAAACTGTAGGAAAGCAATTTATTTCAGTTGTAATATAAAGATTATCCCTCCGACTTAAATACAAAACACACAAAAGTATTCAGACCTCCCTGTGATGAGTTAAAAAAGAATTAGCTAATTCCGACTGCTGGATCTTTTGGTACAGAATGAAAGTCTTTTAATAGGAATGAGAATATATATATATATATATAGATAGATAGATAGATAGATAGATAGATAGATAGATTGTAAGCTCCTTTGAGCAGGGCCCTCCTCAACTGTTGTCTATGTAAGTCCAATTGTTATGTTAGATACTACTTGTTATGTCCTGTCTACCCAGGGCCGGCCGAAGACTTAACGCCGCCTGGGGCGAAGTTTAAAATTGCCCCAGTCGGCTTCATTGTAGGGCCGGCCCTGGGTCTACCCATTGTACAGTGCTACGGAATTTGATGGCACAATATAAAACAATAAATAATAATATATATACATAAACACTTATAACCTAATGTAATGTGCAGTTTTTTTATTTCCTATGTATGTAATTTAAAGGGTTAAGCATAGAAAATGAATATAGCCGTATACGTCCACAAAGAGGATGGAGTCTTATAAGTAATATATTTTTCTTACAAAACAGAAAAAAGGTCCTTGAATGTCTTTTCTTCAGATCTAAAAAGTGAAGAGACCTCCAAGGTCCCTAAAGGTTGCAGGACTCTATCTTTTCCTTTGGTGGCCCAATAAAGGGCATCACTTTTGACAATCTTTAAGTTTCACATTGTGGCAGAAGAATTTACTAACGCATGATAATTCTCCCTTTATTTACTCCAAAAATGTACCAACTTAACTTTATCCCATGGGATATAAGCGCAAAGCTTGATCAGGTTGGGGAAGAACTTCCGGGCCAAATGGCAGCTGCACGGGACTCAAAGAATCCACAAGGGGTCTACAGGGGGCAATTAAAAAGCAGCGAGTCAAAAGACTCCATACCGATGGAAGGGGAGGAACGAGGGGAACCAAATACTGATTTCACAATCCTACACATTTTGGGGACTTAAGGCTAACATCCGGCTGTGCCCAGCTTGTAAACCATAGTGGATGGCAAGCTAGCGGTAAGCAGCTAAAACTCCTTGCACCTGCCTGTACTTTTCCATTCGAGGCAAGCTTGCCAACATACCCACCGCTAGAACGGCCTGCCATACCAGCAAATTTCTCAAAAGAGAAGGACAGACAGACCACGCGAGAGACAAACTGCCTAATGAATGGATAATGTGATCTCTAACTCCCACAATACCCACTGAGCAAACACACAGCTCCTCAAAATTAGCCATTATTCTCATTTGCCAAATTCTTAGGAAATTCAGCTCAGCCGTCTGCGGACCTTGTCAGCATCTTCCCTAGACAAGAGGCGCATTGAAACACTCCCGGCCCCCTGTAGGGATACAGAATAGGTAGATAATTATCTGTCTGATTTGCCCCAAAAAAACGAGGACGTGATTAAACACACAGAACCTGAAATAACGTTCACCATTACAATTCAAACTTTAAATATAAGATAAAAGCCAGGCACGGTGTTTATTGAGAGACGTTTTCCGAGGTCATCAAATTAGCAATTTCATCTTCCCTGAATAATTTCTTCTATGGAAGAAAAGCGAATCACAATATGAGTTATAATAAAAATGAGCTTAGAAAAATCCTACCAGGCTGGAATATTCCTTTGCCTATGTAATTGGCGACAGCCAGCGTTGTGTGAAAGCCCCCTTCGGATTACAGGATTTGTTGTATGCAAATTGAGGACTAAATGCATGGTAGCACCTTTCAGCTCCGCAATGCTGGAAATGAGTTTTTTAATAGGAAATTAGATTAGTAATATTTTAGTCAACAAAAAAAAAAAGAATCTGCATGAAGATGGGAAAATTATTCAAGCAATCAGATTCTTAAATCCGAAGAACGAGCAATTGTAGAAATCCTTGCTCGACTACTCTCCAAAGAATAAGAAGCACTATTTTTTTTCTTCAAGACTTGAGATAAATGATGGATAAGTCTGTATCTGCGGGGGTTACAGATCCTCGGATTGTAGATGCAAAGCTTTTAACCCCTTAAGGACAATGGGCGGTCCCTAAACCCCATTGAAAACAATGCATTTTGAGGCCGTACATGTACGGGCTTTGTCATTAAGGGGTTAACACAAGCAGTGAACTCCTCAAGTGTTTGAATCCTCTCTGCTCATTACGACACCGTAACATCCAAATATATCAGTAGGAGCAGCAACTCCTAAAGCCGAAGGAATGGTCTTCCACCAGTTCTTCTGCTTGTTACAGGTTTACGCATCAAAAAAACTTAAATGAATACATATTACATCACAGGTATTTGTATAGCGCCGGCAGATTCCGAAGCGCAGTAGGAGACAGTTAATTATTTTACAATGACAATTTTAAATTGATAATAAGATTAGCACACATTAAGATGCAAAGACCAAGTTGTCAAATTGTAATTGACATTGTAACATTATATTAAAGTATAACAATATAACACATGCCGGTACATACGGCTCCATCAGAAGTACCATTATAATGTCATTTAGTAGTTTTTAATGTGTTTCTATTTATTTTCTTCTGGGGGTTTCACATTATTCATCCCCGTTGATGTATATTCATTCCATATTTTCTGCCAAGATATAATTCATTGTGTTTTTTTTTAAAAGGGTATTTAACAATATGATTTGCCCTAGACTCTAATATGTTATTGTTTGGGATATAATCAGATAACAGCCAAAACTCTATTCAAATGTACAATATATGGACAAAAGTATTGGGACATTTTGATCATTACACCAACAGGGACTTTAATGACATTGTATTCTAAATATATAGACATTAATATATAGTTTGTCCCCCTTTGCAGCTATAACGGCTTCCACTCTTCTGGGAAGGATTTCTACATGATTTTGGAGAGTTTTCGGTGGGAATTTTAGCCCATTTATCCAGTAGAGCATTTGTGAGGTCAGGCGCTGATGTTGAGCGAGAAGCCTGGCTTGCAATCTCCATTCCAGTTCATCCCAAAGGTGTTCGATGGGGTTGAGGTCAGGGCTCTGTGCAGGTCAGCCAAGGTCTTACAAACCAAACTCATCCCACCATGTCTTTATGGAGCTTGCTTTGTGCGCTGGGGCGCAGTCATGCTAGAATAGAAAAGGCCTTCCCCAAACTGTCCCCACAAAGTCGGAAGCAGAGCGTTGTCCAAAGTGTCTTGGTATGCTGAAGGGGACATATGAAGACATGTTGGACATTGCTATGTAGCGGCCTCTGTTACACCAGTGCGCCCAGCAAAGGAAGATCCTGTGATCTCTCTCACTGGCCCCCTGTGGAGTTTGGGCCCTGTTGCCTTGCACCGGCTGCACCCTCCTTACCCAATCGAATTATACATTATACAGGGTCTGCCGTTGTCAGTGTTGGCCGTTCATAAGGAATAGCAAAAAAAAGTAGTTGAAACCACAAATCTGCTACAACCTTTCATTCCAGTTGATCCTTTAGTGACTTCATCCACTGAAAGGCACCACAAACCTCTTTTGTAATTTATTTTCCCAGACCAATACAGCGATATCTATTTTGTGTCAGCGAACATGACAAATATTATATACTTACTATATATCTTCTATACGTTTTCCCAAACTAGCTTTGTCCAGAGGGGAATGACCTTCTGTTTATTCGTTTTCAGGCTTATTCACGATTGTGCCGTTCCTGCCGTTCTAATGATTCAGTAAGCAGCTAACACGGAGGTCACCGACTCAACGCTTCATTCCAGTTTCTGTCTTTAAGGACAGAAGAATTCCAATGCATGAAAAAACAGCTACATATTACATTGAGGCAGGAGGGTTTTTTTAGCCCCCATTAAATTACTTCCACTATGTAACAGATGAGATTAAAAATTATTTAAGAGTTTCTGAATTTTTTTGTTGTTCCCAAATCTTTTTGGGGGCTCGGTTTAATATGCAGCAATTACCTTGGAAATATCACTTTAAATTAAAAAAATATATTTACACATTATGGCTGGGGGCCACCTAATCACAATTACACCTTTATGCTCATGTAGGGCGCAGCCGCACTCGATCTGCTGCTTTCAGCCACCGGCCTCACAGGCATTTGCCCCGTGTCCCAGATGGCCCAGACTGGCTACAGAATATCATGTCTCTATATAAGTAAACAAATAATAATAATAAAAATGTAGCAATTTGTAGGAAAAGCTTCATAATTTGTATGCTTTTTTTTACTAACCACAAACCTTTTCCTCTGATCCATTCACAGAAGGCTCTCTTCCTTTGAATCCATCATCCGACACATTCAAGAAGTAGGGTTGTTGTTACAACAAATAAATGATATTTCTTAACAATTAGGAGGAGGCACGTGGCTACATTACCCAAGCACACAGAAACGTATAATGCTAAAATCACAATTTCCAAATTGCCAAATTCTGATGCCGTCGGAAAATTTCCATTACCGTTAAAGAGAACGGACCGGCTTTAGTGCCAGAGATATTTGAACGGCAGTCATTGCATAAACTGTAGGGGAAACATAACTTTTTTGTTTCTGTAACTTATTATGACCATGCACTACTGGTTATGTCCTGCTTGCCCACTGTACAGCGCCATGGAATATGATGGAGTTATATAAATCAATAAATAATAATAAAAAACAAAATATATTTCCTCTGATTGGTTAATTGAGATAACATATTATTATTGTTTTAGCTTATGTGACAATCTATGCGGAAATTGCGGTTTAATTACTTGTGATAGATTTTTCTCGAGCGTTGAATCCACGTTAATATCCTCGGTTCTGTCAATGGGTGGAACTTTTTACCAGCTGTTCTTTTGAAACATATTATTCCATTTGGGTGATTTTGTGATTGTCTTTTCCATACAATAAATCTCGATTTAGGTTCACTAGAGCCGTAAAAACAATCTGTGATTGTCAAATGGAGACGCGAACCCCCCCCCCCCACGCACCTGGAATGAATGCATCATACGATCCTACCTTCAGGATTCCTTTACGGAGTCCCAGTTTGGATATTTAACATAAACAGAGTTAGGCTTCGCTGCACTGTACGCTGGTCATAAACCGGGGAATGTTCTCCTGGGCGTCCAGGCGGGGGTCAGGTTCAGAGGCTTAGTATTCCTCCGTCCGCCATTATTAGTAGTCTGCGCAGCAGGGTCTGATGTTATTAGTATTATGAGTTCATCCACATCTCCAGATGCTGCGGTGGGCATACAATAAGGACATAACCCAGAGCTTTTACGGGAACAGCCGAGGTACAGGATAAAGGACAGTAATAGTGTCTACGATACACAAACTTTTATTTTAGCAGATAGAGTGTGCTGGGGCATCTGCAGTCTAAATAGAGTGTGCGGGGGCATCTGCAGTCTAAATAGAGTGTGCGGGGGCATCTGCAGTCTAAATAGAGTGTGCGGGGGCATCTGCAGTCTAAATAGAGTGTGCGGGGGCATCTGCAGTCTAAATAGAGTGTGCGGGGGCATCTGCAGTCTAAATAGAGTGTGCGGGGAACAATCTGCAGTTTAAATAGAGTGTGCGGGGCATCTTCAGTCCTAAATTAGAGTGTGCGGAGGAATATGCAGTATAATAGGAGTGTGCGGGGGCATCTTGCAGTCTAAAAGAGTGTGCAGGGGGCATCTGCAGTCTTAAATAGAGTGTAGGGAACTATATTGGCAGTCTAAAATAGAGTGTGCGGGGACTGCAACAGTCAAACTAGATCTGCGGGCATCTGCAATTCTTAAATAGAGTGTGCAGGGGCATCATACAGTCTAAATTAGAGTTTGTGCGGGGGCATTCTGCAGTCTAATATAGTGTGCGGGGACATCTGCAGTTTAAATAGAGTGTTGCGGGTAGGCAAATCTTCAGTCTAAATAGAGTGTGCGGGGGAATTTGCAGTATAAATTAGAGTGTGCGGGGGCATCTGCAGTCTAAATAGAGTGTGCGCGGGGCATCTGCAGTCTAAATAGATGTACGGGGACATCTGCAGTCTAAATAGAGTGTGCGGGGGCATCTGCAGTCTAAATAGAGTGTGCGGGGCATATGCAGTCTGTAGGTACCCGGCGTGTAGGACGCGGAAGGTCCAGATATCCAAATTTTCGCAGAAGACATTCCACAGTAGGATCCCGGTCCACTTCATGGTCCTGCTCAACACATATTAGCCACTCTCTGGGTGGTCTGATCAGCGTCTAACCTGACTTCTTTAAGGCTTGTGCTTTCCTTCTCCATGTTCCCTTTTTTTATCATAAATTTGTAGACTTCACCCGTTGTCCAGAAGCATGGACTATGTTAGCAAACCCACGTAGAACAGCATAGATCATGGCCCAGGCAGGAGATAAAACGTCTTTAGAAGACAACCCTCAAAAGTGCCTGGAACTCAATAATAATAATTACTGGCAGGGATTAAACCCATAACAGTTATAATCCCGCATGCCACGTCCCATACAAAGAACCGGGTCACGCCGGGAACGTAACGAGGCAGTCAGTCTACGCAGGTCCAGCACGGCCATTACACAAAATGCTATTCAGCCGTTACTGTATCTAAAAACATCATTCACTCGTGACAAATTCTCTCCCGTCTGATCTTGGCATCTTTCTGCAATGCCACGGCACCCTAGCAACTATTTGTTAAGCATTAAGTCTCGCCCCGCGTCCATGAGGTCATGTTTGTTTTAAAGATTTTGTTGTAAGTAAAGTTGCTGCCAATTCCTAGCGAAAGAGAACACATTCTGCTTCCGTCTGCATTATGTTGGGCAGCCTTCCATGTGTGTCAGGGATGTTACCGGGACTCCAAATATTTATTTACTGACAACGGAATTGCAATCTACGTCTCAGTAACCAGAAGGTCTTTACACCAATTTCCTCCCTTTTTGTGTAAGTGGATATTTTTTTGGGTGAATGAACCATGGGAAGCTCTCATCCATTGATATTTACCTTGTGCTAGCCAACAGCGTAATAAACGTATAGATCATTAGAAAAAGAAGTTATGATTTGCAACCTACACCACTTGGGTGTCCAAGTATAGGTCAGTTTGGAAGATTGTTGTTGTCAACGATGGCATTTGTTTCATACGCTCCTTGCGCAAGCTGACATCACCAAGTTTAAACATCCGCAAGCTGCTGCTGAAATATGCACAAGAAATCAACACTCACAATATATTGTGGTTTTGGTAAGAATCATTGTAACCCCACAGCCCACACATTAATCATTATGGAACTTTGCAGTGGTTTAATGCAAGCACTCGCCTGGTGGAGTCAATGAAGAGGTAACCGGGCATCGTACTGAAACATAATCCTGCGAGCCGGGTCCTCTTTACCTGATGTATCAGGTCGTCTTAGCCCGTTAGCTCTAGGTTTGTCAGACCCTTTAAATATACGGACTGTACGAAGCACTGCGGATGCTGTTGAAGCTATATTAATAATATCACCTTTCCCCCAAATTATTTCTTAATTCTTTCACATCAGAGGTGACTAATCGCGAACCCAGTCTAGATCATGTAACTCGGTACTGAAGCAGCTGACAAATACATTAAAATACAAACAGATTCTCCAGCACTCAACGGGTTAAACACGCAAGCAAACCGAGATGTAAATAAACAAGCAGGGGTTAATAATGTATCCGAGATTACTCCTTTTTCCAATTCTTCCTGTATACTCCAGAGCGGCTCTCAAATGTTTTTTTCAGGTGGTCACACAAGCAAGTGAAATGCGAATTTGATTTAACGTGATTAAGGCAAAATAACATCGAAACATACAACAATAACTTAAACATTTCAGAATCCGCATGGGATTCCATACACGCGCTCCGACACATGCTCTCCCACACGAAGGCAGCTCGGCCCCGTTAATATTAGCCGCGCAGCCACCATAAGCACTGACTTTCATGGTGGCCTCCTGGCAGTCATGGGCCGGTAACAGTACTCTAAATAATATGAATTGCTCTATGGCCCCTTTAAGCATGGGAATACTTGTTCTTACTTATTTTATGGTCCAATATATATTATCATATAAATCTGTCTGCTCGGTGAATGCCCCTTCAGTTTAATAGACACATAAGTCACGAATGACCAAAATGCTCCAGGCCGATCAGGGTGGGCTCAGCATGCGCTCCATCCCAACCTGGGATAGGTGTCACATTGAGTTTCATGGTCCGAGCTCAGAATTCTCCATCTGCGTTGCCCTTAAGGTGAAAGCTGTCAGCTTCCCGCTTCTTAAACCGAACGAGACGCTTTTCACAGAGACCTCATGCTGAGCCGTCCTTATATTCCAGACCTGTTAGGTATAAAATATATGGAGATAATGAACACAGATCACCGGGAGGCTCTCTCCGACATCAATATATCTCTCAGAAATAATGCACACCGACACAGCCGCAGTTCCTCAGCACCTCGCCACTTTGTCATTGAAGGTGTGCTAAGATTGTGTATTTGTGTTGAGAATTTTGAAGGACTTCGCAAATAAACATTTGTGGGTCTAACATTTAAATGTCTGACACCCGTTTCTCTTTAAGCAGATAAATTCATAGCATGAAAATGTAACACTTCTATAGAATGCAGGACGCGATGTTGGAAAAGCAAAATGTCAGACAAGGAACAAATAACCTGGGCATTTTAAGCACCCCGACACCAGGTGGAACGACCGCATGCTTCCTACATCGCAGGTTCGTGCTGTTTGCCCTAGGGCCGGCCTTGCCCTGAATTAGGTTGTGCAGCCTTAAAACTCGCACATTCCAAGACAATATGATTAAAGAACAATAGATACTGTATATGTTATGTTACTCAGAGGGGTCAGTAGATACATACCGTATGTATAATATCACTGCTATATTACTCAGAGGGGTCAGCAGTACCGGGTGATGATACCTGGGCACTTCACAGGGTTGGCTCCTCTGGGGAAGTGGCTTTGCGAGGAGGCGGGACTATCCCTATGAGAGGCGGGATTAGCAACAGAATAGCTGGAAGGAGGGGGTGTGGGTGGAGAGTGGGTGTGGTTAAATACTGCTGATCTGGCAGAGAAGGGGGAACATAGTATTCCTAACAGGGATTCCGGGTCAAACCCAGAGAATTCCCAGGTATTCTGATGACGTTGTAGATGCAGTGACCACCCTGGTATGGTCAGGATAGGTCTTTGAGAGGGCTGCCTGAGCCGGGGACACTGAGCTAATGAGGGCACCACCGCCACGTTCTCTCCTATGTCAGAAAGCAGGACTAGATAAGGAGGGTGTCAGACTCATGGTGCGTTGGAGGTGCCAGGAACCTGAGTGCCGGCCCTGCTTTCCAGTAATACAGATTCCACTTTGACAAGAATACAAGGAATCCTGCATTCCCTCAGGATGTTTGAATACCGACATCTTATTAGGAAGAAACTAAATGCGAGAGGCAATTTCAACCAAGAACACAAAGGAAAGCGTGTCGGTGGAGGGGCAAATTAGCGAGAATGGTGTTTTTATATATCTGACTACATCATGATCATTTTATCTGATGAAGATGGCACGGTGCCATATGTAGCTTATATTAACTTTTTTTTTTTTTTAGAAGAGCATTTAGCGCTTGAGAGGTTAATTAGAGTCCTTGTCTGTAGAACACTTGTCATTGTGTGCTAGAAGCCTAAAAAATGTAGTGTAAATGAGACAAACATTTGTGCTACCACCCTAAACAAATACACGTTCCACACTTTGTGTATAAAGTTATACACTTTACCACTTTTACCAGGGTGGCTACAAGTCACTGCTCACCCGCCGGGGGATATTTTGTCTCACACACCAGACATCTCTTTTGATGCCCGTGTATAGATGCAGAGCGGCATCACATTTTGAGGAACGCACAATGGGTGCCCAGATCTTTCGTATAGGATATGAAATGTATTCGTAGGCAGCAGCATCACAGCCGGGGATAATGTTGTTGCCAACTTTCATTGCTTCTGGGGAACGTTTGTCTGAGTTTTCCCTGATAAAGGGGCTCCTGGTGCACCCCATGGATGGAACTTTAAACTCCTACAGTAGACAGTGCGCTGCTGGCAGGATAATTGGTCCAGAGTGAAAAAGAAGTTATTTTCAACACAACGCGGGCATAGCCAGAACCCGCTGCTTACACCGCGGAGCGAAGACACCGGGCAGAGAAATAACGTATCATCCAATGTGCTGCATTCAGAAAGAGATTCATCCCTCCATCCTGTAAAACGCACAGCAACCTATTTTTTTTAATCCTTCACACTTCATTGTTGCCAATTTCGGCTTCACAGAATAATCCTATTATAATTAGAATCACCTGCCCCCCACCCTGATGTCAAAATCTTAGTTTAACACAAGTGAAGGGGGCCTGTGCATGCGCGTTCCCGCACAGCATTGTATAAGAATTGTCTGCATCTCTTAAGTCTAACCCTGTGAAGCCGGTTCACGGCCAGGATCAGAACTAAGCTCAATCTAACATTTAAACCACTTAATTTTTCTTGAACATCTGATTTTTTTTTTTAAAAAAAATCTGTTCAAATGAAATGATTTATAGCAAAAAATATATTTTTATTCATTATTTATAAAACGGACTCCCTACCCCAAGGCTGTGGATCTTCTTTCTCAATCTACTATTCTCCTCCTGCTGGCCATCGTCTGTCCGTACTAACCAAGCAGCTCTTTAACCATCTTCACGTCTTTGTTCTAAACTAACGCTTTTCGGAGAAGTAATTAGTAGCGTCACAGATTGATGAGTTTATTGCATTCTTCTAGTTTTTGAGAATAATACGCGGTATTCTGTTAAATCATACGTTTCGCATGTTCTCAGGGATATGTGGGAGGTTTCAGTAATTCCAGCAAAAGTCACACGAATGCTCATTTCAATCTACATTACCGCGCTTATAATATCTTCTGCGGTCTTCAATAATCTCACATCAAATACCGGTATTAGCCATATTGTACTTGGACCCTGGAAAATCGAATGGTGTGTCCAGGAGAGGATAATGTGTGTATATTATGTGAACTTTAGTGCAGGTAATGAGAAGAAAAATAGATTGTAGGCTCACAAGAACCGGGTTCCTTCTCTCTCCCAGTATTTCTTAATGTGTGTTAATGTTATTGTCAGTTTTGTATACTGTAAATTCTATTAACTGTTATCTTCCCTGCTGTAATATCACCATGCAGTCCCACAAATGCACAACGTGGCCACACAAACTATTTGTAATGATTTTTTCTAAAATTTCATACATGCACACACATATATATATACACACACACACATATACACGCATACATACTGTAGAACAATTCTAGGCAGGTGAGAAAAAATGCCGTAAAGTAAGACATGTTTAGTTAACAGAAAAAAAATTTAAAACAAATGAATATTTGGTGCGACTACCCTTTGCCTCCATCACAGCATCAATTCGGGGTACACTTGCACAAAGTCAGGGATTTTATAAAAAAAAATAAACTATTAACATGTCTACTTTGGAAAGCATTGTTACATCATAGCATTTTTTCACACCTACCTAAAACTTTTGCACAGTATGGCATATAATTTATATACTGTATATATATATAATATATATATATATATATATATATATATATATATATATATATATATATATATAATAAAACGTTGTGTCGGGTCTCTCTTCTGCTAAGGCTCTGTAGGAAATGGAAATAAATGATCTCCCGTACAATAAATCCCCCCCACCTTTAGATACAAAACTTAGGTTGGTGAATCATTTTGGAGAAAAGACTTGAAATCACTCACAAATCCAGAGCTGAAGTTTATTCTAATGATTTATGTACAAATATAAGGCGGAATCACTCTTTTTTTTCATTTAACTTTAAAAGTAGCTGTTGTCATCAAATATCACTGTGCTTACATTAGTCATGTTTAAACACTGTATAACATTAACAAAAAAAGACATCTTCAAAATACAGATACATGTGCTGGACAGTTTCACATATTATATAAAAAAAAAAGTTCGTGTGAAAAAGTAATATGTGCCAGTAAACCACATTTTTTTTTTTTTTACATTTTTTAATCATAATACATGATTTTTTTTGTTACATTTCCCTCTACTTTTAACATAATATGCTTAATGTAAGTTTTATGATAATAAGAGGACTCGTAGGCACTTTATTGAACTGGGCAATGATCTGCATACCATGGAGTGCAGGACCATGCGCGTTTCTAACAGGTTCCATTCTAAAGCTGCATTGACTTTCGCATGAGATCATGTTTGGATCCTTGACAGAAGGCGAGGCCTCCTGCGCCGTCATCATCGTTTACTCCGTCCTAACGTGGATTAAACACCAGGGATCACAAGGTGCGCTTTGTGCTTTGTAGTGGTTTGGAGCAATACCTGAAATCTCGGCTGTCACTTAGTATCCTGAGTATCGTGGGCTCGGAAGGATGATCACCTTTGAGGACAGGGTCCAGCTACTGATTGCCTGGTCATTCCATTGATTTAGGAATGGGTCATTTCAGAAGACCATGGTCAATCACTTCATTTATGGTGGAATGATTGCTGTGGCAAACATTAGGTAACAAAATGTGGCCAATATGTTACTGGATGATGCTTTTGAACGATATCTCTGAGTGATGGGCAACAATGTCATCTCTACAATATAGAATGACGATAGTAGGGGATATGGGGCAATTCCTGGATGGTATTGGGCGAGAATTATCACCAAAGAGGTAAAAAGGCAACCCGTCTGTAGAGAACTAAAACAGGATGGTATATTGAGAGGTGAAAGGGGTCATTATTGACATCTACTTGACTTTCCTTTGAACACCAACAGGAGATCTTGCTTACGGTTATCGCAAGAGAAGAAATGTCTGCTTCCAAACATGAGCTAATGCTTTAAAGCTTAATTTGGGATGTCTGGCATGATTTCGTAACACTGTGTAACAGTTTTCCTCCATTTACCTTTCATTCACACTTTGTCAGCTTTTACAACACACGAAACATAATGTGGCAAACGGAAGCACGTGGCAGAATGTCGTACAGAACCCGTCAAACACTTAAGACAGTACAGCTCTTTGTACAATGACGCAAGACCTTTTCCCTTTGTCCTTATTCCAACCTTTCCCTCGTTCCCTCAATAATAACACAAGTAACAAACGGGATCCGGGGACATAGAAATATGCATGTTATAAAATACATTCTAGAAAAAAAATTTAAAAAAAAATTCCACCCCTATTGTCTTAAAATAACACGTATTATTCATAGACATGACAAATTGCAATTTATACATATTTCTCTGAGATGAAAGGCAACCATAAAAAGGCATTAAATGTATCACAATTTTTCAGTTAAATGTGTAAAAAAAAAAAAAAAAAAAAGATTAACGTTCTGCATCTTATATATAAATGTGAAACATAAAAAGGTAACTGATAACATAAATGCTTAAATCAATTATGGGGAATTGAATAACGTAGAAATAATACTTAGGTCAACCATTCGGATATGTAAAAAAAACCCTGGAAAATGGTTATGAAGAAATCTTAATTTTTTTTTTCATGATATAACATAAAATATTCATTGCAAAGCAAAACACAAGTTAGCCAGCACCGGCAGGGATTTGATTAAATTTGGGCTGAACATTGTAATTTGTGTTATATTTAATTTTATTAAGTGATTGTCTTATTGTGATAAATCCTTCCATGATAAGAAGCCTTCAGACCAAGAGCACAAGGGCAGAAAAAGGTCCACTGCTGCTTTGCCCCTACCGCTAAAGGCACTGAAACCGGACAAGATATGCACCACAGTACCATCCTGTTAAAAATATTACGTCTTTCATGAAAATCTTTATTGCTTTTTTTTTTTTTCACCCCTCCCCCACGTGAAGGTTCCTCAGGAATAAAACTGCCGTCCGGGTTCTTGCTGTGGTATTCTGTTCAGCCGTGCTACCTGAGATGGAGATGGTGGAACGTCCTGCCTGAAGGGACCTTTGGGATGGGCGTAATTGGGATCAGAGATCTTTTTGTAAGAGTCGTAATTGTTGGAGCCGTCCGAGGGCACCTTTTTTTTCAGCTGCTGCTCTTTCCTTCTCTGTTCCTGTCGGAGAAGTTCTTGAGTTTCCATCATTACTCTAGCGTTAAAGCCATGTCCGCCCGTGTAGCCATTCCTTGATCCTTGGTAGCTGGAATACCTGGGGTTCTCTTTAGCGCTCTGGAAGCCTTCACCGGGGGGATACGCTTGATCCCAGGAGTCCTGTGACACTGAACTAGGATTTTTCCTGCTTTGCCTAGAAAAAAACACAGAATCGGGTCATCAATTTCACATTCAACAAAAATATTTCCTTATTAGCGGTGGCTGTGTTGGTTTCGAAAGAAGGTGAAGGATTAAACCTTTTACCGCATCAAAAGAATATAATATTTTTCTATGCTGGCTCAAGAAGAATGATTACAATCCTCAAGATATAGGAATAAAATGTATTCACTTGGGTGTAGCATTCCCAGAGACTTCTTCAACGCAAAGAGGTCAGGCTTAATGCTTTGGCATTAACAAAATACACATAGTGTTCTTTAACGCATCTTTCTGGGATCCATCAATGACCATTAAACAGAGCACATCTCGTCAAAGGGGCTTTCGGAGTAAAAGGGTCAAAAAGCACGGCTACGGTTTGACGCGTGAGAAATATTCTCTATTAAACAGGAATCTTTTTTTTTTTTGTCGATGGCCTCATCTACTTGATCTTTTCATCACGCATTTCAGACTAATGCATACAATAGATGGCGTCTCACAGAGTCACCATTAGCATTACTAAGTAAATCCCAGAATGTAGAGCGGACAGTTCAAAGTTTCACAAGTTCATTGGTAGTAAATAGGCTAGAAGATTATATTTAACCCGGCAAAGTGCTCTTGGTGTTGCTTTTCTGGATACCCTTAAGAACAGGAGGGTAACTGCAAGCCACGGGGCACAGAATTCCTACACTTCTGAGAAAACATTTCCCACCGTATTTTTTTATCTATAAGACAATCACACCAAAGGTTTACGGCCACAAAGACAACAGGCGCCGTACGGTTGTGTGTCTGATGGATTTGAGAGGTTTCCCCCAGCCTGGCATACACTTTTTCTTGGTTGTGGCATTGCCCTCGGGAGCGGCATTAACACAGCGGCGTGCGGCTGGCTGTTTCTGCCAAGCTACATTACGTTTCAGTACAGCGGGAAGCGTGAAAGGACTCCTGTAGATCGAGGGTTATTGAGGTTCACGGAAGTTATCGCCTAAAGGTATAGAAAGCACAGCGTGCGCCAAGAACCTTCCAAATCTGTGAAGGTCGCTACATAAAGCAAGACTTCTACGGGGTCTCCGGTGTTTGGGAAATGCTCGACATCATTGTTAGATGTGGGACTTTCTGCACGCCAGTACAGACGTACCCCTCAATCACACCAAATCATACTCATAGACACCTTATAACGGGCCTTTACAAAGAAAGTAAATACCTGACTTTTAATAAAAATCTGTTTTAAAAAGTGACTTCACTGGAGAATTGTTTTTTTGTTCCGATTTGCATATTTTTAACACATTCTTAATGTGGCCTTACAGATAAAACTCTTTAATGCAGGGAACTCAAAGCCCCATCTTTTCTGCATTTTTCTACACACCCTGTCAATCAGATCATTAGCAAAATGCACTCAATGAGAATCGGCCACGCGGTATTCCAGAGGTCCTGTCCGTTCCCATTGATATCCTATGAGGTCCTTCTGTAATCACATCAGATTATTGCTTTTCCATTTTGCTCAGACTCGGCTCATCAATACATTGTGAATTGTAATCGGATCACTGAACGCGGCTATAATTCCAATACGGTTTTGTTAACGTACGTGAAATGACCCGACAAAACACTTCCAATATTTAATAAGTAGCTGAATCTGTGGGTTTTTAGAGAAGATCATTTCATACTTAATGTTCCCTGCATGCAGATGCAATCTTTTATTTAAAGAATATAAATTTACCCGGGGAAGGGAAATCTCATAGTTTACGTGGCGTACGCACTGCCAGATTATCATCGTTAATCAGAAATACTTTCAGCAACACCAGGATTTTGAAATAAATGCGATGGGGTTAAAGCCAAGAATTCACTTCCAATAAGGACAAAACTCTGCAAATACTGCCGACTTTGTGCTACAAAATCAATGGACAATATTTTTAAACTGATATTAATTGTAGCTGTGTTTAAAAGAAATAATTTAATTCAATTAAAGTACATAGCAGGTTGAATTAGTGATGATATGGATGAGGAGAAACTATTTTTACACAGCAAGTAAAAATGAAGACTGAAATATAAAAACATTTAGAAGGCATCAAGCATTCAGTGTTTAAGGTGGAACGGTGAATATATGTTTCGAAGGTGCATAGAATATATAGAAGATCATATTCTTCAGGAGTTGGATGGCGTTGGTGTCAATGGGACGCTGTCTGATGTTATATAGGGAAGGGAGGCTCGTACGTCTGAAGTGTTTCACATACCCGATGTATGTAGCTAAATTTCTTGTAAGTGACACAAATGTTGGTGGAAGGGTATAAAATAAGAGTTGGGGGTAAGTGCAACATGTTGAGATTGCCTCGGCGTGGAGACTTCACCAGTTATGGGCTGTTAGGTTGCAATAGAAGTAAAAGAATAAGTTATTGTGTTGCTATGGTAATACAGTAAAAGGTATATGGTGTCACCTGGGTAGGGAACTGTACTGGCGCTGTGCCTGCTGGAAGCTGTCTCGTTCCTCCTGTCTTTGCCTTTGCATCTGAACTTCGACAGACACTGAATGTCGTCCGGTCTGATTATACGTTGAGTTGTTTGGCTGGAAGAAAACAAACAACAGAAAAGTAAATTTCAAGCAGGGAAGCGGTCAATGCGCGCCCGTGGGTCCTGTGCTGAATGACTGGGACTAATCTCGTATCATAGTTGACGGGAAACGTCAAACAATTTGAAAAGCACAAGATGGCTTCTTGGACTCGGGACCGGCCCAAAAAAATCAGACTTACTTGTAAACATTCAAATTACTACAAGAGCAGAAAGACAGTTCAGGGGTCTTGGAATATTTCAGTAATTACGCTGTGGGAAGAGCTCATGCAGCTGGAATGGTTTTAAGAGGTGGCGAAGTTGAAAGTAGTTTGACGTTGGGTTTAATTCTGACGTTGGGTTTATTTCTGACGGAACACAATTCGGCAACCCGAGGTCTTCAATATCCACGACTGCACTTACAGAACTAAGACAAAGTCCATTCAATGCCAACGGAACTCATCATTTATCTGTTTCGGATTAGAGGCACGTCGTGAAAAAGCTATAAAGAGCACCCAAAGGAAAACTCGCCAAGAACCTGTTCTGTGCCTCCACTTGTTACAGAATGTAAAGCATTCAATTTATATCCCACCAGGGACAAAATTATGCTAACATGATTATTCAAAGTTTAAAATATCGCGGGGAGGAGCAGAACATTCCGGGCATTTTAAGTGGCATCTGATGTACTTGAGATATTACAAAGGACGTATCCGCACCTGTACAAACACTCCACCGATTGATAATTATACCGACGAACGCATCATACTAACGTGGTAACATATGGCAGCTATACTGCTTTATACCCGGGAGAGCTTCGGTCAGGGACATCGGATAGTTATCCGTCCGAACGTGGAACAAAAAGTGGTGAAGAGGGATGTGGAGATAAGACGACAATGTACATTTTGGAAAACAGCTGATAGTTGAGTCTAACGGTTACAAAAGTCAAATTACATTGGAAGCCAAGGACAACACGCTGTCAACCTACACGGCTTTTACCATTATTCAATCCACTTATTAAATTCCCCATTTGGCTTCTACTTTTTAGTTTTTTCACTAAAAATATTAGAGGCATTTTTTAAAAATTATTCATGATTAATTAGTAATGACAATAAAACGCCCCACAAATGCTTACTTCTACCATCTTCTATCATCTTCTACCATGGAGAGGACCAACCTAACGGCAGAAGAATAGTCCTGCGGAAAATGAGAAGGGCTCTTCTGGAACACAAATTGAGTGGGTTTCTAATAAATTTATATTGCTTACTTTAATGTTTAATCGAGATCTATATAATTCTATATACTATCTATCAGTATAGATGAACCCGCTTTTCATGCTAGTGGCCTCTTGTAAACAGATCCGGCATTTCACAATGTAAAGTTGATCATGATATAATTAACTACTTCAGAGTCGCTTACTTGGTAATAGCGACGGAACTTTCTACGTAAACACCGAGCTACATAAATCTTACCGGATCCACAGCATCGCAGGCGCTTTTACAAAGCCGGGCCAGGACTAATTGGAAATATATAATTATACGATACGTTCGCTAGATGGAATTGAATCCAAGCCATTGTGCATTAGAATTACAACCCTGTAATTCAAAAGCTCAAGAGATGTCCTTGAATATGTTTCCCTCTTATATTTTAAGGTTGCCAAGGGGAACATGCAGCATTTTTTTTTTTCGTATCGAAAGAAAGCAATTGGTAGCAGATGTATTAATTCAGCCCGAATGTAAGGGGCTTTTGTGTACCCCCTGTGCCGTACATAAGCACAAATTGAAAAGCAATTCTCTGAAGGGCATTATGACTCTTGGCTAATGTATTACATGCGGTACAGAAATAAATGATTGTTCAAGTAATGGTTGGCCACGGATTGAGATCTTCAAGGATTTGCTAGCCCGCAAAATGCATTATACGTGTTAAAAGCCAGATATATTCTTGGCATTAAAGTTATCATCTAGCTGCTGTTTAATTTCATAGCACAATACCCCCAAGAAACGCGAGAAATGCATTTCCCCTTCATTCATGGTTTGTTCTTTCACACGTTTCTTAAATAACACGGCACGAGGTGCTCGGTGGGAATAACCTGCTGGAACAATCGGATTTAGAAGAATAGGAACCGTTCTGTACGTACCATCGAAAAAAAGGCAAAGGAAATGGAATAGAAGGAAAATGGTCCAGGGGGGGGAAGTAGAATTCAAGGGAATTATCACCAAAAAGGGACAAAAGGGTACATTTAAGATTTGATATTTCTTGGATTTTAAAAGCATTGCTGATGTTTCTTGGAACTTTCTAAATAAGTTGGATGTCAGCTGCGCCGAACATCAACCCCTTTTATAGCCTGTTACAAAGATTGTATGGTAGTAACTAGATAATGCCGGCAGTCTTATCAGGAGGTAAAGATACAAAAGTACATGGACAGCAGCTAAAACAGCTCGGGATTGAGTTCGGTCCCCTCTGCTATAAACGGCCTCTACCCTTTTAGTAAGGCCTTTCGTTAGATGTTGGAACTTTGTTGCGGGGATTTGCTTCAGTTTAGCCATGCGAACATCTGTGAGATCAGATGCTGATGTTGGGTGAATAGGCCAGGCTTGCATCCGTCGTGCCAGTTTATCTTAAAGGGGTTTCATGGTGTGGAGGTCAAGGATCAGCGAAGGCCATTAGTTCGTTCAACAAACTAGTTTTATGTGGGATTCCCTTTGTGTCCTGGGACACAGTCACAACGAAACAAGAAAGAGCCTTCAAACTGTTGCCACAAAGTTGGAAGCAGAGAATCATCTAGACAGTCATCGTAGGTAGCAGCATTTAGCTGTTCCTTCCACAGAAACTTAACCTGAACCATGAAAACCAGTCCCCGGCCACTAGTCCTCTTCCACCCGCACTTTAAGGTTATTACTATGGAGTCAGGCAGGGGGTCTTCTCCTGGAAGCCACCAAACCAAGAGTAATCAGACTGTCAGATGGTGAAGCACCAGAGCTTTACACCATCCCAGCAAAGCATGGAGATCTTAGCTTCACGTATCGGTCACGAAAATCCATTTCACGAAGTCTAGTTCCCCGGAAGTAACGTGGTATAAAACAATCTTTTATTGTAGAAAAATAAAATAACATCATCAATAGCAGATATCCAAAGTGGTACAAACGATGCTGGTGAAAAAACGTTTTGTGGATGTTGGCACCCGGAAGGAATAAACTACGCAAAATCATGCATTTACACACATCTTAATGAATCCTCAATGGATACAGGAGAAAAGTGGAGGGAATAATTAGCAAAAGTTCACCCCCCCCCGCAAACTTACATGCGTAAGCCAATGCATAAAACAATAAATGTTAAAAACAATGTATCGAGACCGAACCCATTACAAAGTAACTTACAACCAACAGAAGGATATATATTGTACAAGAATACGTAAAAATTATTAGAAAATAAATATTTCAATTGGAGTATTTTTAGAATCCCTCTAATCAACCGTTAAATAGTTACACAAAACAAAGTACATCGAATTGTGAATTCTTAGTTTGGAGCAAAAAATCCATTGGCTTCCAAATAATTTAACCTGTCCTCTCTCTGAAATGTTAACCCTATATATTCCTTATTTGACATTTATTTGTTTTAGATTTCAAAAAAATGCTGACCAGAGCTTCCTTAACCCTTTGTGTCTCATCCGAGAGTAAACTGGTATTCTAATACGCTTTTCTTTTCTTTTTTTTTTTTTGCTCATTTTCAATCGCTGAAACATCTTGTGGTTTGTCCTACATACTGGATCTTACACACACATCACGCCAACAAACCACACAAGTAATAAGTAGAGTTACAATTAATATATCCTTTACGGGTGGCATACATCTCCAACATGTTTACATGTCTTACATGGATGAACACCCCGTGTGTGAACATACACTTTGTATTGAGCCAAGTTTGTTTTGAAGTAGATAGTCCTGGCTTTTCAAGCCACCATACAGTAACCCCTGTCCACTACATCATGTACCTGGCCACACTAGGCTTGGACCTGGACAGATTATAATAATTTATCATAATAGAAAAGTTGTTTTTCCCCAAAAAACTGGAAAAGGGTAACCATGTACCAGAAGGTAATCCCCAGGTTTATAAGACTCTGAAATCACTCAGTTTGGTACAAATGCTTCTCACATGGGGAGTTGTCCTACGGGTAGGTTCCTGATCAGGTCTAAAAAGGTATCTCAAAACATATCTCTATGTGACGTAAACTGTAAAATAACAGAAATTTGTAACTGTAACCAACTCATTATATTGACGATCTGGAACCCCTCCCTCCCAAAAAACCATGAAAATAATGAAAAAATACAAGTTCCAGAAAGATTCTCCATTTATACTGAGATTTGTGAAACAAATACTCTGAATATAGGTTAGCGTTATTAATCACAGCAAATTTACATTTAGCCACAACCATAATTGCTGATGGAAAAGCTTAACAAGTGACCCAAGGGCTAGTGTGTCTAAGTGGAACAGCACCTTTATGGACATATATATATGTATATAAATATACCTATAATATATATATACACTAACCCACAAGAGTACTCTGAAATGTACAAAATTCTATCATGCATAAATTATCATTAAAGGAGTTTCTTTAAGTAAAAAATTCAGATGTTCCCCACCAACCTTTTCCTGCGCCGCGTCACTCTAGGGGTTTAAAGCTATGTTTGAATTTAAACAATCCAAGATAAAATCTCAATATGATGCTTTTCCCAGAATTTTGTCTTAGAATAGACTTTTTTTTAAAAAGACAGGAAACCCCCACACCTTCCCATAACAGACCCCCCCAGTTTCCCTTCCATCTTCTCTGCAGGATATGTCAGGAATAAATCTTTATAAATAGATAAGATTATGAAAGAGCTCCTGTAAAAGTATCACTTTAATGATTATGGGCCTGATTTATTACACACTGTCCAAGCTTTGAACTGTTCGGTAATACATTACACTTGATAAGCGTATGTACCAACATCTCACGCTCCCTATTTAGAAAAGAGTGATGTAACGGCAATGTACAGCGCTGCGGAATATGATGGTGCTATATAAAAATCAATAAAAAATCTGAAATGAGTGTTTCTTTATACTACATATATTATGACATTATATTATTATTATATTACTCCACATAGAAACTGAGAACAGGGTATTGTTTAACTTTTGGCAAGTACATGTCTAAGGGAACCTTATCTTTTGTTGGGGGGGTTGGAAAAGAGAGCAAATCCACAGAGGGGGTTCTCAGGCCTTCCTATATGCATTCACATGCAAAAAATGTCCCTTTACAGACTATAAGAGTCACTATAAGAGCGGAAGCGCCAACAAGGGGTTAAGAGGACAGTGACGGACAAGCGCGCGTCTAGCAAGCATTACTTACCCGCATAAAATCATACTTTTATTGGGAAGATGATGAATTTCGCATTTAGACAATTTTCTAGCCCTACTTGTTTATCTTCGGGAATCCGCACGACATGTAATATTATTAAAATGATAATTAAAGCGGAAGCTGCCGTGGGCTGTTGAATAGTCTTTTAAACGTTTGCGTGACAGCTGCTCCCATTGCTTGTTAAGGTCTACACCTCGCCGCTTCCCAATATCCCGCAAGCGGCATGCTTTCAGGCTCGCTTCCGACGAGCACAGGTGGCTACCATGTCAGAGCTAGCCCAACTATTACAACGAGCGGCCGATCCACCTGCGTTCAATCCGCAGATAACCTGAATAACGCTGCGCTTTGGGGGTGGCCCAACCTTAAAATGCTAATGCCACATACCGAATTAAAAGAACGGACGGCTGGGATGTGATTTATCAGATTTAATAAGCTTTAAGATCTTTATGATGTTAGAAACAGGCAACCCTCGTGTCATTGAATTCTCCATGACTATAAAACTAGTAATAATAATAAAAAAAGCCAAAATTAAAGTGCTACAAATGTACGTGCTTAACATTTCCCATTTTAAACAATATTAGTATATATATAGTATTTCTAGCGTAGGGATCAGAAATATATTTTTAACAAGCTGCCTGTCTTTTATAATATAAAATTACATAAAACATTTATACAGGAACTACTTAGGTTTTTATTATTGTTGTTTAATTGATAATTATAAGTCAAACTTTAACACATTGTGTTACTTTGTATATCATATATATATATATATATATATATATATTATATATTAAGCTTAAGCATAATTGTTCCCCAGTCATCCAGTGAAAGTTTCATACGTAATGATTATTTATGGAATCCAATAATTACATTTAACCGATTTCATGGAACGTATTTAAAGAAATTGCCGTTTCAGACAAAGTGAAAACAAAGTTTGACGGCACAGGGAGCTGTCGCTCACCCCGAGAAGGTAAACACGGAGAAAGTGCGGTAATAACTAAAAGCAGGCATTTCAAATAAATTATCAGAACTACGTTAAGAATATTATAAAATTATACTTCAATTTATGATGGTTCAATGAGATATTTGCACTGAAGTTAAGATCTAATAGCCAGAAAGAAATGACTTCTGTAGGGGTTTGAGTAGTATTCAGTATTTTTAAGGGGACCTTTCCTATAATAATAAAAAAGTACCATATTTAATCCAATTTTACTAGTGTCAAGTGCTATTAATTAACTGATTCATTTTGATAAGCATGCATCATTTTATAAGTGGATACACAATTGCTGTTAATACATAAATTACTTAAATTTCAGTCTGAATATTCCTTAATTTTATTTTAATTCTTCCTTTCATTCAATAAACGTGAATTTTGTTATTTTAAGTAACAAGGAAATATGATACGCCTTTAACACTGGACAGATGGGTGAGCCGGTTATTAAATTAAATTATACATAATGGACAACATGGCGGGATAACAGGAAGGCCACAGGTTGAAAGGTCACCCGTACTTTGTTCTCTGACACGTCGAGGACTAGGAATACCCTCTGGAGTGGTTCTTATTGATAAGCCCCTCTCGTTACGATTACTTAATGGATGCTGTAAGCACTTACCCAAGGTTGTTCGAAGCTATACGTCCGCCTGCGTTCATCGACATCATCTTCGTGCCTCGCCTGCTGAAATTCCTGGCGCAGACGCTGTATCCGGTCATGATTGCTTGGAGTTGATCGATTGCTGAGATAAATAAGAAATAGATACAAAAATTAAGGATTTGTAAAGCATGTAATGCGTGAAATAATTAAAATGGCCAGTGTTACGGCCGTTAACATTCATTTCCAAAAGATTCCACTCCAGTCCCAAAAACTTGGTGATTAGGTATAGCCCAGAAAAGTTGCAGGCGGCCATATTATTCCTTTCCTTAATGGAACATCCCTTTGTATTTGTCACATTGTTACAGATATCTTTTTCTCTCATGAGAAGTTCTCTTTAAATGATGTTCTACTACAAACGGAATTACAGCTAAGAAAATAAATTTTCAATTAAAAGGAACATATTTCTCCTTCAAAACTTCATTAAGTAAAAGTTTACAGGAAAGCCTCATCTAAGGAAACGCGGCTCCTGACGTCAAGAAGCTCCCAGACACCTCGGACGGATCACCGCCTCGATACCCTCTATAATAAAACCATAATTGCCCTTCTGCTTTTGGTAAAGCCTCAGTTACCCTGCCGTACGCGGAGCCCGAATAAGATGGGCTCATCTATCTCATCTATACAGGGCTTTGCGATTCCAACGTTTTGCTCAAAATTTAGAATAGTAGCGATATTTCTTTTTATTTTAAATTATTGCCGCTCGTAAGTGTAACTCTCAATTAACGGCCATTACAAATTTAGAAAGGTGTTTTAATTACAGCTTGCAAGGTGAAAGTCGGGCGCCGCCAGTCATAAAGGCAATTTGTCTGTCAGGCCCAGAACGCTGGCTGTGTTATTAGAGGCAATGAAGTAATATGTCAGTGCATTCAATTTACCTACTTTCACTAATCAATGGGATCACGTCACCCATTAGTTTGGTTTCCAAATAATACATTAAACAAATCAGGCCAGACGAGTGCATTGTCTGTAAAAGATCAATACAAATGCACATGGATATCGGTTTAAAAAACCCTCCTCCGTCTTAGCGTAATCCACTGGTGCGCGTGCAATTAAAGGGACACTTCGGCGTCCCAGGGACTTCTCTCAACAATTCATTCATATCAAGAACTTTCATACGGATTCCTTTTTACATATAAAAAAGAAAAATGAGAAATAGCCCAAGGAGGGGCTGCCTCTGTCGGCCCCATCGATGGCACGATATTTGGCACCGTTTGGCTCCTTGAAGCGTCTGGGAATGTGCACAGCGGTCTCAGACTCCTGCCCCGATCGTGCCCCCCCCCAGCCAGCACCATAGCTGCCGAGCAGTAAGTATATGAAATGCGAGGTGTTTTCCCAAGCGGGTGAGGAAAAGGGCAAATACCTATTGGAGCATATTCCAGAATTTCCCCGACGCAAAGGGGGACACCACATAAATGTTAAAGGGATCTCATAGCGATCATATGCTATAAAGGGCATATCAAGGCTGAAGTGTCCCGTTAAGAGTTTAAAAAGCACTTTTACTATGACATTTAAATAAACGTGATGCAACAATGATGCAATCTCACACCTTTAATAACTAAAAACAAAGCCCTCAAAAGGAGTCTAGCCCTCATAAATCATTTTAATAAGCACTAATTCACGTCAACGCCACTACATTCTACTGCATGTAAATCAACACATGCATCGTTACATTTTTGAAGACCTCCCACTCATGTAACTCCTCCTCATGGCTCCTCCCACTGAAAGCAGGAAGCATACCTAAGTACACAGAACCGTAAAATGTATGATTTGGGGAAAACAACGCATCAGATTTAAGTACGCAGACATTCAGGCATCTCTAAACTCCTAACACCAGCTCCGTACTCGGGAAAGCACCGACTACGATGTCATCACTCATACGGCGCTACGTACGGTTTATATTAGGTTACAGCGCGTCCCATTTACAATGTATTTGTTGTGATAAGAGGACCCGTTGCCAATTGGAAACCTGAGGCAGCGTAATATTTACTTGAGATAATCTGCAGGAAGATTGATGCTCTGAATATTCCTGTTTTGACATCTTTGGATATGTGAATCAATCAACAGAAACTGGAGACAAAAACATAAGGTCAGCCTGAACGGCCGGCGTCGCCTTTTATAAAGTCCTGAGAAGCGTAATTAAATTCCTGCGCGTGTGCAGCTTTAATCTTCCTGTCATTGAAAAGACAGCACAGGAGTCCAAATCAAAGTTATTTAAATGACCGGGGGATAGGGGATAGGTTTCCCGGGAAGGCTTGTAAATTTTTACAGCTAAAATCAAGTGTTAAAAAGTTGAAGATGCCGTAATGCACTTCCAATGGAGTTTATTCTTTAGAACTTTATATTTAATTCTCATTTAACTTTATTTTAAAATTAATATTCCATGTATTAAAGCATCAGCCCTAGCCCTCCCCAGAAAGAATTCTTTCATTGGAAAATGTTGCTATATTCATAGTTTGTGTATGGAACGGTTAATTATCACGTGACACTAAAACTCAAAAGCGTCTTCAAGATTTGTGTTTTTATGAGATTTGACCATCGTAGGAAAGAATAAAATGACAAATCTGCTAATCATAAATCACCAGTTAAGAATAAATGACTCCTTAAAGAATATTTACCAGGACGGGGAACCATGCTGACGACAAGATCCATCTAACAAAGATATCAGAATGAATACAGTTCATCGTGATTACGCGAGAAACACGTTTTTATATTAGTTTGCTATAGTATTTTAAAGTATTTTAAAGTATTTTAAACGAAGTTGCATCGATGTCTTATTTTTTTTCCCCCATAAAAGTTTGATTTTGGTCCAGTAAACACATTCAAAATTTTCATTTTATTTAAATCCCTGATTTTCAATCTTTGGCCATAATTAGAAGTGATTATGGAGACCAAGAATAATTGGGTTTATTTAAGGAGGCTGAAAATATGAAAGGGAGTCTAATAGCGGAATTCTGTAGTTATGGATTTGTGTTGGGGATTAGATAATTCCTTGAAGTCTAATTAGAAGGTTTGGTTCTGAGAATATAGTAAGGGTTTATTTTTTACCTACTCTTGTTCTATTTAGTTTCTGTAAGTTTAAATTGTTTTTTGACGCCCCCTACTTATGTCCGGTTTACCCATTGTACTGCGCTTTGGGTTATGATGGCGCTATATAAATCAATAATAATAATAATAATACTTCGATTTGGCCACATTTTTACTTACTTGGGAATACAACTATATATGCAAAACTAACCCTGCAATAAATATTTGCAATTCTGTAAATTTACAAAGATTACTGTGCAGAAAAATAAAATGAGAAAAAAACCCACTAATATCACGATTGCCTAGACTGGCAATTAATTTAGTAAAATAATAAAATCCCTTTAAATTAATTTTATGAAACTAAAACATCACTGACATCTGGAAGTAAGACATGAATACAAATGAGATTATTGATATGAAAATAAGACAGGATTATTAAAGAAAAAAAAAGTTATTTTTTTTCTGTGCAGGTTTCTTGAATCTTTAAATTGTGATAATATTTTTTATTTTAATTACCATAAAAGGCAAAGTAAATTGTTGCAATGAAAACATAAAGATGTTTTATAATGCAGCTCAAGGGGGAATTAGTCATAATGTTGCAATATTTATACCGATACCTCCGCATAATAATTAACTACAAAGCTTGGCGATATGATACACAATATTATATATAATGATTTTTTTCAAAGTATCTTTTGAGAGTCTGAAATTATGTACAATCATTAAAAAAAAAAAGTTCCCCATAGCCGAAAATTGCTGAATATATTCTCTTACACACGATAATGTCTCTCGACAGGGAGGCAGCCACTTTAAGTGTTATATGAGACTATGTCACAGGGAGCTTAAAGGGGGGAAAATAGTCTTTTCTTTGCACGTTGACCGTGTAGTATGGCGTAATATAGTGTAGCGTAATATTGTGTAGCGTAATATAGTGTAGTGAAGTGAAGTGTAGCGTAATATAGTGTAGCATTTTGTATACTATTGTGTAGTATAGTACAGTATAATACAGTACAGTATAGTGTAGTACAGTAAGTAAAGTGGATTATTTCATGTTGCTCCAATAAACCTTTATCGGCAGACAGATGGTCATGTGAAGTGTAGCGTAATATAGTGTAGCATTGAATAGTGTAGCGTAATATAGTGTAGTGAAGTGTAGCTTAATATAGTGTTGTATACTATTGTGTAGCATGGTATAGTGTAATATAGTGTAGTGTAACAGAATAGTGTTGTATACTATTGTGTAGCATAGTACAGTGAGTATAGTGTAGCGCAATATAGTGTAGCGTAGCGTAGAATAGTGTAGGACAGAGTAGCATAGAATAGTGTTGTATACTATTGTGTAGTATAATACAGTACAGTATAGTGTAGTACAGTGAGTAAAGTGGATTATTTCATGTTGCTCCAATAAACCTTTATCGGCAGAAGATGGTCATGTGATGGTGGCCACCCAATTTTTTTTTTTTTTTAAACTACATGATAGTAAATAAGGATTTGATGTCTGTCTAATCCACTGGGCTACAACATGTACGTACAAATAAATACACAGATGCAAAATACACTGTTATGTGAAACAGAAAACATCAGTTCTTTTTTTTTTAAAGAAGCCGTTTCTTCATTGTACCAGTAAAACTATAAACAGCATGTGAGTATCTTAATAGTTTGGGGTGACTTATTTTTAAATCTATACATAAAAGGTAACAGGGACATCTCGAAAAAAATACTAAAAAATATATTAAAACAGAAAAATATATTTTTAGCGTTAACCGGTGAGATACAAAACTGCACAGGAGGGGGAAAAATTGGACAATTTAGACATTTTGAAATTAGGTATAACAAGATGTGTAATTGCTAGGCAAGCCATACTGCATTTTACCCATAGAGCGCTTCCATTGAAGTGGATGCTGAGATTGCCGGCAAAAAGGTATAATTTTCTGTAATCATTTTTGGTGTTCAAAGTAATTACGGCTCAACTGGAAAAGCATGTGGAAGAACAATGACACCCAGTCCAAGAGGCCTGACCTCTGGCGAGGGGCTGTATTTGACCAGGTGGGTGTACGGAGGGGCTGCGGGTTCTAAGTATTCCCAGCAGAGGTCAATAGTAAAAATCTGAAGCGGCTCTAAGTTAAATAGCAAGCAGAGAGATGTTTAAAGCAATTTTAGTATTAGGAAGAATGGAATTTACATTTAAGAAAAAGTTACTATTTCTTACTATATTTGCCAAAAATCAGCTAGAAAGTACAAAGATTACAATATTTTGGGACAGGGCAAGGCTTACGCGTCTCCGGGAAAGCGATACATTTTGAAAAACTCTCAGTACAGCTTGGGGGTAACGAATACATCGATCCAGCTACTATTGTTGATGACAAACTGGCATATTAATGTTTGCAATAAAATTCATTATGGAACCCGGTAAGGCATTCGGAAGTAGAAACCGTATAATATTTCTCCAACTTCTTAAGTACACTTTGTGACCTTTAGGGCTGCGGTACTCGCACACTCAGCATGAATTTAAACTCTTGCCCTCCTCACCCCATAAATGAATTACTCCGTACAACAATGTAGCAAACGTTCGATCCAAAGAGCACTCATGACAAGCGCACGGTTACATTGGACTCTCTAGACATCCATCCCTGGCTTTCGTGTTTTCCTCCAATGTATATCACCAGGAATTGGCATTTACCCCCGACATGTCGCCCTCTTTCAACTCTGACTTAACCCTGAACTTTAACACTGTGGGCATGCTTGGATTTCAACCACATCGTACAGATTCTCTAGAATCCCCTTCACTCACTTTGCCAGACTCTCTCTTACTTATTCCAAGATTACTCACTCACTAAAACTCAATCTGTAAGCTTGCAAAAAGCAGGTTCCTTTTCTCCTTTTCTCCTTTTCTCTACACCAATATGTCTGAGTTATTGTTAATTTTTTTTAGTTTTCCCCTCATTGTAATATCGCCATATAACCTGCTAGCCCTCTATAAATATACACCGTAAAATAGTTACCAGCAACTATTAACGGAAAGACACCCAGCTTCAAATCATCGCTACAAGCGAACCCTGAATAATTGGGTTCAGGAACGTTTGCGGTTCGTGAAAAGTTGGCGCGGAGGCATTTTATCAGACTTCACACGTAGGCCGAGGAGATCGTTTTACGGGAAACAAAAGGACAACAGAAGTTGTGTGAGACGGGATTAATTCCAGGGCTCCTGTACAAAACGCCAACGTATTACTAAGCACCAATGTCAAAACCTCACCAGGCAGTACATCATTTTGTAAATTATTAACATCCTCCACTAATGAAGACGCTTCCTTCATGAAATATTTACGTGCCGTACTTCAGGATGTTTGCCAGCAGTGACAGAAGGTGTATATGATGAATATGGCTTTCCGGGTCGGGTTTTTCGCCCTCGATTCCCTGACGTTTACTCACAGGGATGAAGCCGTAAGGCCTGGTGTTTTGACCGGCTTTATGAAAGAGCTTATAGGGATATCACACTATATGAAGGCCCCTGGGAGGGCTGCGGGTCAAAGGGCTGACCTCTGTTAATGGCAGCAAAGAGACTGCTAGGACTTGATTCAATTACCGTGTTTTTCAATTAGTCGCTAGGATCAATGCATGTAGTAAAAGGTCTTTAGCAGAATGATCAGTGTAGACAGGCAAGTTGAAGGGGTTTATGAAGGCACTAAGGTAGCGATAGTCTGGTGTGAGGGACACTGACGGCCCCCAGAAGCCCGTTAGATTAGTCACGCTTTCCCAGCACCTGGTCTTAAACACCAGCCACGGATCCATCCACGATGACCTACATCCATATGATCAATGCGGTCAGATCAGGTCAAATAGCGAATGGAAAGAGAAGGGTCTGGGTGACCCAAGGACCCTCTGTTTAACCCCAATACTAGTCATTAGCCTGTGTTGTGAATTGCTATCTTTCTCGGAATGTTCTTCTAGATTGTAAGCTCCTTAACCTCCAGTCGACTAAGTTATGTGATGCACTATTTGCCAAGTCATGTTTACCCATTGCGTACAGCGCTCCAGAATATGATGGTGCTATATAAAACCAATAAATAAAATCACTGTCTGATCGGTAACATTAATGAAGCACTATTCTCAGCGTGAACATCATGCATTATTATACATCGGGGAAGGGATTAAGTGTAAGCTTCCAAGTTTACAAAATAAGGACACACAAAAAAAAAAAAAAAAAAAAAGAAAAGGCTTGTTTTGTACAGAGCTCTATTATGATTTTCGCTAACGAAGTCTCCTTGGGGAGGACAGAAGAGAAATGCTGCAGGGTAGGAAGTATATGCTTTGAAGCAACTGGGTCAGCTCTCAGAGAGCGGGGAAGAGTTCTGCGCTTAATTCTGCATTCGGATCTGAAGACATCAAATCACATCTTTATAAGCCTTGGAGCCGCGGGATTCCATTTAACTGAACGCGGCAGACATATTCCACAAGACACCTCAATAATACATTATGTTCTTTTGTACAGAGGATGAGACTGTCGGTTGAAACGGTAACGAGTGCCGGCACGAAACTGTTTTAACTCATTACTGCAACGCAAATGGTTGAAATAAAAAGAAAACTGGAACATTTACCAGATCAGCTAAAGAGTTCTGAAGTGGCGCTATCGCCATGGTAACTAATGGAACATGGCTGCTTCATACACCTTGCACAGGAACCCAGTGTTTGTACGTAGCCCTCAATATCACTAGAGGCATCAAGACATTTTCCTCTCAAGTGTTATGTGGATCAAAAATATTTCATATGGTCCACTAAAGAATATCATTCAGCGACTACCCCTTAAACCACACACTGCTGACCGGCTGGGACTCCTTAGATCTATCTCTGACCTTCGCTATTTTACACGAGTATTGACCTCTCCTCATATAAAGAATGTGCCGTCGAAAATGGCCTCAGCACGCCTGTTGTGAAACCAAGTTTTTGTGGGATGGGATCTCAAACTGTTTTTTTGTGTCCCCCTTTCCCCGTATACACTATATTTTCCTTTCTGCATCCTTTTGAATTACAAAAAAACGTAAGATGCTGCTATATATAAGTGAAGTACATTGTCAGCCAGTCGATGTTCCTTCAATAGTTTGTTCAACACGCGGAAAAATTACAAAATAGAACCCAGGATCCTGCATTCTACGGACCAAACCTGTTTATTTTTTGTACAGCGGGTATGATTCCCTCCGGCGTAGGCTGCCACCATCACATTTTATAAGTTTGGGTTCTCAGGCTAGTTGCTATACCCTATTATATGGGAATCTATGTATATATGTACCCTAGGGTCAATTAGCCCAAGAGAGGTGACTAGATACGTCTTTAAGTAACCCTGACAAAGGGTTTATGAGGTTTACAAGAACTTTCAGCACAAGTCACAACATTCAGCTATTCATAACCCACAAATTTAGTACGCAGGCTTAACTCATGAACTGCGGTATTTAAGGGATTTAAAACAAGAACAATACCTAGCAGCAAAGCAATCCTACATCTAAGCCGGGTGAAAGACATTAGTATCAGCTCTAGGTAGAGGTCCCACCTACAACTATTTTAACGACCTGCACGCAGACATGATGAACGGTGACCTGGGTTAGTAGATTAGTGAAATTTATTAGTGTAACAGGAAACCGTTCCCCTGTTCAAAAGTTATGTCACATCTTTACAATGTGCTTTAAAAAAAAGCCCAAACATTTTAAGGATAACCATACTTTGAGAATTATGTGCCGGCTGTTCACTAATGGTGGATGGCTGCTCACTAATGGTGGATTGGCTGCTCACTAATGGTGGATTGGCTGCTCACTAATGGTGGATTGCTCCACACTAATGGTGGATTGGCTGTTCACTAATGGTGGATGGCTGCTCACTAATGGTGGATGGCTGTTCACTAATAGTGGATCGCACGGTGTTTGAGAAGGTCGTATAGGAGTTATCTAAAGTCTTCCCAGCCTACAAACATGTATCTGAAAACATCTCCTGCCTCAATGGGAAGCCATTCTGAAGCTTGACTAGGCAGCAACGTAGTCTTTTTGCAGGAATTATTATTTGGACATTTCGGGGTGAAAACACGATAGATAATGCGTTAAATCTAGAGAAGTTCAGTAGCTCTTTGGGTTTTAAGACACAGAACGGATCAGAGCCGAACTTGGAAGAATTCTAACATCCTACCAACGTTCCTTGAGCGCCTATTACCTGTCGGTGAGGTTATTCAAAGCGGAGCGACGCAGCTCCCCAGCGACTAATACAAACATGGGCAGATGTTACCTTCTGGCGCATTATCTAAAACAAGGTAAATGTTTCCCGGAATATAGTAATTTTCCATCAGCCTAGCTGCGCATTATCCTTCCACTTGACCTTTCAGGAGTAATAGCTGCAGAAATAAGCTCTATTTTATAAGAAAAGAAAAAATTCCATGAGTCTGATATCCCCCACTTAACTCAAAACAAATTCACCTGGGATCAATTGTCCTTTAATATGCCCAATTACTTAGGAACAAAAAATGGATAAAATAGGTCTTGAGGTCAGTTATTTTTTTATTTAATGCCAATCAAAAACAGACAGGTTCCCCAAAAATTTCCCAACACATAAAATAAAAATAAAATAATATAAATAAATATATATATATATATATCATGAATAGGGGACATAGGTCTGCATAGAATGATTAAGCCATATCTGTTGCTAAATAATTATATAGACTAATATGCATCTACCTGCCCCGGAGATGACGGTACATTGATGGCAAATGATCAGTGTTGATATTATTTTACTTAAACTGCATTTTTATTAAGCATTTAAGATACTCTATTCACTCTAGGATTTGGTGCAACATCTCTCCTACAAACCCGCTATTATCAATATTATATATATAAAAAAAGAAGCACATAGAGGGTTAATTGTAACCGGTGGTCCAGTCTCTGGGAGGGGTGAATATGGCTTTAACAACATGGTTTCGCACACTGTAGACACCTCGACAAACTATGGCTTTGTACAACTTGCTTAACATTCTACTAAACACAATTAAAGTTCTAAGTGAGAGAGCACCTTTAAAATACATTTTGTATGTAAAGAATTTTAAATGTGAAATGTAAAAATAAATAAATAAGTACATTCTCCTATACAAGTCAGACTCGAGAGGTGCAAATAATAGGAAATAATTACTGTTTACAGTAAATAAGCAGGAATGGTAGACGTGAGATTGGATTTTGCAATAATTTTCACATTAGTTCACAACTTTCCTCCAGAAACAAACAGTTAACGGGGTCTTACAATCCCCTGCTTTGCTCAGGTTCCAAACAGTCTACAAATCCAGTGATCCCCCGTGACCGTGTATCTAAAGCCGGCGAAAGTTAAATATTTCATTCAAACGCTCATCTACGTGACCATAGTTGGCAATAACAATACATTTCATAAAAATACATTTATAAATGCTTGAAAATGAACCAATACATCAGCGTTTTTGGCAAGCCTTCGATATCTCATACATAATTTAATGGTATAACAAATCACTTCCTTTACACTCTTATTTAATAACAATTCTCCGCTGGAAATTAAATCCCCTTGTCCAACAAGATTTAAGACAATACTAATTTTTAATACCTTTTAAAATGATTTCATCCGCTCCGAACCAGCGCCAAACCTTTCTTTTTTTTTGCACCGCGTGTAAAGACATTGGTGACCAGAGACAGAAGCGGTACCTAAACGAGCGACGCCGCCACTTCGGAAATTTTTGGGATGACTATTTTTTAGTTTAGTTTATACGGAAATGTATATAAACGCACTTATTAGTGATATTTCTAATGAAAAATGATAAGAAAAAACAATAATAATAATCACAATTAATGCAACAATGGAAGGCATGGAATGTTTAATTATTGCGGATAATCAACGTTGGAATAATGAGACCTTTGATAGGTAGGATGTGGACTGCGGTCTGTAATTTGCTTCAAAAGAAACCATTTTGCTCAGAAACAACTGGTTTCGTTGGGCTCTTTTTTTCAAGAGGTGACCCGAAACGGGAGCATCTGTTCTAAATATGAGCAAATTAACCATCTCTGTGTGCATGACGTGGACACCATTACTAATCACCATCACTGACTTTTTAACCTTCTGGAGGTTCTGGCGATCATCTCAAGCACTCCACTTACTACGGACTGCAACTCTTAAAGCCCTCAGGCAGCTAAAAGACTTCTCAAGCATCAATGGGGGGTTCTAGAGGCTCTAAAATAACCATGTAAACGTCGCTCACTGAGGATACCTATCCCTGCCCAAGTAACTTCGTAATAATAAAAAATTGAAAAATAAAAATTGATTAGACTCCTGGTAGGATTTTCACGCATGTCCGAGCGTTCGGGATTCTTCTTGTTCAAAGTAAAGTCAGTGCACTGACCAATTTATCGCTTGTTAACCCTAAACCAAACCAAAGAGATGTCACCGAGGGCACAGGGTCGCTCAGTAAAATAGAAGTGACAGGCATAATAATGGAGTGAACATCTGCAGACGCGGGGAAGTAAGGGGTTCTACCATGTACTGACCCCGATCACGGAGCGGCTCCAAAGTCAACTGGGAACCGATCGGAAAAAAAACAAACGCATAGAAAGGGAAAAAGGATATATTTAGAAATAAGCAGGAAAATACACCCAACGCTACATATTATAATGGACTACTGTGCTGCCGACCACTTCAATACCCCCCCCAAATATATATTTTATATAGAGTGTAAATATATATTATATATCCACTTGTACACCGTAATATATTGCATCAGCGTTGAATGCAAATAGGTTTTGAGATGCCAAGGCAGTAAGCCCTGTCAAAATGGCAGCTGCCAGTCACAGGAGACCCGGCTGCATCTCATTGTTAGTTGCCGTCGGTGCTCTGTCGGTCTCCGTCTGCACGCCTTTGTTTGCGTGTTTGCGTCTTTCCCTGTGATGTGTCATTCTGTATGGCAGTGGGTTTCGTTTTACATGTTTCCCTGACTGGGTATGTAACCACGTGTCGCTCTCTGCCTGTCAGTCTCTCGTCATAGACAGAAATCTACGTTCACACACTCAGGGTACGACCTGCGAGTCTCAGGCTTTTTACCCCAATCTCAGTACTCCCTCCTAAATGTATATAAAACAGGTCATTTTAAGAGACAGGGTCAGTACCAGGCCCCCCCAGGTAAATGGCAAGGGGTGTCGGGCAGGACTGACAACTGGGAGAGCGCCAGATAAACTGGTTTTCCAGTATGTTTCATTGTTATGCGCTATATTCCGGAAGCCACACGCTCATTGGGGACCGCATTGTATACGAGTACAAGACAAGTGACAAAACCCCCCAAAAAAACTCTTGTCTGGGTTTCCCCGGCTTAGGACATCTAAACGTAACACTATAAATAGTAAAATGACAGATTTAACCATTTAACACACCTTGTTTCTCTAACACCACAGATAAGTGCCATTCGCTACACTGTAATAATCCTGCACGCGGACTGTTCAGGAACTGCACGGACATTCTATCAGACAGCCTTATCCTTATTACTTTTAATTCCTCGTCACCGACTTGCAGTCACCGGGCAACTAAATCGTCAGATGGCAGCGCAGTTCTTGGCAGGCTGGAGTGATCAAGGGGGTCTCTTCAGGCTTCAGGAAAGCCGTAACGGAACATCACAGGGGCTTTAATGTAGGAGCGATGGGTAGAGAGACGACGTTCCACCCCGGCACCTGACAGAGAGCTAGAAAGGAGCTGTCAGAATAACGGGGGGCTAAACAACCCCCAATCTGCTTTAAGGGGACTTACTTCGTAACATTGTTTTCAAGTAGCCATTAAACTTCAAATGTACAAGATCTTAGAGGCAGCCGGAAAAAAAATAATTGGCAAGCTGTCATAACTGCATACAATTCTAATCTTTTTATGTTAATGTGAGGGAGTGGGATATCTATAGACGGAGATATCAAGTCGCTGTAGAACTTAGGTGCCGGTAATAGTTCTAAAAGATTATAAATCAGACATTCCTTTAGCATTATGGGCCTTATGTACTAGAAATTATTCTGATATAAAGTAACTCGATCATATTAACCAACGGAAAGTTCCTACCAGGTTTAGGCCGCAACATTCTTAATGAAGGAAATTTCATTAAATGCCCCATAAACGACTTCTACAAGCCTTGGTACGGACACGGCCTACGCCTGAATGAAGCATTCCATTGGTTGCTAAGGCGATAAGACCACTTTTTAACATGCCCACGAGCATCACTTTGTATAGATAGGTCATACCTTCCTTATCTATCTGATCTCAGTTGTCCTGGGATTTTGTCTCCAAAATGCTAATATTGGTGTAGAGCTTCTAGATTTCTCAGGGATGACTCTTAACGGTACGCTCATCATCCTGTTTTATGCAAGCCATTAGCCGGGCAGGAGGTTCAATATTACGAGCCATGCGGCTACTGCTCAGACGCTAATAAAATAATCCTCATATAATCCTGTTACTAACCTGAGTCCTACCAACATCAAGTCATGAAAAGTAACGGAAGTTATGGACCAATACGTTAAGACCAGTTTGCTTTTTATCTTACACGGAGTAAAGATACAATTACTTTATTTGCTGCCATCAAAATACAATGACCGGCACTTTTAGTTTATAAACATATAAAGAGGAGAAAGTATGTTTTAGGAGACAGGACCACTCCACAGAGAGGGCTTATTGTATATGGCTATCGTCGCATGACCGCTTGCATATGGTTAGTGCGCTCCGATATGATAAATCTTGCTCCTAACGCACTCTCTTTAGAACACTACCCATTCCGCTGCACTCTCTAATCCAGCAAAGAGACCGGCCAGTTCACAAAAGAGTTGATGTGTTTGGTGCTTCCTTAGATGCGGTTCCATGAATCATGTCAAAATAAATACAGACCCTTGTCAAAGGAGTCCGTGGTCTGGAAGATCGAGGACAATAGGACAATACTTCCACATCGCAGAATAAAACAGTTCAGGGGCTCTAACACCGACCTCTTAAAAGCGCTGAGGATCAAAGTGTCAGGATTCAAGCGATTGAATTGGCGCAGTACCCCTCGCTAACTGCGCATTATGAGGCTGTCAGCCGGGTCGGCCCTGTAGAGGAGGATTTATTAAAAAGCCATAAAGTGCTTTCACATTTCCATGCATGATTTGTTAACGGGTTCATCAAGTGTCCAAAAAAAACCACGAAAACATAAGGATATCTATGAATCCTAATTAGCTATATACAGTGAGTAAATGAGGCTGGAAATGCCTAATAATCACTTTTCTACTATTCTTCTACAATGCGACTTATTTATTGATTTCTATAGAGCCATCACATTCTGCAGCGCTGTGCAACGGGTAAACAGGACTTATTTGTAGTGCATCATATAACAGGACTAAGAGAAACAAAAAGTGATAAGGGCCCTGCTCAAATGAGCTTACAATAATAATAATAATAAAAAAACCCATAATATATGGGTAAAATTCAATTTTCTGTCCCTTACCTGCATTTTTTTTTCCTGGGTAGAGGAGATTTCTTAAATTAACACTTAAAATTAAAAGGGAAAGAAAACATAACAATCCCAGAAAAGCATTTGCTAACGTGCCTCCTACTTCTTAAAGAATCTCCGCCACCTCCATCTCTCTGCCATCAATGACCTAGGGGCCACATCACCTTATCCCAATATCATTGGAAGGGCCACCCTCGGCTAGCAAAACATGCAGGGGCTGTTGGACACAGACGACCTCCTGTGGGCCCCAGTGGAACGCATGGGCCCGGGGCAGTGTCGGGTGTTTAATGCGGACGTAAGAAGTAGGGCCGAGGGCCGCATTTCTCCTCTAATACCGTTGTCAGCATCATAGCCACCTGATCGGTTCACGTCTTCCAGCAGTGAACTGGTTAAACTGTACACAATGAGCAGCTGGATAAAGGGATTAGTAAAACTACCCTAATCTCGATATAATTGGAAACTGTGTTTAACGAATTAGTGTTGCGGAATTTTTTTACCGCCAAGGCACAACACGATTAATGGAGGCTATACGAAGTTTCAACTTCAAACCCGTGATGAGTGGATACGACGCGCTGAATTACCAGGAGCAGATCAATGGCAGATCGATCACGGAGCCTCAAAAAGAAAGGAACTTTTTTTTTTCTTATTTTGTCTTATTGTTTACAAACATAAAGCCGGAAGATGAGATCGCAAGCGGCTCCCCGACCACGAAGCTCCATCGACAGCTCAGACGATCAATGTCACCAGAAGAAGAGTAAATGACTACAAACTCCTGCAAATGACCGCATTGTATTCTCTGCCGATATCGGTTACACGAGTCTGCTAATTACAGAGGGGGGGCTCCACGACGACGCTGCATGGGAACGCTGCTCTCTGCGCCGCTCATTCACAAACCCACACCGGGTATCAACTTCACCGAAACACGCGGAAAATCATTCTGGAACAGAACCCCCCCCCCCCCAAGAAGGAACATGTTACTCGATAGCATCAACCAGCAGCCATCTTGTCTTCTAGGTATTGTACTAAAAATTCAACGTAAATAAAAACAAAATCCTGCACATATGCTCTGTGCTGGCTGTGGCCCCTGGCAGCGACCAAACGGCTCTCCCATGCCAAGAGATTGGAAGCAGCGTCACAGACTGGGCGATATACTGAGCCACGGCTTGGAGACCATATGAAATCAGAACCATATGGAATATGAAATTATTTTCTGGGAACTATCTGCTCCTGCCTGACCCACAGTGTACCCCATTAGCGCAGCCATCGCGCAGTATCGCTTCATTCTCTTGTGTGGAGTTTATGGGACGAGAAATGCTCGACATACAAAACAACAGCGGGATCCCGTGGATAATAAATGAGTGTTTCCCAGGCTTTAAAGATCTCATCAGTGATTTAAAGTGTTTTATTCTGGATTATTGGGGGGATTTTTATGAGTGGAAATTCTGTAAGGGCCGCAAACAAAACAAACAAGTGGAATTCCTTTTATAATCCATTTCTTCTGACCCGAGACTTTGGAATGGCTTGGAATCTCTGCAGGGCTTCTCGTGCCCCAAGATTCACTTTGTACTAACATTTAATACACATATAAATACATACACACAGATATACACACACATATATATATATATTAGATCCAGGCCAATTCACAAAATGTTTAACTCCATAAATGTGTTAAGTCTATAATATTGTCAAACTACAGAACATGAAATGCCGATTCTTTTAACGCCATCTCAACACGGCTATCCTCCAAACATTGCCGGCTACCATGTCACTTTTGGTTCGCTGTCATGGGAGTTATTGACTGTATAGAGAGAATGAGAGCTCTAACAAGCTGACTGATCAAGATGTGGGTTGCTGCGATACATTCCTTAGGCATGACCACCTGGCTGAGCGTGATGGGGGTTGTCGACATTTGTTTTGATCTATTTCTAGAGTATCCAGCAGTAGTATCAAACCGTACACGCCGCTATCTTAACTCTTTATTAATGAGTTTATTGAGGGTAAGGTTAAGAGTAGCTTTTTACACAAGATTAATTGGTGAGATATCGCGTTAGACATGTTATAAACCGGCCGCTCCGCAGATCTATCTCTTCCTTTCTGTTTGCATAGCCCCGCTTTCGCCGTTAAACATGGAAGGAATTAAAAGTGATGCAAATCCCAGAGGCCTTCGCTTTGTTCGGCTGATAAAATTCATTTCCACATTCTGTCATAGTGATTTGTTGTCCATTTCACACCCGCCTCGGTGTAATAAATCACAACAAATTAAAAACAGCCAGAAATTATATCTGTGTTACAAAGATTGCCTTAATAGCCGCTAATAGGCGGCCGGCTTTTGATGTGATCTCTGCTGTGCGGCGGATGTTTAAGAGCCAGATTTGAGGGTCACCTGACTTTTACCTTGGGGGGGCGCTTTAAACTCTCCAGCCCAGATCCCACTTCCTGAATCCGTTAAAAGGAGGAACGTCTTTTCCAAGCAGTAAAACCTGAGGAATGCACCCAGACCCCGTTTTATTAGCCTCATCACTCTTGGTGATTACTCTGTCAGGGGGCACATGGAGGCAGAAGGAATGCTCCTTTGTACATTTCAATAGAGAAAGCAGAGCCACTTACCTAATTGCCCAGACATTGCTCTACGCGGACAGCATCCAGGCCTGGCCTATCCTCCCACTAAAAAAATGGGCTGAAACTGGTGCGGAACGGGACATAACAAAAACATTAAACTTCATATACCATCCCTATACCTGACGGCAAAGTACGAAAAAAAGTGGATTAAAATACATTAAAATAAATAAAATGTTAACCCTTTGATATTGCAGGCTCTTGTTATATAGGGTTACTTACTTGTGCAAGAACATTATATATAGATATATATATATATAGATATATATCTTTATATAGTTATAGATTTATATACATACATGTACTGGAAGCCAGCAGGTTGGTTACAGGGACATCTATCCACAGGTCTCTAATCGGTTATTTGCGTGGAAGGACTTGAATCACTCTACTGCCCATTCCGGGGGTTACCCAGCTGCCGGCTCTAGAGACAGATGCTGCCTCCCCGAGGGCATTTTACCCAGCCCCATGTATTGGCAATAAATCATAATTGGCAGGAGAAGAAACCAGTGGGAACAATGAACGACAGATGGAAGTCAATGGATGGCTTGGGGCAAGCGGAGAACTCAGACAGAGAAGGAATTCAGTTTAGCTGCTAAAGTCACATGCAAAGAAAATGACAGTGGATGAAGACTGGTTCTGAGGTGATTTGCCCTTAAGATGAGATGCGTGTAGAATATATACATTGCAGGGCAGACCCAAAAGGGCCACCCCACGGTATGGGGGGGGAAACGTATAACTCATGCAAAAAGCAATAAGTTTGCGGTGCATAATACAGACTTAAAGGGACATTTAAAAGCAGAGAGATTAAACTCTGCATTATACGGGGCCAGCTCAGCCCCTCTGGCAGTAGAAGTTCAACAAAGTTAGTCCTTTATAATGCACATTAAAGTTAGGTACTATACGTCTTAATATTCCAACCTATGGAATTTTGGGTTCAGATTAAGTTCTTTGGGTAATTATATGCCTCAAACTAGGAGTGCAGTACAGGTTACAACTCTACGCGTCTATAAGAGACTGTAAGATGGTACCTTCTGTTTGCACCCTCAGAATAAGGCGCTTCTCTCAAAGACCACCAAGGTTCCCAATCAATGTTAACAAGCATATATATTTTTGCTGACCTTTCAGGGCACAGACCTCTAGATGAAAAGCCTTAGAAGGGAGGAGAGGACTTTTAATGCTCCAAGACAATAAAGTGTAGACCTAATGTGGAGGTTAAGAAGAGGGTAATGGGAGTACAGAAAATTTATCACAGCATCAACTTATCATGGCTTATGGTCTGTGCCTGTGAAACATTAAGCTGGGATACAGGAACGCTGGGCTGTCCCTGGCAATAACGAGTGGGGCTGACATAGGATTACCCACCTGTTTACCAACGCAGGTCAAACCCCCATATCGCAAACAATTCTGGTGTCAAGTTTCACAGGTAAATAATGGTTAAATATATTAAGAAAAAGAAAACCTAGTACTAATTATAGCTGACATAACACTGGCTTTATGGACTGAATAGCGACCGAGTCAGGTGAGCTCATCCTGCTAGTTGGACCGGTATGAAGTATAATCGGTTAATGCGGAGGATTTTGTCATCTCACATGTTTAACTATGCACCATGCAGGGATATATCCACATTCTTCATTAGGCTCTTCATAATGCATTGAATGGAAATGTTTCTGGTTCCCCACATCTCAATGTTTTGAGAAGAACTCTACTGAGAACATTCCCCATTGTGTTTTGGGCCACACTATTGTACACCATGGCATGCCTCTATCATTTAAAAAAAATAAACCTTTCATCTTAAAATAAACTTCCAATAATACCAAAAATGCCCAAAAATATGCAGAATAGCGGGCAATGCAATATCAGTTGGGACAGGGATGTAACGTTCTGCCCCACCAGCACAGGTAAGTGCAATTTGATATATTAAAGGTGCTTTCTCTCAGCCTTTGAAAAAGCAATAACATACTTTTAGAGAGAAAAAAAATCCTTTGAAGACACAAATGCTATGTTTTTTGTAGTTAATCTTTTTCTTGCACAAAGACCGTAAACTCTTCAGACCAGGAATCCACCTTGCGTTACTAAGATGAATGGAATATATAGACATTTTTAACCTTGAAAATCAGTGATTTAAAAGGCGTGGACTTTTAAATCACCGCTTCACGCAAGCAAAGCACTCGTATTATGGCCGTGATCTTCTCAAATTTACAGAGGTACAGAAAGTGACAGAACTTAATGGAGACGTTACCCTCCACTCTGCGGTTACTGGTGACAATACGATAAGGTCAGCAAAACAGGCGAGAGGGGGATTTGGATTACATGATACTCATGGCCTCAGCCTAATGTCTGAGCCACGTAATGAATATAAAAGGCAGATGGTTTTGATCTGCGAATCCCAGGCTACGAAGACAGCAGGCAAAAGGGAACTTGAAGGAAAAGCGTCGTCTTGCTGGGAGATGCCAGACGTTTGATCTCTCGTACAACTGGATCTTTCTGTGTTTGGATGGACCACAACTCTGTCAACTGGCCCAGCGTTTATGCTGCACGGGGAGTCCCGCCGGATTATTATTACAGGTTGCCCTTCTTCATCTATCCTTTGTCCCCCTGGAGAGGGCAACGACATGTTTTTAAACCAGGGAAATATCTCTCGCGAGTGGTGATAACATATAGGAATAAGAGACTGTGAGGGAGAAGGTTTGCTCTAGAAAACTAATGAGTGAAATAAGGAAATGGAACTTCTTGAGAAAACAATGTTTTAGATAAAGCGCAGTGTTTGTTTTAGTTTAAGAAGATCTGGTCCGGCTAATAGCTTCTATTCCTGCGTCAAGATCATTAAGAGCGTTGACTAAGAGAAGAAATATTTTCGTTGTGTTTATAGTCCGTCTGGGTAAATGTCCTACGTTGGCCAACGCCAATTAAAAAGGATTACACCAGTTTAACGGTGGAGTATAAAGTAAAAGTATTGTCTAATTTAACTGCAGTCACGCAGACAGCCTCCAAATGAGCTGCATCCAAAGAATGACGTGATAAAAAGGGACGTGGATAGAGTCTGAGAACTTTTCTATAACTAAATGATAAATAGTAAGAAAGAATGAATATCTAGAGTGAAGCACAGCCAGCTGCCATCGGTTTACAGATATAAAGCTTGTATCGTCTTATTCAGCATCTAAAGGAAATCTGTGGGAACTCCACACTGCGATTCAGCCATCTTTACACATTCTTGAAATGTTAACTTCTATAAGTTCTATTTCTTAGCATTCCTGACTACAGAAACACTCTTATCGCAACACGCCATTTTACTATAACGCACTCCGCATGCCTGAGATTCACTCATTTTTCTCGCCCATTCCCAATCCCCTCTCCCAGTCTCTACATTTGCCCAAGTCCACAGAAATTAAGTGCAAAGCCCCCACATTAATTTACATTAAGGCCTTAGTGCCACAACTGCCTCCCGAATCTGTACTTAGAGGGCCAATAGGAGCCTAAACAATCTCAACTACAATAGTAAAGCTGAGATTGTATAAAACTCAAGCCATACTGACACAGAAGGGGAAGACTCGGCTCTAGCAAGCTAGCAGTCTATTCCCTTATCACCAAATACTTCTTTATTTGCCTTTACTGCTCCACTAATGACCAAAAAGGTTACATCATAACGTATGAGATTGCTGATGTCACACACACACAAGCTGCCGCACTGCTTTCACCGGTCCCTCTTCTGCTTTACAGTCTCTGAAGAATTCTGACTCCTGCTCATACCAGAGTGACAGCTGTCAATCACAGCATCCAGGAGGCACGGATCTCATTCGACTACTTCCAAAGTTCTAAGTGGCAAGGCTGAGGACCTCACCTCCTGATTAACCCCTTAAGGACGACAGGTTTTCCTTAAACCCATTAAGGACACTGCATTGTGAGCCCATACACGTACGGGCCTTGTCGTGAAGGGGTTAAAAGGGATAAACAATGACAATTATGAAAATGACCCGAGATTTAATATTAAAATACTGAATACTTTACTCAATTGTCTGATATTTTTGAAAGCTTTTCCTAAAGCAAATAAATCAATATAAATCTATCAAGCTCTGTATTTTCTTTCCCCTAATTCCGTGTAAAGGGTAAGATCAGGTACAGGGGCAGTAAGTTGCAAGTTAAAGAACAGCAGAAAAGATTGATCTCGTAAGATAATTAAAGTGGTCTGGACCACAAAGTTATCGATCGTCCCCCCTTGTAAAGGTAGTTCAATTGAAATGTTCAGAATAAATTACGCGTTAAAATCATCTTCCAAAGCAAGAGCCCGAGTGCGTATTGATTAATAATTATTTCCAGTAACAGACTCGATCAATGCAATATTATCAATTACTTCAAAATCTTGCAGGATCCATCACCGGGATCATCCGAGTGAAAAGAGCTTCAACGCCATTTTGGCAAGTACATATATATCTTCCAGCGTCAAAGTGACTCTTACAACAACTGGAAGGAATAAGAAAAGATTAAAAAATAAAGAAAGTGTCTTCATTGACCCGGCTTTTCATCACGCAACATTCCCGGTACTTGGGGGGTCTAAAACTTGGCAAACCAACTTGTAAAGAGCTTTACTGTGCATAAGCCAGCTAAGAAGGAAGAATCCCGAACATTTGCTTTTCATGAATCTGCCACATGGGACAGTAAACGGAAAGACATCACATGAAGACACACAGTAACCCGATACACACTGTACATGTCCCATCTGCCCAGGTGCCCCTCGTATATTGAGTTAGACGGAAAATCAAAGGACGGCTTCGGAAATGAGAAGAACGTAAAGTAAATGATCCCATCTGTGAAGGGATATTTTCTCATAGAAAGACATATGTCCGCTCTCCAGCATCAGGCGGATACTGAAACATCACAAAGGGCTTTAAATGAATACACATTGTTTCCGTGCTCTCTTACTGATGGTGTATTAGTGGACCACATCTGCATATCTTATCTATTCTTCAGAAATCCAACGAAGCACATCTAAAAGACTTTCAATTACATGTTACCAGAACCACTATCTGCACAGGGGTGGATAACACAGATGGCGTTAGCGGTAAACGGATGAGAGATGAAGTCCATTGGATCAGACATAACATTAGAATGCCATCGCAAGGAAGTTCTACCTTACTGGGAGGGTGGTAGATAAATGAAACAGCCTCCTAGTAGAAGTGGTAACTAATACAGTGAGGGGATGTAAACATACATGGGACAGGCATACAGTTATCATGAATCTAAGATGAGACCAAGGACATTTTCTTCATTTCAGGAAGAAAATGGCAGGCTAGATGGGATGAATGGTTCTTATCTGCCATGTTGAGGTAGAGGGTAGAGGGTACAACAATGGCTCCCAGGAACCAAATCAAGGATAGATCGCTTACATTTTAAAATATATGTTGTTAATTGTGTATTATTATAACCTCAACTTTATTTTTAAACTTAATCTGCAAAATTCTGTGCATTTTCCACTTTGCTTTAATGGCACCAAAATTAAATGTGTAAAATAAAAAACAGGTCAAAACGCAGGCAAGTTTGGTCGATATTAATGTTTTTGACGTGATTTATCTGGGCCAGTGATTGGCAGTTCATCATAAGCTTGAGTTTTTTTAGTAAATAAAACCTAAATATTTAACAGATTGCATTCTTTAAAAAAAATAAATCATACATAATACATTTGTTTAGTGAGGACACATGCAATAAAACGGGAAATAATTGTTCGAGAGGCATTTTTATCAGTGGGTCCTCATTACTGCACAGCTGTACCTTTTTTTTTTTTTTTACCACCTACCTTCTATAGAGTATACATCAGACGGAAATATGCTGAGCATTATACTAACATATTGTAATGACACTTAATGAAGGCATTTTATAATCTCTCCTGTGCTGCCATGGAAAATTAATGTGCGCATGTTCTACTATCTTCATTTGCATCTGCTAAGGTCTCGGCGAGTGACCCCTTAAGAGCAGACAGAGGTCCTGTGACTCTCGGAGGGAGGATTTAAAAGGCACAATATGGAATTAGAGGGACTGGAGCATTTAGATCCCCATAGTCTTTATAAGCGCTGATTTATTCCCAGAATGAACGGGTTTATGGCAGAACAAGAAGAATGTTAGTTTAATGTTTCTTTGTCAGGATAACAGTTTCAGCAGAGCAGCAGAATCGAAGACACACGGGACAGCTGCAATTTGACACATGTGAAAGTCAGCACTTACAAAACACGGCGTACAAAACACGGCGTACAAAACACGGGCGTACAAAGCGGGAGAAAGAATCTGGAAATTTGCATTGGGACAAAAAAAACCTGGATAATTAAACCGTGGAGTAAGTTATCCTATTACGGCCCTAACAAAGAGAACAGTCCAACCGAGAAAAGATTAAAAGATAAAATGGTAAATTAATGACCCATGGATGACACCAATTCCTTATAAACTTAACCATGATGAAGCTTTCCCATTGTCACATTCCAAAATACGGCCAAGCATCCCATCTTTTCCATACCTTACATTTCAAGTGGTCAGAGGGGGACCCTGTTATTTTAGACGGTGTGGTTTAAGGTGCGGCTAAAATGGCGTTCTCTAGAATTTCATATGAATTTGCAACCTGTTGCATCACGTACTTTAAAACGTTTATTTCCACAGCTTGATTTTCTAAAGACATTTTCTGCTGCTGTTATTGCAAATTTTGGACTATAGAAGATTCACACCCAGTAAACAATCCTAGCTCCCGGAAAAACAGTGTACCAGTCACCTCTGGGTTTGACCCGGAGTCTCCAGGTGAAGCGATGCTTATCCTGGGTTTCCAGGATATTGTGTTATTTTATTCCTTAAAAAATTACTGTCTCTACTCGCTCCCTCAGAAACGGGAGAGCTCTGAGTAACCTGCCCAGGGAAGTTCCCAGGTATGAACATCAAGGAAGGAAGGTGGGACAGAGACACATGGGTCTCAAAAAGGAGGGCACAGATTTCATGTCATGTAGGCAGCATGGTGGTGTCACCCAGGACCTACACATCTAGTCAGGTTGAGAGCTCCTTGTTGGTTAGCCCTTAGGGGACAACCTCTGAGCAAGCCTTTATTAGCCCAGTTTTCCATGGGTAAGGTATACCGTCGAGTTAGATTACTGGCAACACATCTGGTGTGTCACCGCCAAACGGCTGGACAGGCAGGCAGCCATGGACGCCGCTGTATAAATCAACTGGGTAACACCACAATCAAAGAATTGAATGTTCTTCAGTTGTTGCATAGCTGAGAATCACAAGATTTGTCAGGAACAGATTAAAAAGTGGTGCTTTGGTGTTTTCCCCTCAACACAGAGGACTACAGTAACATATCATTGCAAGTCTCAGACATCAAAGGGGTTAAACAAAAAAGCAGTGTTTATTCCTTAGGCATTTCAGTTCTTCGTCTTTCTTGGTAATTGGACTCTTCTTTCTTTGTCTTCTTTTTTCCCCCAACTCATACATATCAAATGTGAAGCTGACATGAGGAGATGTTAGCACGCTAATTTAGTGAAGACATGAGGGTTGTTGTGCGAGGTGCAAACCGTGCCCTGCAGTAAGCGGTTAATGGCTTTTCCCAATGTGCATAGAGGGTCTTGGAACATGAACAGCATATACCTGCCGCATGAAAACATGTTACAGGCCAGTGCGTATCGAGAGAGGAAGGGCAAACAAAGTATCGCCCTCGACAAATATAACCCATTATAGAACAAGCCCCATCTCTGCCGCTTCAAATGACCTACAACTCCCATGACTACCGCTAGCCACAATCCTTAAAGGATCGCAGACGTTTCAGTGGCCAGAAAGTTGGAGGGCGCAATTCACTAAAGAAGAGGGTAGGTTGCGGTGTGTTCACAGAAACACGTTGAGAGTAGGACACAGTCTTGATTTTGAAGTACTGTCCCGTGTAGTTGGCTCAGTGTCCCTCACTTGTGGGCAGAAGGGTCATGGGCTGGTCGGGGAGATCTTCTGCTCTCCCTTGACTGCCTCTGGAAGCTGTATGATCAGTGTCTACGCTGTTAAAGCTCCAGCGTGGTCAATGGGATTTTGTGCTTAGGATGTGGCCATCTTCCAACTTTCTGCAGCTGAGTGCCGCAGGTACAGTGGGAAGGTCATCATGACCCTGACCACGCCCCTCCACCTCCAGCCACACCCCTATACAGATGTCTCAATTTGGGCACCTGGAATAATGGGCATGGGCAGGCAACTCCCGGCTTCAATGTGCGGAGTGTCTGAAATTACGGAAATCTGGAAATGCCAATCACAATGCGCCTACTTTTCACATTTTCTCTTATAATAATTATAATAAAAAAGGTCTGTTACTGAAAACTCCTCGCTGACATTAACCTTCTGGGTGCTGGAAGGAAGTACAAGAAGCAAGGCATGCTTGGATAGACATGTTCTTTTAATCTATCCAGAGCTCCCTTCCGCTGCCCAAAAGTTCAGGTATTCTTTAGGATACTTTGTTCTGCTGGGGGTGTGACTTTTCCGTTGAATCTGCACCCTACCAAAATCAATTTAGAAACTTAATTTCAGGAAACAGTGAGTGAAAAATAAGTCCTTAATCTTGGGAGACGGATAATGTTTACATCACATTGAAACAAATTACTAAACTGGCGAATGAACTGATAGGGAGAACTGCAGAGCTTTGAAATGTACCTGAGCCAAGCGATAACGCTGATCAGGGCTCTTTCAAGGAACACAAGGTCAGGAGGGACTGAAACCCATTTAGCAACTTCTTGCTACTAGAGATAGCTTTTAGCTCACTTTACAGTTTGTTTCGCTTTCCTATCTGCATAGAAAACGGTGCACTTTTCAATTAAATACCTAATAGGTGCTTTGCATGGGATGCGGGACTCACAGCCACAAACGGCGAGACCCCAAAACCATCAAAGTACAAAAAAAAATATATAATTTTGTCAAATCTGAAGTTCTATTTTCCGTTGTAAATGTGTTGCCTGGGTTCCAATAGAAGCTTAACCTTATCTCCCCGTAGCACTGCCTTCCTGGAGTAATTGATGCTTGGAGGTGCCTATTCCACATAAACCAGGGCACAGTGTTATTGTACACAGCAATCTGACTGCTTGCAGACAGGAAGACGCGCTCCACTCAGATCAATAGACATGTCAACAGTAAGCAGCTTAATCTAATTCGGCCTATCTCATCTCGGAGCAAGCAGTTCCCAATTTTGCTGCTAGGTCCCTCTGGCAGGAAAAGTTTTGTGTTAAGGAGTTTACCGACATGCTTATCCTCCGGGCCTCCGAATGTTTATTCAGCAGAAAATCAACTCTAAACAGCTCAAAAGAAATGCAGAAGCATTAATGCGAGTCAGTGGATTCCACATTCCCACATGGTAAAGTAACGCTGCTAATTAATAAGTAGGATGCAAAGTGATTCGTAAACGTTCCAGGTTGGCTTAATCCCAAACCATGGACGGCACCGCTATGAAGATGTGCTATGGGACAACCTGTCAAAGGGACCACTTCTGTGGACCACACAGGAACAGAACAAACGCCACACAAGGCTTTCATGCTGGAATACTTCTGGGCCATCATCAGTCTCCGTTAGACTATAAACCCTACTGCCCCTCCCCCAAACACTGTCACTCACTAACACTCACTTATTGTATGGTTTTATACCAATGCTTAGCTGATACTTCCCTTAGGTCTTCTCCTTCAGAAATACACTTTCATAATAGAGGCTGAAAAGTATATCTAAAGGTCTCCTAAAATGCCAGACAAGAAGTTCATGGTAGATACCATTTCTGAAGACGTTTGGCCTCCAAAATTCAAATAAAATGACAAGTGAGGTCAATGTTTTAGCATTAATAGATTCCGGAGTTTTTGCTCCAGTTGGGAAGATGCACATTAGGGCAAATAGTGACCTGAAAGTTACAACTGAAAAGGTGCAAGTGAAGCACAACTGATTACCTACTGATGTTCACCAGAAGCCATTCTTAACACCGTCCAACTCTGCAGGTTTCCACAGAGTTATTAATTAACCCGAGGGAATCTGGCTGATTGCCTTTGTGATCATATTGCCAAACTGAACAATGTGTGATGCCTATGGAGTGCGGTGTGGTTTGCTTCACAATGTTTAGCTTTCCAGGGAGAAGGGAAAAAAGTAACCTTCTAATCTAACATTCACACTGGGAGCCAAGTCCTCCAAAGGTATTCCATAGTATTCAATCCCTCTAATGGCTTTAAGTGGAATTACAGGTAAAACCGTTTAGAAAGTGGCCAAAATCTATTCTTTTAATCAATGACCAACACGCCAAAGATTATGTACTCAGACCGTGGAGAGTATGTGGCACTCCTGGATTAGACTTTAATATCCTTGGGTCATTATGGAGGAGAAGGTCAAGTGGACAAGGCTAGAGAAATCCCACCTAGATTCACCCAAGATAAAGTTTCATTTTAGGACTCTGTGTCCTAATTCACATTTTCCTTTTCAAACAAAAATGTTTCATTGCAGAGGAAGGATCACTTATTTCATTTCGAGGGGACTATTCCATCATCTAAAATGCTTTCAGGTTCAAGGCCAAGTTGTATATACTTAAAGAGTCTGTTTACGTCTGTCGTGTGTAACAGCATAAAGAAAAATAAATCTGAGTGTAAGATAACCCTTTGCACATGGAAGACATTTGTCACAGATACGGCACCAAAGAAACTAACAAACTTTCTAGTTTGCCAGTAATTGTGCAGAGGCCTCCTTCAGACGATTTTAAAGACCCAAATAGCTCGGGCGTTAATTGCTAACCAAGGTAAACGTACTTGATTGCTGTGAATACCGACATTTGCAAGTGATTAGCCGGGGTATTTTACATAGCCGTAGGTGAACAAAGAAACCGCATTATTCACAGCATAAAGATATCGCATACCTTACCTCTGCGTAGCCAAACAGGGTTTCATTAAATCTGTAGAGGTTAACCGCATAAATGTAATGCAATGGAACGTGGCTAATTATGTTAACTGTTACTTGGTTTTAGAAAAAATATTCATTCTCGCTTCTGACTCCTTTTCTGAGGAATGTATTTGGCCAATAACACAACTGGGAGACGTATATAATAATACAGTTTAAATCATATAATATATATCCCAGATCGAGTAGAAAAGAATTACTATTTTCGATCATTTCAAGATTTCAACCTTTCATAGCTATCTTTTCTGGTCACAGAAAATGCTGGACCCCCAGCAAGATGTGTTGTGGGGTGTCATCTTCACTATAGCTATATAATATATCAAAATGCATTCATAAATCGATGTGGACACTGGCAAAAATGGCAGTACCGTGTACTATAATAAATTTAAGTAATATTAAAAGCTAAAGTAAATACAATTATGATGGATTTATTGGCCATGTCATCCAGGTCGGGTGCAGTTTTCTGGCAGTTAGAAGCTTTCACTTAATCTGGGTTATCAGACTTAATCCTCTAACGTAAATCGCTGCTCATCATGATTTGTTATGCCGCGAGCCCAGAGATCGTCCGCACGGAGTTTCAGCCGAAAGTTCTAGAGTCAGAATTTGGGAGAGTACGGACACGGCCACTTACGAGAGCTTAGCGATCTGTTCGCTTTCATCTGTATTAAGAGGCTTAATTTTTTCAGGTTGACAGGCAGTGCGTGGAGAAGATCAGATGTTTATTCCTTAATGTGACAAGGCCCAGGGATCAAAACACGGCCCTGACAGCACGGGGACCGGAACCTGAGTGATTTATCTTACTTGTCCCATGGAACAGAGCACTGAACGGCCATTGGCAAAAGACTAACGAGATTACCTGTTTTAGAGAAAACATTAACTTGCATCCCAGTTGATGAGACGCCCAACGAGGGATATTTTTGTGATGGGGTTTGATTAACTTTTTAGGACACTCAGGAACTACTGATAGACTGTATTTAAAATTGCATTATTCTAATATTGCTGTTTCTATTATTATAGAACTCCTAGAAATGTGGGACATCAGAAAGGGAAAGAGGTATGGCGGGTGGTGGACGAGTCAGGTAGAGCCGCACTACTCCTTCAGGGTCACATTACCCCGATCCGTACTCTGTATGGAGGACATATTTGCTGGACACACATTTTTACAGTTCAAGATATCTTAGAAAGGGTTAACAAACAAACCATTCTATGACATTTTCTTCCATTCATACTGTACAGTCTGCCTACCAGAGAACTTAACGGGTTAAAAGTATCTAGACGGAAACATGGCGAATATGAGGTTTTTAGTGAAAGCAGGGCCGCGTGTGTGGATCGGAGCGCGCGCCGCGCAGACTGAAGGCATTTAGCGACCTATTCTTGTCATTATCACAGTGTCAGGAGTATACACTTAAAGGTTCAGATGCCAAATCTGAAACGCTTGATGGCTGGAAGATGTCTCATTATGTTGATTGATTTAAAGAAAATCAGCATATTTACATCCTTAAAAACAAAGCCTCTGATTTGGGTTATTTCTATTAAGCGATGAATAAATGAGCTCTTACATATGCAAAGTATCAGACACTTTCTAAAGCCACGTTATGATCTTTTTTACTACCAAAGCAAGGCATCTACATTATTCATAAACGAGGCAGATTAGGAAGCGGGAATAACGCTATTTACATTTGTTGGCACGTCTGGGAGGAGAACACACAGCGCCTCGCCAAGTTACGGTGAGAAGCCGCGCTGCCGCCTGTCTGACCCAAATGGACCCCATCCTCTCACCCATCGAATTCTGCGTTCCACTGCATCAAACCCCACTCTACACCCAAAAACCCCGCGCCCCCTCCGCAGTCATTTTCTGTTTTGCCGATAACACTATTTTGCATTAATCTTGCTTTAAACACAGAGACAGACGTCAAACACAATGACTGTTTTGCTTTGAGGAGCTACAAGTGTGTCGCTCTAAAGATAAAACAGCGCGCAACAGACGCTCCCTCTCTGGTTGCATGATGGCAGCACACAGGCACAGGTGGTATTGGTACCCGTGGCACAGCTGGCAGAGTTTAACAATATAGACCAATAAAAATAACACAAACGCCATCCCAAAAAGTGCCTTTAAACCTTTGAAAATGCGAGAGGAGAGGCCGCTGCCGGCTCCCCAAAGGCTTCGGCAAACCAAGGGCTGGCGTTATCGTGGCTCACCAATCAACTGGCATAACTGGGAATTCCGATACACAGATCTGATGAGCCGGATACCAGGCTGGTGTGCCTAACCTCTAGGGAGGGGCAATTGGCCATGCCCATATGTCACCATAACTCCACCCACTACCATCTCTTTCATGGTGGTTTGGGGCTAGGCCCGCCTCTGTGTCCCGTTGTGCTGTAGAGGGGAAACAGCCATGGGAAGCTGCCAGGTGCATGAATTAACCGGATCATTCATGGACTCCCCCCCTCCACATAGCCTAAAACAGCGGCATCCCCCAATGTTACCAAAAATTAAAATTCCTCACAACTAAAATTCTGATTTTTTTTCAGCTAAAAAAAATAAAACTGATTTGATTTATTGAATGAAACAACTTACAACACTACTGCTGAAGAGTTGAATAGGAAACAGTGACACTAATGTAACCGAATGAAACACGCACAGCTGTATATTAAAGAGCAGGTTTGGTGAATAAATTCCAAAATGAAACAAAGTTTACTTTCTAATGTTTTCAGCTGAGAACATCCAATATTCACACATCGTAATATCTTCAATTCTCCGTCATGAAACCCATTTAAATCTTGGGACGGGGCGGAATAAGATTAATAAAAAAGGCGTTATCCTCCATTCTTAGCCCGCAGGAATAAAGGGACATCTAAATGAGGATTCATTACGAGGCCGCTGATAGACGGATGGCCCTTTACACAACTCCGAACTTCCTATCGGCAGCCGCGGTCTCAGCATCTGCGTGAAGTCACGGTGGGATTCTGCACAATGCATGCGCGGCGTCCCAGCACCTGTCGGAAGCGTGCGGTTCATTTTTCTTGCTCCACAGCATGTCAGATGGGATTTACACGGAATTACTTCATATTTAGTACGGCTTTCCATACGTAATGTGATGCTTTCCGACAAGCAGGAGAATTAGTGCCTACGACTTACCGCCAGGAGCCTTCAGTACAGCGGGCCCACATTTATTTGGAAGCTGAAGTAGCCGGTATGGTAAATAGGAGGAATACATACTACAGAATAAGGAAGTAGATGGAAAAAAGCAATAGAAGTTTAACTTTACCGACAGGGTAGTGGATGGGTGGAATTGCCTCCCAGCAAGTAAGGTAAAGGTTGACAGGATCTTAAGCAGGAGATGCACATAAGGACATGTTGTTTAGGAAGTAAGGTTTTACAGCAGACTAGATGGGCAGTTCTCCCACAAGTCCTCTCTCACTGGCCCCCCGTGGTGTGCTAGCCTGAAGCCCAAGATTTCTGATGAGGGATTGTAAGCTTGCAAGCCAAGCCTCTCCACCTAATGTAACGGTTTGTCTTTGTCAATTCCCATCTCGTCAGACCCCTTGAATATATGTATTGTATTAAGCGCTGCGTATAAAATATAATAATAATAATGAGGGCCCTGCCATTTTTAGTAATCCACCTGTGCTCAAGCACATGGGCTGTTCTCGGAGCAGAGGAAAGGCAAACAAGGAGCTAGAATATTTGGGGTGTTATTACGAGCTGAGCTGCACAGCAGAACCGGATATCATTTGTTCCATCACTTTTTCATGAATTTACATTTTTCAGTTATATGTAACTAAGAGCAAAAACTGCAGAGAAACGAAGGGAAACGGCTAAAAACCAGCTGCAGTTCCTAAAGTCAAGCATGTCCTTCGGGTTAAGAAGATCTGAATAGATGCAAGTGCCTTGTAATAAACATAGTTACGATAGATTAAGTGGGAATAACACTCATTAGATTAATAAAGCGAGTGTCGCGCAGGCTGTAAATGTCAGAGTAACCTCGTCCGCGAGCCGTCGGTGTAACCGTATCCAGAAAACGCCACCCCATTCTAATACTAACGAAAGATCAAAGCCGGGCTTCCGGAAACTCTCCGGCTTTCTTCTAACAAACGCTTCTGGGGACAAAGGAAATCGTTTGACAAGACATTGTTCGAGTATTGGGGGGGGAGTTATCTATCCGGACCCGCGACATTCAACAAGGGAAATATCTACTAAACAACACAACGCGATCCTGAAAGCGAATAGAACCCTTTATCATAAGATTACTTGAGATGGGAGAAAAAGGGTTAAAAGAAAAAATATCAGAATCTTTATTATGAGTTTTTAGGGTCAGGGAGCGGCAGAGGAATCTGGGGGTCCTCGAATCCTGCCGACCCCTTCAGCCATGAGGAATGCTGCCCCCCTGCAACGGGCATACACTGGAACGCAGAGAACCCAACCTTATAACGTGCAATTACCAGGCTCTGCATTTTTCCTCCCCATTCGGTTATCTAGCCCATAATGATAAAATACCAATTCAGCAGGAAAAACCTCTAACACATAAATCGTCGACCTCTGTCCCATAAAGCTTGCAATCTAAATCGGACTAGTGTAACGTCTGGAAGCAGGCACACGGCTAAACCTGTTTAAAGGGAGACTGTACTTTTTTAGCGGCCGACGTACGAAACAATTCAAACAAATGTCAGGGGCTGCTGGTATTTCCGCGATGTGCCGCGCTGACAGGTACATGACGGGTGTAAAATGTCAACAGTGAGATTGCTGGGCCCAGGTTATAACATGCGCGGTGCGCTTCAAGGCCTGGAAACGGCTCCGACGTGGCAATTAGACTATTTAAACAGAAGGCAATGCCGACAGCATGATGGCCTTAATGGAAACGTCTGCCCTGATTTCAAGGAGGGTACTGAGGCAGTGGGATACCTTTTAACTCTCTCGCTGCCAGAGCTGTGTGCATCACGTTGTTAGAATATTCTATGTTATAATGGAAGCCGCGCGTGGGGTCATTACGTTCGTACCACAGCGGATCCATCTAGCGGTTATTCAAGGACCCGTACAAAATTCATTTGAAATTCTGCCACCTACAGCAATAAATTCAGCGAGGGGAAACCGTAGGACACAATACAGAGAGCACAGTAATTACAGCCAACGGCTGCTGGGCACAAGAATTCCGGTGGGCAGCAGCTTTACAAATCTCCATCGCTATGTTAAAAGCAAACCTTCACAATGTCAACACAGGACATATTCTGAGCAGTTCTGTAACCTATTAAAACTTCATTTAGATGGGTATATACAAAATAAAGATTTCCAGGGGGGGGGGCAAATACCTAGAAAAAGAAAATAAAAAAGTCCATTTCCATTCCCAGATAGCAGCGGCACAGATAACTCTTCCTAACGCGAGATAACGGTGACGACCAGCAGAAGAAAATATCCACATCTCCATCTAGATAATTAAATTTCCGCTTTGTCGGTGTTAATATGATTTTATAACACGGAGGGGCTTTCATCTCTGAAAGTCTCAATTTACATCACTGAACGAGGTGAATGAATGAAGACTTCACAAGTTCTCTCTAAGGATAATCTGCTAAACTATTCAAATGTTATCCCGTGGATGTTATTGAGCTACGTGGCTGTACAACTCGGTACATAAGGTATTTAATGCAGACATTCGCCCGCACATACATTCATTGTTTCAAACTGCAAGCGGAATTAGATCATTCACGACCGATTACATACCGACGCACACAGCGTTATTAAAAGGCTCCGACAAAGCGCTCCCTCCATGAAACCGCAGGGCAACAGGCTACACGCTGGAGAAGCACGCCAACCCTATTAGCATGTTTAATGCATGTTGTAGTCTATTCTGCGAAGGCCCCGGTGCATTTTGCGGCCTGCAAACAGGTGTGGCACTGATAAGCATGCAGTAATACGCAGAGCGGACTCCAACATACTTTTTAAAAAAAGAAATTAGAAAAATAAAATTTTGGGAATTACTTCTCCTTTACAGAAAGTTAATTGCCATTAAATATTAATAAAATATAAAAAATGTGTAAATTAAAGCCCTACAGCACAGACCTGACCTGACACTGACATGTATCATGTGACACCACCCTGCGTTCACGCCGAGCCCCCGCTACCCTAAAAAACTCGCTTACAAGCTCCAAGATGAACAATGCTTTATCTATTTTGTGTTTTTTTGGGGGGTTTAGTAAATTACCACTATTTCAGCATTTTATTAACTATTCTTTAGGGCCCGCAGAAGATTACGTGACGGCGGGAACTCCTGTTTATTCCAGAGGAACGATTCACGGAGCTCTCGGAGAGCTCACTCACACGTTATACTCTGATGCTGTTGGCCTCACTTGTAACAGTTAACTTTCTACTTTGGCCAAACGGATACATTTTCCCCTCATTTTTCTTTTTAGAAATAGCACTATCCAAATTGAGATTGAACGGCCCACGTTTTATTGCCTCATAGCTGGAAGTACGCGGTAATCCAGAAGCATTACTACTTTGATAAAACCACATAAAGGAAATGCAGGTTCTCCGAGCTCGAGGGCCGCACTAATGGAGAAAGGGGTATTAATCTCCATCCAACGTCAGGTTACTGGAAATGGCGTGTTTCGGAGATTTAGATGAAAAGAAAAGTATACAATGTGATCAGTATACAAACAGGGAGCCCGGGAGCAGATATTGGTCCGGACGTAAAATGAATTGTGTCCCAAGGGACAGTATTCTGGAGACCCTCGTCCAAAAACAAGCACTACAGAGGGCAGAATCGGACATGTTTCTGCCGATATAGTAGTTTATAGGGAAGTTTAGTACATGAGGCCAAGAGGGTGGTAGAGAAGTGGGAGAGCCTCCCATGCGAAGTGGTAGATAAATTCCACCAAACAGGAAGGACAGGTCTCCATACGCCATCTCTAGAGGACACCATGATGGAAACCACGAGGAGAGGGAAAAAAAAAAAGGAGTCTTGGAAATCCTGGAAGCGGATAACATTTTGGGTCCAATCTATATCAAGTCAAGCGAGGATTATGATGGGCTTTGCACTGAAATCATGTGAACACGCGTGTAGAGTCTATTCCGACATGGTCGACAGGGAGGGGGTAAGAAGATGTGGCCGAGGCTAATCTAAGTCTTCCAAACCTCTCAGAAACACCCGTTGAACAGCATCGCAAAATAATTCCAACATACCTGCCAATTTCCTAAAGGAACTGACAGAAAGACAGCAGGATCTCTTTAAAAATGAATGAGGCCAGCGCTGGAGATATTTCTTTAAATAACCAGTGCGCTGAAAATGAATATTTATGGCGCGCGTAGGAGACGCGAGCTCTCAGTCGCCTCCTCGCTCCGTGCCGGATTATTATACGGCTTTATTTAATGCACTCCGAGATCCGCGTGCAGCGAGACAGGGGATCAATTCTCAGTTCCAGAACTACGTTACAACAAATAGAACGCGGACCGCTCGCTTCTAACCCATGGAGGACAAAATTAACAAAAAAAAAGGGTAGATTTGGGATCTCAATGAATAAAACCAGATCACCTGCTTTCAACCACTAGCTTCTGAGATACCGTGTGAAAGAGGAGTCTTTCACTAAACCAGAACTTTATGAGATGCGGTTCTGTTATATGCCATTTTGTGCCACGTTCCATAACATTCAACAATCTGACTTCGAGGTACTGGCTGTGGATCCAGAAGCAGGCGTCCGGGTCAGGCTGGGGTCCGTGACATCACACGTTCACAGGGTGCGGGGGTCTAAACTCTCAAGAGCCACCCAACTAACAATGCGTTCGGCCAAAAGCTTCTAGTATCTTCCCCGGAAACGACAGTTTTCACTGCCTGGGACCTGGTTCCACCCCCAGAAACACATCTCGTTGCCTAGCAACGGAACCAACGCGGGATTAGTATTATTGCCATAGTAGAAACCAACGGCGGATTTTCTGGGGCTTTCTAAAAATAGTAACGCTGCTTTACATTTAATTGTGTCTGAAGTAAGAAGAAACTTTTAGGGCTTTCTTCTGCTCAAACCGAGAGAGGTTTTAACTCATCCACAGTAAGGGTTTGGGGATGGTCCGCCCTACGTCCTGACTCCTCATCATACTGCCTTGTGGTAAACGATAGAATGACTCGGTCTTAATCACCCAGACACTCCGACTAATGAAAGTCTATGGAGCAACAGACTTCATTAGAATTGCCATAAAGAATCGGCTCACTGTGGCACTTGAGCAGGGAAAGCTTCCCAAAACGGGACTGACAACAATGGCGGATAAAGGGAGTTTATTGGAACAAAAAGGTGATAAAACCAAGATTTTGTCAATGTAGACTTCTATCCTTCTCAGCAACCCAAAGACTCGTGTGCTTCCCAGTAGGCATCGTACTTTGCTGCACATGGGATATCCATAAGCAATAAAGGAAGATATGTTGTTACAGTGCCATGTGTGTGTCTTAGCGGTGACGTGTTGATCATGCATGTGTTTCCAGGGGAATTCATTGAGATACAATGTTTCTACGCCGTCCGGTATATTCTTCCGGATCATCCAAAACCCTGGGACTGGATATTCTGTACGTTCTCACGCAGAGATCTGTTTACCCGCCGGTAGAAACGCTCGCACTGCACTGTAATAAAACTTTTGGCCTCACCATGTTGTGAACATTTTAACCGTGTTCAATCACCCCGCTAAGTGCTGTGAATACGATATGCTAAACAGCTTACGGGGACAATCAGTGCACTGGGAAGAAAACGCACGCACATATAACTGGTCATCTAACGTCAATAAGCTGTCCGGGCGCTCAGCGAGGTGGAATCGAGTAAAAGGCAAATGTACCATTTCAGACGTATTCGCTGGAAACCGAGACAGGAAAATGGCAGAAAACACATTTTCTAAGAACTGTCCTTCAGCTTGAATGACTTTAGTCTGTTTATCAGCCGCAAACGCGCAGGACGGCCATAGCCAGAGAGGAATGTGAAATGAAGCGGCGCGCTCTCGGCTCTCGCTGAGACGCTTAGAAAGATCAAGCTTCCGACAAACGCATTCTGCATATTCACAAAGATTGAGCAAGACAATGAGTGTATATATATATATATATATATATAGGGAATGGGATGACAAAATCATGGGGCGCAATAGATATCCTCCAAAAACAGAAAGCTCAGGTTCTTGCAGCCAACTGAGAGACCTTAAAGGTTTCCCCTTCAAGCAAATACAGTGAAGGATATTAAGCACGCCTGGGATCGGCATATGACTATCCGGAACCTCAGCCGAGACTAAAGACTCGCTCCGTACAGAGGCTGCCAGCATTTTCATGCCAGAAAAGAGGTGACTCGATGAGGGGAAATAATCATGCGGGTCCCGGGACCGGAACGTTAAGCCGGATCTGCCCATGGTGCACACTAGACGGGTTCCTAATACATACAGGTTTAGCCATGGCTTCCTTTAATCTGTAGTCACCATTACATTGGATTATTCTGTGATTCTAGCACAGCTGCTTCAGAACAGATTCAAAATATAAAGAAATTCTCCCATCTTCACTATGACGATGGCTGGAAATTCATTTTATACACAGTTACATAGAAACGTAGAACCGGATGGTAGATGAGACCCATTCAGCCCGTCCAGTCTGTCCTCCTGATGCAAAGACTCGGACCTTAACCAGTCCCTAACCATATGTCTATCTCATGTTTGTTTAAATTCCCTCACCCCTAACCACTTCTGCTGGGTGGCTGTTCCATTTATATACCGCCCTCCCAGTAAGTCAAAACTTCTTTACATTACATGTAAACCGCTGACCCTCTTGCCCCTAACACAACATTAAAGAAGACATGGATCTGGAACTATTAAGCGCACCGCCTTTCTAACACTCACCCATAAGATATAGAACTAAAGGCCACCGACCTTTCACCTTCCGAGAGCACCTAGCGAGAACGTGACATCATATCGTGGGATTCAAGAAACACGTAAGAAAACAAACTCTCTGGAAAAGCCACGAGAACTCTGTGAAACGTTCATAAACAGCACTGCACGGGGAAGGATTTCCATAACGCGCAATCTAATGACTGCTTAGAAATGATAAAAACCCCATCAACGCCGGAATGTATTCAGGAAATTTCTCCGGCGTGAATTGAAAGGTAAGGATACTCCTTGATGCCGCGCGTCAAAGTCAAGCGGCGGAGCGGAAATCTGAAATCACCATGAAAAATATTTATTTTATGTTAATTCCGTGAGAGTACAAGCAGCGGCTCAGCAAAACTGCCAACGAGCGCCGTATATAAACTGCAGATTATCATTTCGCAAGATGGTTATTAAGGGATTTTTGCCATTTCTGAAGACTAACTGAAAGATTAAGGGTAAAAAAAACAAAAGGTAAATGAAGACAGCTGCAACAGCCATTTATTTTTAAATTGTCGTCTTGGCGTGTGCATAAAATGAGTAGGGCAGGGGGTGTCCAACCTGCGGCCCTCCAGCTGCTGCAGAACTACGTCTCCCATAATGTTCTGTCAGCTAAGTGGCTGGCTGAGGAGTATGGGAGATGTAGTCCTGCGGCAGCTGGAGGGCCGCAGGTTGGACACCCCGTGAGTTGGGGGTAACAAAGCACGTGCCTTCCATCAATGAGAGCCTTGTGGGGCTACGTGGAGTTAGTGGCAGCCACGACCTTCTAGAATTATCTCATTACAAAGGAAGAGAAATGCTAGAACAAGAGGAAAGATTTGTTTTACCGAAAGGGTAGTAGAAAAGTTGAACAGCCTCTCAGCAGATGTGGTAGGAGTTAATATAGTGAGTGAAGTCAAACAAGCATGGAATAGGCATATGGCTCCTGAAATTAAGACGAGACCAAAGACCGATTAAGGTCGGGGTTTTAACAAAAGGAAAAAAGTACATGGACCAAATGGTTCTTATCTGCCGTCACATTCTATGTTTCCATTATCTCTACACCTACTGTTAACCCTTTGTCACAGGGGCACCATTAAAAATCACACCCAATAGCAACTGGAGTCCAGTTCTGCAGCGTTACAGTGGACAGCCAGGGGTTAAAATGAATTGGGAATTACCGGGAAAGCAGCGATGAGGAGCAGGGAGACGGGTTACGAGATCATTACATTGGTGGATTTGACCTTATTTCTCCTGTGTATGTGAGTGTGCTTAGAAAGTACGTGCAGAAAGTTTATCGCGGCAGACTTCATGCCGCACTCAGAGTCCGTAACTTCTTAAAAGATCTAAAAGTGAGCCACAGTGCGGCTTACAATTAGCTTCACAGACAGATTTATCTTTCATTCCGTGAGCCATTATCTAGGTAGACTTCTCACGGGGGAATACAAGCAAAAATTCCACTTTAAATGAAATACTCCTTGACTGCTATTATTTCGCTAACATAAATGATTAGTGTCCTCGGAAAGATGAGCTGATTAATAATGGATTGCCGGAATCTCGCCTGCGCTCTCTCCAACAGAGACTTTAGACATTAGACTGAGCGCTTCTCTGCCCAATAATTCCAAAATCCCCATTCTCCCTAAAATCGGCGTTGGCGCGGAGTCGCAGGGACATTCTGGGAACTACAGAGAAACCTTAAGCGTGAAAAATATCCCAAATAAATCCCTGAGGGTAATTAGGACCCTGCTTTCTCTAAGGTGGGCTTACATGTCCTGTTTTTTTCTCCAGCCAGAAATGTTGAGCTGGCCCGGTATAGTGCATCATTTACTGGGACAGAAGTCTTTAAAGAAGTCTCACTGCTTAAACACCACATTATACAGGGCCAGCCAAGCGCTTCTTGCAGCAGCTCACTGGGGTTAGACCTTAATAACGAATGGTGAAGGCAACTCTCCCTTTAGTGAATAGGTCAACTTAGCAATAGTCCAGGTTGCTTGTGGTTAATTCCCTGAATCTTCATTCTCTCACTCTGCCTGCGAACATTCACTACACACAGTGAACTTCTATCCTTTCTGCCGCTGGCAGATTCAGAGATCATAGAGGAAGACCACTAACCAAAGACACACTATATTTTATTTACAGCATTTATTTGTTCCAGCTGGTTTATTTCTTACGTAACCTGCACAGAGGGCTTGGTGAAATATTTTTAGTATATCATGATATGCGCCATTTCTGCCATTCCTATACTAAAGAATTCTGCGGCTGAAACGACCAAGGTGTACATACAATGAAGCAACAAGGACATCAACACAGTAACAAAGTAGCCAAAGGGGTCCGCAGAGAAGTGCTGGGAGGGCTACACCGATGCAAATCGAGACAAAAGCCACCGGGTATACGGGGTATTAGCTATACATTCGCCTCCAAGTCATAAGGCTTAGATCCACGAGGCATTGAATGTCTTAGAGATGTCTTTGGTAGAAAAGAACACAATGCGGTACGGGGGGAAAAGAAATGTTTCATTACATCTGCGCCATAATGAACGAGACCCCAGGAGGTGGTCTGAAAAATCAGCAGGTTGTGATGAAATATTAAAGCGAGTGATTATTGATGAAAAATGAATTAGCCTTTTTGATTTCTGCAACCTTTAAATCATATCCACAGCTCGGCAGCTAATTAGAAGAACTTGCGCGCATTCTGCGGCGTCGTGGCAGGCGCTCCAAGATCTCGGTAACAAAGGCTTTCTAAGGTCATATTTCCATATGGAAAAACGGCGGAAGCTAAAATGTTTTGCATATTATCGGCTATGAATACTACGGGGCGTAATATTAGTCTAAGTTCTAAACATGGCTGGTATTTGTTTATTCCGCTGACCACGCAAGATGCAACCCGGGTCGTTGGGATGAGAAGCAACCAAAAAGATGAAATGTGCAAATGGATGGGGCCAAAGCCTCAGTTTGCCTTAATCCTCATTATAATAACCAGGATGGAGGACAAAAGGAGATCACACACTTGCGGCTTCTCATACATGGAAAAAGTCTGGTGTTTACCACAGGTTGGCAGGGTACCCGATATATTTAAGGTGTTGCTGCATTTGGCCTGATCAAGGGCAGGGCAAAGGTGATGGGACGCTTCTTGTTCTCCATAGTCTTCTTTGTGGTGGGCCCTGGCCACAACTGGTGCTTTTGTACACAGGTGTAATCCCTGCTTGAATATAGTTGACTATAGTTGAATATCTTCACCTCCATGGTTCATTCATTCATAGGGTTGATTATTGGAAACACATTCATCCGCGTTAGTGAATCACTAAAATCTCTGCTCAAGAGAAATTAGAATCAGCTTCTCCGTTTCGTGAAGGCATCTGCTAGATCTTGGATAATAACAAAGCTGGGACTTCCTAACGGTGAAATCGCTCGAGGGCGACGCGCATGATTTTGGGATAACGGGAGAGCGGAGAGGATCTGCTCCGATGGGTGAATACAGTGCTGATTCTCCAGCATTAAAAGCGTAACATTCCATTCAGACATAATAAGGACATTAGTGGAGGGCTTTGTTTCCTACAAGAGAACATTTAATGGATTGTGTTATATATCCCAAAGCTACAACGTTCACATGGATGTTCTGGGACACCTGGAACGCTTTAGGCAGCAGTCTGGATTTCATTATCCTCTTGTATGCCACTTTCTGATTGGCTTAGCCATTAAAAGTAATTGAGGGAAGGAAATAAGCGGTTCATTAAACTTTCCTCTAGCCTTATCTTTGCTGCTTGGAGCACGTTACAAGAGATACGTTCATCCTGCTGTAACGGACATCCAGGAAATTAAACATTTCTGTCTATAGTACAGCCAACATATGAAATAAAAAACTCTACGCCAGGAAGTTTACAAAACAGAGTTATTTTCTTTATACAATAAATAAGGACCCAAAGATGACACAACAGGTGTTATTTCTCCCCACCATTCAATATAGCAAAGCATAGGGTTTAGAGCACCTAACCCCCAACATGGTGCCGTTTGGGTAGAACGATGCGTTCATTCATAGCCCGGGGTTACTCTCTCCCATTAATCAGACAATTCATGTAGGAAGTATCAGGTCTGCGTGGCTTATGGTAAACGCGATGGGTGAGAGCGCCAACAATCTTGGATATGGTCAGTGGCAAATAAATATTTAATACTGAGAAAAAATATAAATACATAAGAATGTGAATTTGAAGCAATTTATTGATTTCAGGTTTGCATTAGAGCATAAAGTTATTTGCCAAACAGGCTTCCTCAGAGGCTAATGATGGAAAACAAAACTAAAACCGTCTGGGTAAAGAGACCTCAAGGTCTTTGTCAATTATTTTTATTCAAGCGACGGACAGAGTCTCCTCCTTTGCAACCCTGAAAACCCCCTGTATTGAACGGAAGAAATACAACCTCCAAAACGTGAGATTATTACCCAGACCGGTCATTAACCATGGAAGCCTATTTGGCGAAACGCGTCGGATTCTTTTGCAAACTTGAAATCAATTGTTACAAATACACATTCTTATGTATCATTTGTTCACCTATTTAATATCCTGTATTGTATATTTTTAGCAGTATTAACTATTTATTCTGGTGTTAGAAGCTTCTTTCCCCACTTTTCTAATGGTGCGCAGTTATAGCAAATTCCTTCTACACGTCTTGCGGGCAGTGGTTTGGATCCGTGGGATTCACAGCGCATTTTGTAGGAGGATTGTATTTCGGGGGGGAAAAAAGCAAGTGGAAATTTAAATTATAAAAATGAAACAATAAAAGTGTCAGGAGAGAACGGAATACGGTATCCATCACTTCTGTATGTTTGCAGACAACCTCAAAAGCCGAAGGGAGGCTGCAATAAAGACAGAAAATAAAACAAAAGACAAAAGTTGACTCCAGCATCACCAAGCTGCCATGTGCTCTTCTTCTTTCTTGAGACAATATCTTTTTTTGGTTTTGTTTCCCTTGACACGACCGGACAGCAAAAAAGGCTGGTTTCAAAATAGACATTTTTAAATGCCAGAATCACAAAAAACACGTGATTCGGGCATTGATGCACCCATTAGAGCGTCTGCCAGAAGCTAGGGGTGGGTAGCCGACTATTTGCTGCTTGATGGAGTTTGGAATGAAATGATTCTTTCAGGACAATAGTCCGAGGACGGCAGGAACGTGAATGCAGGAAGGAGAGAGAGCTGGTTTCACACCCGCGCTTCTAAAGCCAGAATCCATGGCTGCGGATGCACAGCCCTATTAGTGTTTAGATGGAAAAGCTTATGGACCAGCGGATTCTGTTTTCTTATTTACAATGCAGAAAAAAAGGTAACTATGATACGCTGGGCGTGTTGTGTTGGCATGTAATAAACATGAGGAGACACGTTTACAGAAGTCATGGATACGTGTCGGAAGCTTAGCCTAGAAAATGCTTTTCAAGAAGCAGCTAAGTTCCCGCAGCGAGGTCTTTTACCGCAGGTCTGCTCACATCCCCGAACCTCGGCAATAACGCACGCCGAGAGTATATACACAAGAGCAAGCGCGCATGATCATCATAACATGTTTACAGACTCACATAAATAACATACCTGTATAAGAAACCGATCCTACATGTATAACAATGGGGCAGACAACTCCCTATGGAGGCTTAAATTAAATTTGGTACCTTTTATTGGGGAAAACACTCTTCTTCTGGTGGAATCAACGTCCCCTCTTTTTCTACGTTACCCAATAAAGAGCATCAACTTCAACTAAAGGTCCCCCCCCCCCCATTAGGTCCGGGGAACGTTCTTAACAGGAAGACTTCCCCGGTAGGCCAGTTCTGGAATTAATCTCATGTTCTTTGATAAAATTACATATTCTAGGCAATTTCCCAGTTTTAATAAATTAGTTGAAATAAGGTGATATAGGGCAGCCATTTTTTTTTTTTAATACAAAGACACAATCGTTGGCCTGGGGAAAAAAAATCCACAATCTGTGCCTCAACGGGAGGGAATAGAGGAATTAAATATTAGAAAATGATAACAATGTCAGATAATCTCCCAGAACAGGACATTTATTACTCCTGTCAAATCAATAAAAATAAGCTTAAGACAAAATTGCTTTGTCCTCCTTGGCAATCGCATGTGATTGTAATCTCGAAGAACACTTTAGTGGGAATTTAAAGGTTTGTGCGAACTGAGTGGGAGTATTTACAGCGAGGGCTTTTATATTTTTACCTATTTTCATTTATATAAATATATATATATTGTTAGAAACTTGAAAATGAAATGCTGCTGCTTCTTTGCCTTAATCCAACCTTAATCCAAGGGAATCGAAAATACAATTAAATCATAGAAGGAAAAATATTAAAAAAAAAATAAAAAAAAAAAATTGATTTGCCCCAGACAAGCAACACAATTTCTTGGAGGAAAACTTTAAAGTACCAAAACAAACCAAAAAAATAAAACCTAATGCAAACCAATACAGCATTTACAGGAGTCCAGCAAACAGAAAGCTCTGCGATCCAGCTGTAGGTTTACCTGCCCCAAAAGAGTGCCGAGTACATGGCTGGTTGTGCAATGATACATATGGGAGATATGGCAAACTGGACATAACCGGTAACAGTGGGATAACCGACGAAAGATACAGCTGCAGAAAAGAAACATATGGTGGCCATCAACTTCCAACTCTTTGGGGATATATATATATATATACATATATATACATATATATACATATATATATACATATATATATATATATATATACACACACATACATATATACCTACAATGTACCTCGCCAAGAGCAGTGAAACTACTTTACTATTAAATGGTTCCCTTATATAACCCCCCTGTTCTAGATTACATTGCCGCAGGCTCGCCTAGAACATCTTAAAACTTTAATGCTTTTGCCTGAAAGTGCCATTCCACCTACCTCTGCTGAATCTAAAACGCTTCTAACTAAATGCACCACTAGAAACACCATTCCTAACCTCTTTCCAGAATAATTCTTTTAATTACGTCGATTTTGTAGCTCATTTGGACGTTGTTGCGGGGAACGCTTAATTGCCATGTGACACAAACGCCAATAGAACCCTTTTTTTTTTTTTAAAGAAAATCTTTTTAAAGGCTATCGGGTTGTCTCTTAGACCAAAGAGTAAAATGACAGATCGGCGAGGACTTATTTGATTAAGATGCACTTAATGTTTTGTCTGCACCTTAAAATACGTAGGATGAGCCGGTAGCTTGGAGGCGTTTAAACAAAGAAAAAGGCGTATTTGGGATGGTTACACTCTTCGGAGGCACCCTTAAATTATCAGACTCCACTTAGGAGGAAGGCAGGCAGCACAGGAGCATCCAGATTCTATTAACGGAGAGATTCACAAAAGAAAAATGATAATCTACTTCCTCGCGTGAAGATAAAAAGGCAATAGCTGCAAATGAAATAGGTTTGGAGAGGAACAGTAATAAACATATAGCGGAGCTAACCATAGGAAGCTATAAACTACTGCTATTGTTTGGGGGAAGAAACGTCAAATTTCAGTCTAAGCCTTCCCAGACTCATCGTAAAGAAAAGCCTTTGAAAAGCTGCCCCTCGGGGTAACATTGTGCAAATCTCCAATTAAAGCTAGCCACGAGCGCGCGGAGCGAGCAGCGCCGTCCTGTGCCAATCTGTGTTTACCTATATGGATCCCCAGAGTTGTGTTGGATATTTGGCGTTGGCTGGTGAGGATGAGCCGGAGAAGACAGAGGCAACTATACTAATTAGGTCAAGAGAAAAAAAAAAAGCCAATTACATCTGAATACATCTCCTGAAAATCTCCGGGTAAAACATCCTTTTCCAGAACAAAATCATTAAGAGGCTTTTTTTAAACATACAGAAATTTTCTGTCTTTTACACAAACTGTAGGCATAAGACGGGCTAGAAAATAAGGGTCCATTATCCAGGAGTCACATCTGCCCTACGCTCGGTCTTTCAGTTTTGTGATTTCCACATACAAAGGATACAGATGGCATATAAGAGACCTTCGTCAGGTCGACAAACTGTTTCATTTCACCCACCACGGGCATTCTAATTTTAGGTTTTGTCAATGGAACGATTAAGGACATTTTATCCATCGAGCTTCCAAAGTGGTCACACAGACCAGCGACATTCATCTCCTTTCATGGAAGGTGATCAACACAAAAGGGGGCAAAAGCTGAAAAGTGGTCTTATCACCCCGGCAACCAATGGAATGATTCCGCGGATTTAAGTTGCCATTTTTCAAACTTTGCACCAGAATCACTTTTTGAAGATTACCTTCAAAAAGAGTTTTCAAGTACAGGAATTTATGTTGTCCACAGCAATGTCTTTGTTACAGAACAAGGACTGGAATCACGCATGTTTCTTTATGTTCTACACACGTGTAAACGTGCTTGGGAAGGAAGATTAGTCTAGAGAATGCATGTGGGGTTTACGCACTCAGAGCCACTGCTCACTGCGTTATCGCTGGTGGATCGCAGCCGTTTCTATACACCGCGTAGGTGATCAGGCCCTAAATTCACAAGGAGGGAGCCCTGTGCTTACCGGCTTCATGTGACTGTAAGCAGAACGCTCACGTGACAAACTAGCAATATTCACTCAATCAATACTTTATTTATAGACTTTAAAAATCAATAGGAAAATACACAAGTTACAAGTCATTACATAAGATTTAAGTAAACGTAATGGTGGTAAAGCAGGGGCCTTGAGACCACAGCAGCTACAGGAATTAAGGATTTATTCTGGTCGGTGCCTACCTGTCTTCAGGTGGAGGCTTTGGGTTTCTTGGTTTCTTCACTTGAGCATAGAGTGCTTCAATTTGCTTTCCATCTCTTGGGCTTTGGGGTCTGGAGTGCAAGCTCACGTTGCCACTATTTGCGATGCTGTCGTAGAGGCCAGTGCCTGCGTACGCCGGGTCGTCCAGCGAGTAATCCGGAATCTCCGCGTAGTCCTTTTCTCTCGCCTGCCTTTCCCTGAACTCCCGTGTTTTTGCTTGAATTCTGTAAAACAAAGGAAATAAAGCATGAAAATGATAAAATCATATTACTAAAAGGATAAATGTATACAAAACCCCAGGAAACAAACCTAATTAAAATACATATATTATAGATTATATTAGCTGACCAATATATAGTGTTATTTATCTCTGCATTGTAAAGCTTTGTTATTACATATACAATGCATAGATGAATAATACTATATATCAGTTAGCATATATATATATATATATATATACAGGTTATCCCATTTATTATATATATATATAGTATTCATCTATGCATTGTATATATCCTGTGATATAATGCAATAGCCTCATGCCAGTCCTCCACATATTGAGAGGGTGGTAAATGGAAGAGCCTCCCAGCAGAAGGGGTAAAGGCTAATACAGTAAAATACAGTAAGGGGATTTAAACACACATGGGACAGGCATTTGGCTCCTGAACCGAAGTACTGGTAAAGGTTACTGGACTGCTACACAGAAGCCACTGCATCATTTACCATATGATAGAACATTTACATTTCTGTGGCCAAAGCCACCAAGAAGAGCTTCATAGAACATCATTGACACCCCAGGCATGTTCCTCTGCTTTGAACTTTGGTGATTGATCAAAAAGACCCCAAAAGAAAGACCCCCCTCGTGTTCCAGACACACTGCTTGCTACATTGCTAGATTTCAAATGCATGTAACCGCCTTCAAAAGAGAAAAGAACGTCAAGCCTGACGGACGGTGATTACCGAGTACATCCAGGTGCCGGGCTGATGGGCCATTACAGCGCGCTGCTGGGCCGTTCCACCAGAAAGAGAAACCCAATGCAATTATGAGCTTCTGCCGAAACGGACCGTATGGATCAAGAGACGGATATTTTGACAGCCTTCCATTTGTTCCGCTCGAAATTCATTCATTCATTCCGCTCGGAATCCAGCGTCGCTCAGAAAGAATACGTTAAAGGCGACCACTTGAAAAATAGCTTTTTAAACATTTTTCCAGTTTCTGGAAAGATATGCGGTCCGCAAATTGTAAAGGGATGCTTGCAAATAAAGGAGTACTGTGTTTGTCGTGTCATATATTAAACTGCTCGGAGCCATAGGACCGGGGTACTTTCATAATCTACCGGTTCTAAGTCACCCCGGGAGACACGCAGACAGACCGGGACATTTTAATTTCTCTCATTTGTCCCCCACTTTATTTAATAAAACATAAAAGTTTGCGTTTTACTCTTATATAGTTTCTTTTTTCCCCGCAGTTCTCAGGGAAGCATTTATTATTCACCTTAGTTTGTATCAAAAAGGATCCCACTGGCAGTAACGTTTGTTTGTAGCAGACGGTGTGTGAATATCGGGAATAAGACCAGTTGTGAAACTCTAAACTCTGTTTGCAGAAGAAGAAACCGGGAATCTTTTATTGCAAGACGGTATCTTGAGAAAATTCTAAGATAAACGGAAGTCTTCTAATGTCCTGCCGATGAACGGCAAGCAAGCTGGGTGTCCTTAAACGTAACCCGATATACTGGAATGGAGCATCCTGAACATCCCATCCATTGCTGTTTTGTATGAATTAGTAA